>JAOXYF010000009.1:4360017-4380017 GCA_028565775.1 Sternarchorhynchus goeldii
AAGGATATAAAACGTTCTTAAGCGTTCACAAAAGGATGTAAAACATTCTTACTTAAGTATTCACAAAAGTCTATCATGTTTATCATGTATCCTAGTGTGTCAGAACATACAGCTTTGCTGGCATGTGCTCTGCTCCTGTGAATGTAACTGTGAGGCAGCTAGTTATGAGATAGCAGACTGTATGTATGCTCACACCAGAGGGACCCCTATCCTGCTGAACGATAGTACAGTAGCCTCACCAACACCCAACACACACACATACATACATACACACACGCACACACACACACACACGTGTACACACACACAACAGAGGATATCGTAGGGCATGAGCCCAGTATGTTTGGGTCACATCTCCACCTGGGCAGTGTGTCTTTCTGTGGACTGAAGGGAAGGGCACTGCATGGAGAGTCTGCATGGATATGGCATAAGCATAAGGTTTGCATAAGTATTAGATATACATTTTTGGCATATTCCAATAAATCATCAATGCAGTGATGAGATCAGAATGTACACCTATTGGGGTCTACTTATACCTTGTTATTGATATATCTATTGATACCTATCCAAACAAACATTAGTTTAATTATTTCTTGAAAATGCTGTCTTCAGTGACATAATGCAATAAGATAACAAAAAAAAAACAATAAAATGCATTTATAGTACTGTATTCCTATGGTTTCTTTTAAACTAAATAACTTAATAACTAAATAATGTGTCATGTTTAACTGACAGTACACTGCCCTTTGGAGCAGACTCTGTATTTTGACAGTATTTTCCCTGACCACAAACTTGAACACTCAGGTGTGCTGTATTTGACAAATAGAGATGTTCTAGATTCCCTGGTGCTTAATAGGAGTTACACATCATTTTAGCGAGTTAAAAAAGTTCATCCACAAATTAGCCAAAATGTAACCAAAGAAGCATAATAATGAGATTCAGAAACACAAAGCACCAAGATTGGGCTTTTCATTTGAGTATTTTTTCCAAGTTAGTCTTTCTTCATTTATGGATATTCTACATATTATTTACATTTACATTTAGTCACAAATCAGGCACTATGTTCATCTACAGTGAAATCTAATATGTATGAATCTATTTATGTATATTTTTATTAGCCTGTTATTTATGTGAATATGCATTGCCACCAATTAAACAACTGTTTAATATAGGATGAGCTATGAGAAAAACAGTTTCTAGCTTTGTAGATGGGGCAATGTCCAATCTGTGGAATGTTTATTGAATTAGTCAGCCCAGGAGAGAAGCATGTCTCAATAGAGGCGCATTTATCATTAGCAAGTAGTTGCAGAGCTACTTGCATTTCAGTCACTGTACTTTCCAAGGGTAGATTTGGTACTAGGTGGTTTTGATATGACTAGGCCTTGTGGAATGCATTGCACTCACCAGGCTGGTTTTGTTTCTCAATGCTGAACAAGAACAGCAATCAAAGTCTTGCTATTACCTTGGCTATGTTTCTTAACATGCATACATAGTCCTAACTTATTCACAATTTCCGACAACATCAACTCATAAGTATGAGAAGCGTGAATGTACTATCTGTGATAGCTATCTACAGCAGTACACATAAACACAAACAAACACTTAGACAAAATTACTCAATACTGGCAACATACAAATGCGAAATGCTCTATCTGTAAATTGAACCTTTTGCAAGGTTCTGTTATACTATATACAGATCTTAAAACATTTTTCTTTCATATAGGAAAAGAAAGTTGCTGAATCAACCTTTAATAGGACACCTCCCTTTTTCCTACAGGATTTTATGAGGTGTAGTCTATGCCAAAAAAACCCTTTATCTAGTGTTAGACTTTTCCGCTTGTTGGAGTTTTGTTTGTCTTCTTTCAAACTTTGCTCTTAATAAGCATGACTGAAGCTTCTTGAAATCGCTCTGCAGCTCTGTCCAGGAGAGTTGAAATGAAAAGGAAAAACAGTGTGATGAATGGAGGCCTGTCACACAGGGAGCCCACTTCCAAAACCACAGCCATTACTGTCTTAGTTTCAGTCCAGCTTGGGCGGGTGTGTATGTTTGTGTCTGTGCATGTGAATATGTTCGTGTGTGTGTGTGTGTGTGTGTGTGTGTGCACGCAGACGCCTGCGTGCATGTGTGTGTGCACAAATGTGTGGAGAAGGGTATCTGGTGTCATATCAATATTGTTCTGTATGCTCTCCATGACAACAGAATAAACCCAACGATAAATCCAGAGTACATGCAGACAGTATTGGGCTTCTCCTCTCGGTTACTGTGTAGATACCAGCATGTCTCTATAGTGCAGTATTATTTATTTGAGCCAAAGCACACTTCTCAGCCCTATTTTTAAAGTGAACTGAAATATAATTTGCTGGTTTTGCTGCCATTATCATGGTTATTACACATTCATTATTATATTTTACTGTTTTAGTTTTTTACTTTTCAGCTGTTTTTTGTCGCATTCACTTCTTTCATTCTGTGAGGACAATCCCTCTCCCTACTCTTTCCTCTTCTCTCTCCCCATCCAGTCATTCCCAAGATTGGGCACCCAGCTGAGCAAACACCCATGGTACACCCAGTCGTGTCTTTTTCCTTCTAAATGCAATTGAATGCATTGTGAATGCTGTGGTCCCCAGACTAATTTTCATGTGCTTGTCTGTGGCAATACTAAGATGATCGTTAAACCCAGCAGAGTCTAGAGTGGTTGCTGATGCCAGACAGCAGGCCTGATTTGCGAGTGGGCAGGAGCATTGTGAGCAGCTGGACTTCTTGCTCCAGTAGATCACTCTGCTTACATCTCACCCAGTGGTGGAGCGTCACGCTTTCCTGGTGGCCTGGAACGTAGGATCCCCTCAGACACGCATAGTGGCAAGCAATAAATAAATAAAGAGCAAATGGGAATCACATTTCAGACCTGTTTTAACTCCTCACCCAGCCTGTGCTCTCTCAATGAGCTGCTGGCTGGAATATGCAGCCGTTTATTGATGGGGCGTTATTAATTATGATGTTAAAATGAGAGCGCACACTCAGACACCCCCCTGCTGATGTGTGGCTGCATGGCTAATGAGCCAAATTAGATAATGAGGGGGGCAGAGATGTGCCAAGTACCCTCCACGGAATGAAGAGGAGGTGTGGAGTGGAGCAGGCCGAGAGGGTAGCAGAGAGAGGGGGCGAGAGCACGAGGGAGGAGAGGGAGAGAGAGAGAGAGAGACGGAGAGGGAGAGGGAGTTTAGACGACTCTGTGTCTCTTGAAGAGGGCTGTAATTAAGAGCACTGTAATCAAGCAGCTTCTTTGTCTGTGCATATATATGCGTGCGTGCATGAATATGTGTGTGTGAGTGAGAAATGATCATCACTAGAGGGTGGAAGTATCATTTTTCAGTTCTTTCAAGAATTTGGTGGATTTTGGTTTTACATCACTGCACACTTAGCTGTGAATGAGATATAAATTGTTAATTCACTTGTAGTGATATAACAAATCTGAGTCAAAGCTTTTTTTTTTTCAAGATAATCTTTTTCTTTTCTAAAATTAGGCACTGGACGCAATGCAAAGTCTGAATTAGATTTTTCTGGAATTCAAACTGTTGCTCATGACTTATTGTTGACTCATGCCTCCCCCACACTAAGTGCAGTGTTAAATGCGGAGGCAGTTCGCAAGGAGGCTCCCATAACGTAGTGTAAATGTTCACGTAGTGCTTTAGTGTATGAATGTGTAAGGAAGAGAAAGAAAGAGAGACAGAGAGATGGAGAGGGCTATGGTTTCTTGCTGCTCGTGCAGGGAACAAAGGGGATGTTGTGGATGCCGCCCAGCAGCCAACATTTCTCATTCCTGCCCCGACTGCTCACTGAGCCATTTCCTGTTTTTGACCTGAAATCTTTATTTAGAACCACCCCTCTGCTCACCACTCTTCTCCTCAGTCATGACACACAGAGATGGGCAGAGAAACAGGCCTTCACACCAGATCATGTCCAATCCAAAACAGTCCTCTGGCAGATACTTGTTGTTAATAGTTCCAGAGTTTAGACCAGGCTATATTATTTATTTGATGAAGACATTGTAGCCCCATTATGGTGGACTTTGGGACGCCCTTAATTTTTAACATCAGAAACCAACTGGCTTTGGTGGTAGTTATTGTGAGGTGATGAAGCAAATCATTGTCTCAGATTTGCAAGCTTTGACTTGTTGCTGGTGAGCTTTGCTATATGCGCTCAGTTCCTGCCCGAACTCCACAGTTCAAGTATAGTGAGCTGTTGCAAAGACCTCTGTAGATTTTCCAGAAAAATGTGCTTTGTGGCATCGAGGCCTGATGGAAAAGCAAACAAACTCACCTCACTGTCCGGTATCTTGCATAACCCAGATATTACCATTATGTCCAATATCTTCATGGCCTGGAATGCTAAACATGTCGTCCATTTAAAACATGTACCAAGCACTTACCTCATTTATCCATTTTCTTGAAATGCCTTTCTTACCTTTCTTTAAAAAAAAAAACTGTTTACGTAAGTATGCAGTTAAATTCACAATTGATAGTTAGACTGGAAGCACGTTTTTTCTTTCATTTCTTCCTAGTCATTACAGTACATTTTCTTAGTGTAAAAGATGACCCCAAATACGCGATGTTCATGGGATTATATGGTAGGTAGTGCTATTACTACAAATTATATATTTTAATAGAAAAATAAAATGTTTATATCGTCATAGTAACAGGTTACTACTCGGTATGCTCACAGTTCAGCTGAATTGCTGCCCTTTTCTACCTCATTGTTTAATTTGCTTGCGTGTTCATTGCTGTCAGTTTCACGAGACGTGCACAAAATCAACAGTTTCAGACATGCAGTTTTTATTAGTCTGTTGTTAGACTAATGGCATTTTGCAAAGTATGACGTGAAACAATGACGGTAGATGTATTTTTCGTAGTGATAAACAGGACAGCGCTTGTCATGTGTTATAATAATACGGTGCCTCATGCAGTCCTTGTTCTTGCCATGCGGTGGCAGTTCATCTTGTTTAGCCACGTCCGTGACGAGGGTTGGCGATAATAGTGTTTTTTTTTTTGTTGGCGGAAACCTTAGAATAAAATGTAACATACCTTGGTATTAACGTTGAACATTACAGAGAACCCCAACTACTCGTATAAAAAAACAAATACGACATGTCAATAACCGAAATACCATAAAATTAATTTAATTGCAGAACCATTGTTAAATGTGACAACCGACAGTGTTGTAAATGTGTTAATAAAGTAGCTGGAACCTAGTGTGTATGAATCAGAAACAAAGGCTTTTCCGCGAACTTTTACCAAGCGTTTTACGTCAGAGTGAGAGTTTTCTAAGGGGTGGGTGGAAGCTCGGGCAGTCAGGGGGTGTGCTTGCGTGTGTAGGGGCGGACTTTTCCGAGGCCAGGCACGGTGTATTCGACGAGAAGCGCAGCCAAGTCTCACTCTACGTCATACCTTTTCGAGGGCAACTGTGGTGACCACTCTGCTCCTGCCTTTTGTACATCTGGCTAGCGATTTTGTGTCGTCTTTTCACTTATTTAATTGACGTCAAGCCTTTCTTTTCAATAGTGTGATATCTTCTTTCAGTCAAGAGTTTTGTTAGTACCGTCGTTTGACTTGGAAGTAGGACTGTCAACAATAAAGCGATCCTTCCCGATGCTTCATTTGAAAGCTCCACTTCAGCTAACCGTGGTAAGTGGCTCAAAGATCTAACACGAACAGCACTGAATTACTGTAACTCATCTCGCATCGTGGGCTGAGTTGCTTTCAAACTGATAAGACTATAATGTTACATAGTGTATGTGTCAGTATCGTAAAAGGCAACAGTAATGTATTCGTGTATTGTTGTCTGGTCCCGTCGTCCCTCTACGGTCTGTACATAAAGTTCGACAGCATGTCGTGGGCAAAGCAAAAGCTCGACTTCTCTGATAGAGTTGATGGTATGATAATGTGATAAAGACAGATTTGGGTTGTTTATTAAGTTTTGTTAGCTTTGAGGTAGACGTGCTAAACAAGTGTGCCCGTTTGACGTTAAAGATTTGTAATACATTTATAATTTAATGTATTACAGGCTATGTCTTTCTGTGATAATGGTAGTCTTGAAGGTACGATAATACTGTCCGTTTTAATAAAGCAAATAAGCTTATTGGTTCGTCAACAACTTATCGAGCCTTTGGAGGACTGATACTCTTTTAATCAGAAAGCCTACTTGGGTGTCGCTTTTTCCCCAGCCTACACTACTTGGCCACCTCGATTACCTGCTCTAACCTATCTAAACGTACTGCCACTTTTATATTATAACCATGTGTGTATTTGGTAAGTCTGAACTAATGATGGATCAATGTTCACATAGTTCTCAGTGACATTTAATGGAGTATTCTCCAGCAGGTGATTAGAAAAGAAAATAGCCAGTGACCTCTCTTAGAAATAGGTTAAATATTAGCCTCATTTTAGAAAGACCTGGAGGTAAAGAATGGTGTTAGGATGACAATTGAGCATCTGACAGTTCAGCATATAGTTTCTGTATTCAACCCCTGCAGAATCAGATGAATGACTGCAGACATGTGGTCTGCTGTATAGCAACGGGAGCATAGTCTCCCATGCATGGAGTTTGTATAAATGTGTATGCATGTATGAATTTAATATTTCTATAATATGTGAAACTGCTGGCCTGTTAAATGTATTTTAAGATCTTGGAAAAACGTGAGTGAGCTCTAGAGCTGTGCTCTGCAGTACTTTTTGAGTCTCCTTGTGAGGCAAAGTCCAAAGGACGATCACATGCATGCATTCTCTATCTCTCTTTCTCTCTCTCACTCTTTTTCAATCTCTCACACACACTCAAGCACATAGTGAATTCAGTAGGGATCAAGGTCCAGTTAAATCTCCTAGTGAATGTTCACTTTAAACTATGTTACAATCACTGCCTTTATTCAGGTTGTTTCAACTGATTCATTTTCATGTAATTTAATATTATATATCATGTTATGCAGGAACGTCTGAACGTGGTACGTTGTGTGCATGGTTCCATGGATCTCCTCTGGCAGGGGCCTTCTGAACTTGTGTAGGTTATGAGTGTAGAGCCATGCATTGTGTGTGTGTCTGTGTGAGTGTGTGTGTGTGCATGTTTGTATGTGTGTGGACTCTGGCTCTGTAGTAAAACCCTAGCCTGCTGATGCTGGATGAGGCCAGGCATGTATTACCAAGCCTAAGTGGCATGCAGCAAGCAAGGTCATTTAAGTTAATGCAGGAGACGTGGGCAGATTTCACATCTCAAGTTGCTGGATTCAGTTAGGGCAGTGAAACACAGAGCATTCCCGAGGTGAACACGTCCATGTACCATTGCTTCATCATGACGACATAAGTGGCCCGTTTGTGCGGTTTGTATGTACTCAAGATACATTCTCATAACTCACGATGCATATTGCATTCTTTAATTTTTACGCTGCAAAGGGGGAGTTATGGTTAAAGAAAACATGTATTATTGAAGGAAAAGGTCCAGTTTCCCTTAACATTTTTTAATACAATTCAGCATTTAAGGAATTTGTTTACGCTGGACATACTCATTAGCAGTCAGAAACCTGTTGTCCATATTACCATTATCTTTTCATGAATAAGAGTGAAGTATAGGTAAATATGCTATACTAACAACATGTGGAAATGATGACAGCTCAATTACTGCACTTTCTTTCTGAGTAAGTCTTCATTGGTACTGGTTTGATTATATTTTCCAGAGTGAAAGTGTCTTACACCCCCACATACTGCATGAAGCTTTTGGCCCCTCTGGTCAAACCGGTTTGAAAAGCGTACTTCTCTGCCAGCATTTAACTTGCTTTAGCAGCACTGAACACTCTAGTTCTGGGTGTTTTAGTCTCCAATTATACTGCCTTCCCTATTTTAATGTATTATCCTAGGGCAGCATTCATGGGGGGGGTGTATTCAGATTTGGCTCTGAAGACTTTAAGTGCTCTTCCACCTCAGTGCTCAGAGTCTTCTCACTTGGTTTTCGTTGTTTGTGGTCCTCTCTTTCAAAAAGCGTTTTTCCTTCGTAACGCGCGTGAGAGTCTCGGCACTGCACACGCGTGAAATGCTCCCTGCGCAGAGAGGTGTCCAGTACAGTAGTCCTGCCACACTCCTCCCGCCCAGGGCTGTTATGCGAGTTCTCTTGTTGCCTGTGCTGACGTAAAGCCGGGCTGCAGGCTTGCTGCACATGTGCGTGACACCCACACAGACCCGACAGCTCAGGGCGGCCGTCCCGGCTGCGACCAAAAGCGTTGCTGTGGTGCCGCAGCGCATGTTAAGGGAACGCGTCGGTCAGAGAATGAGTCACTGTCGTCAGCTCGTCTCACGCCCGTCTCACGCTCGATTCGCGAGCCCTGCACAGCTCGGGTGTGGGAGCTGGTGTGGAGCTTCGTGTGGTAGCTCCCAGTCCACAGCTTATTTTGCCTGGTCACTGCTGTTCTTGATGTTTCTCACGGTGCAGAGAGATATATGTTGGTCAGTGAGAGACTTCTATAGCAATTAAGGGGTTTTTGCCCTTGTGGTGTTTTAAAACTGTGTTTATATTCAAGTGAAATTGTAAAGAGGTTAGTTTGTTAAGCGATAAGATCATTCGAGGCTAGCTGTGAGTGCAACAGCTGATTCTATTTTTGTATTCCAGTATTGGCCTGATGGGATAATTGAAGTCATAATAGCTTATTTCTCCTTATGTACACAGCTTTGCTTATACTACTGTGGTGTCTTTCTTGCATAATGCCAAACTGCTGCCGAACCTCTGTTGTGCCTCTCTCTCTTTGTATTGCTCACTATCTGTTTCTCTCTGTCTCCGTCTCATTCTTTCTCTGTCTCTCTTTCCCGCTTTCTGTCTGTATCCCTCCACTCTCTCCTCTCTTGCTCGTGCTCAGTATTATTGAGCCTTCATCAGGAGAGCCCACACAAATGACACCCCGTCTTTGTGCCATCAAGTGCCGTGACAAAGCTCACTGAGTAAGTACAGAGGCCAGGCGGAGAGGAGGATGAACATGTATTATGTGCCTGTAATGATACTGTAAGATGACACCAGACAGTGCGCTGCTTCCCCCCCCCCCTCTCTCTCTCTCTCTCCCCCTCTCTCTCTCTCCCTCTCTCTCTCTCTTCCTTCATTTTCTCTGCCTGTCATTCTTTATCTATGTTGTTCTTCTCCCAGCACTCTGGCATTTAACACAGTAATGTATGTGCTATTACATGTAGACAGAAGAATTCATGTTCGACTGTCCTAGCTGTCTGTGTTTGTGGCCTGACGCTCTGTCCTCGTCGAACTGACCCTACAACTGCGAGCTTTGCATGTACGCATGTATGTTATTGCGTGTGTGTGTGCACGCATATGCGTGCATGCACGAGTGTGCAAGTGTGCTTGCGCGCGCGCGTGTGTGTGGTGTGTGTGTGTGTGTGTGTGTGTGTGTGTGTGTGTGTGTGTGTGTGTGTGTGAATCCGTACCCTCAGGACCTGAAATAGCACAGCGCAGAGGTGAGGGGGAGGGGAAGACAGAAGCACAGGCATGGAAACGCGCAGATCCTGTTACAGGATCATAATATCACTGAAAACCCAGCGCTCACTCCCTCTCCTTCGCTCACTCGCTCCCTCCCTCTCCTTCGCTTACTTGCTCCCTCCCTCTCCTTTGCTCACTCGCTCCCTCCCTCTCCTTCGCTCACTCGCTCCCTCCCTCTCCTTCGCTCACTCGCTCCCTCCCTCACCTTGGCTCACTCCCTCTCTTTCTTGCTCCCTTACATGCTCCATCCTCAGCCTGCCTCTCCTCTGCCTCTTCACTTGCATGCCAACTAATTGCCGTTATCCATCTCCTTCAGTCACTCATGTGTTTCTGTTGTCGGTCTGTTTAGTACAGAATGTGCCACCAGCCTTGCAACCTCTGCTCCGATAGCCCTGTGTTCTCCTGTCCAAAGGCCTCAGCTTTGGTTTTACACTAATTCTGGACTTATCCAGTGCTCTGTTTCATGCTCTTAGCTATTGGCTGGAGCTGTAGCCAGGAAGCGTGAAGCTACACTTTTAAAACTGTGCTGTAAAAACCGTGCTTTTGCCAACCATTTTACAACAACCTTAAAAACAGAGAAAAGGGAAGGAACGAGTCTCTCTTTTGATGTAGCGAGTTTTTTTTTTCTCTGTCCGCCGAGAGATGTTATGCATGGGCCGGGGGGTGGGGGGGGTGGAGTGTTTGAAACAGGGTCATTGCTCAGCACTGGTGCATTAGCAGCGGAGAAGCAGCCAGTCGTGTGTTCCCGCCTGTCTCTGTGTGTGTGGGAACAGCGTGTGCTGAATGAGGCTGGAACATGCTGCTCACGGCCTCTTTCTCTCCTCTGGCTCCTCCTGTTGGATCTCTCTGTGCTCCGTCAGGGGCAATGGGTGACAGCTGCACTTTTTCACCCAGGACCAGCTTTCCTTTCCCAAAATCCCAGCCTTAAACACCAGGAAACAAGCCGCTTAACTTGCACCAACACATTATGATCGTTGCTAACCAGCCTAGCCTCAGCCCTTCTCCTCCGCTCTGCTGCTAACCTTTCACCTCAAAAAGATGGAGGGAAGACGATGGAGGGCTGGGGGGAGCACTGCAATGAGACGGAGGGAGAAGGGGGAGAGGAATGTGGAGGGTGGGGTAGCAGGGGCGTTTGAATGCTACAGACAGTGCTTTCCACTCCCATGCGTGAGTCACAAGGACCCGTTCAGCCACCCTGACATTCCTCTAACCCAGGAAGCTCTCTTAATGAGTAAAGACAAGCACTCATAGTGTGTTCATTATGATGAATATGAATATATATATATATATATGACTATGATCCCAGACGTCATGACACACAGTGATGTCTGAATGTGGAGCAGATTTATTGTGGAGAAAGTGGGGCAAAGACAGACGACAAGGAAGAAGGGTTACATTTCTCCATATCATCGCCTCACTGCCATTCTTTGATTTGCCAGAAGTAAATAACTGCTGTGTACCTGGATCACGATCCACCTTCACGGTTCCTACTCTAGTGTCCCGGTCTGCCCAGGTGGTCAAGTCAGCGGGAAGTCAAGGCTGAACTTTTAGTCTCAGTTAATACTACACCTGTAGACTTCTTTTAAATGGTGTTTTCCTGAAAAAAAAAGTGTTCACCTGCAAAAAAGAATTCCTTTCTCTCATATTGACTCTGTTCCAAAGCTCTTTTTGGTCATTTTACTAATTGCCTTTTACTGTTACTCTTTCAGGGGTATTATTTTGTTTTTTTGTATATTCTCTTTCACCTTCTAAACAAAGCTTTCATTAACAGCAGCAATAGAAGAAGCTGAGTGAAAATTTAACTGAAAGACACCATTCACACCTTTTTACTTCTTGTTTTTCAATCAGAGTTCTTAGCGTTTCTCTTTTCCTTAGCAGTGATATTCTGTGTCCAGTAAATGTTAGTCAATTATTCTGTGGCACCATGGTTTCCTATTTTGAATGTGTACCATTCTCTCTCTTTCCTTCTCTCTCTCTCTCTCTTTTTATCTTTCTTTCTGTGGCCATGACTAGAGTGCTTCATCAAAGAGACAAAAAGCTCTATTAGGTCAGAATAAATTTGTTTCTGCCTTTTGCCATTCAAGATAATATTGGACATTTGGCATGTAAGTATTTGACTTGAAGTCCAGTCACTTCATACTGTCTGAGCAGAGCGTGTGTGGAGGTTCTATAAATGTTATGTCCAAAAAAGTTCATAGCAGTTTGTGACGCGCTGTGTTGTAGGCAGGACATTTAAAACAACAGCAGATTCTGCAGTGCTGAATGTTGGTTGCTGATTCTCATTTGACTTTTATAACAATTTCTCCTGGTATATTTTAATGATAAATAAAGTACAAATATGTTGTTTATTTGTTAGCAGCTTGCTGCTGTTCTGAGTGCTGTGCGTGTAAATGGCATGCTTTGGAATTTGCATGCGCCGTCAGAAGACTTAACTTGTTTTTCTCTCCAACACACATTTTTTGGATTCAAATCCTTTGCCTCAGAAGCTGTACGCGAGAAGAAAAGAAACATTTATTTTTTTTTTTTTTTGCTTTAACTTCCCTTGGCCCCTCCTTCTCTCCCTTCTCTCTCTCCCTCCCTTCTCTCTCTCTCTCCCTCCTCTCTCTCTTTGTCATCTCTTTGGGTGGATTCCCAGCTGACTGTGTTTGTCATGGTAACAGGCAGCGAGGCAACAGGCCACTTGCACTTCCTGACTGAGTGGAAATGCCTGGCAGAGCTGCGACTGCGCGTTGTTCGTGTGTGTGTGTGTGTGTGTGTGTGAGAGAGAGAGAGAGAGTGTGTGTGTGTGTGTGTGTGTGTGTGTGTGTGTGTGTGTGTGTGCGCACGTATGTGCGCGTGTGTGAGCGCGCACACAGGTCCAGGGCGCATGAAGCTGTCAGTCTGGATTAGGTTCAAGCACACTGCAATGCTGCCTACTGCTACTGGGCTTCACTTTATGGTAATGAGGAGAGGCCTCAGGAACAGTCTTCTTTCTCGCTTCCTCGCTTCTGTCTCTCACTGCTTCACTCTGTTTCCCTCTCTCTTTCCTCCCCTGCATTCAACTTCTCTTCATGCCTCCTCCTCTGTGTCTCCTTATCTTTGTCGTTTGGTTTAGATTACAGTGTTTCTTAGTTGTTTCTCTTTTTCATGCCCTTTATTACACATTTATTTTGACATTAGGGAAAAAAGGTGTTATTTAAAACATGTAGAGTACCTCATTTAATTATTTGGGAGCAGTCTGAGTGGGAGGACGTTGTGGGAGGAGTGCATCAACTGACCATGACCTTATTTCAGTATGGGATCCATATTTTGATCATCTGTGGGATGATGTGAAACGTCCCATTCGTAGCAATAATTTGCTCACAGTTCATATGAATTAAAGTAAAAATGTGGTGTTAAAATTACATGCAAGTCTAGCATTGAAAATGACTAATGATTTAAGTGCAATCTATAAAATTCACAGAAACTGAGCGTGAGCTGAAGAATTCGATTTTTTCATTTTTATGTAATAAACCTGAGGGTTGACAGAATATTCTAATATGAATCATTTCCACATCCCTCCATACTTCAGTACTTCTGTTCTCAGTCTTTTATTCAGTCCCCCCTGATTCTCACCTCCCTCTCCGCAGAACTGCGGTGACTCAGTGTACTGTAACAACATGGCGGCCCCTGAGAGGGGTCGTAAATCTCCGGTCTCGTCCGCCGGTACAGTAGCCGAGAGCGCCGTTGCCCAGCGTGGGGTTTGGGAGTGGCTCCACCACTCCTCCCCCTCCTCCCGGCCCCTCTCGCTCCCTTCCAGCCTGCTCCGCTGCGCTGTCCGCTGGCCTCGCCCTCTCCCCCGCGCGCCCCGGGCCACCCCTGAAGGTTGCGTTTTTCAAGTGACGCATTTGCACCGTGAGCCCTTACTGAAAGTCTGACACACATTTGCCTCCCTCCTCTTAGCAGCAGGGCTCAGGAAGGAGCAGTCAGAGCAGGATTCCCGTAATCACTCCTCCATCGTCTGCCACTGCAACATCACTTTGCCTGCCCCGCTCTGAGATATGCTTTTCTTTTACACATCATTGAAAGCACGAATCTTTATATATGCTGATAACATTTTGAGTGAATGAGCAGAATGCAGTGTTTGTGCTTTGCTAGGTGGTGGTTTGTACAGAACCCTGTCTCAGTGTTGTGTTACCTTATCTGTTTGGCACAGTTGTAACGTGAGTCGTCGTGTGCTCTTTCTTCTCTGCGGCGGCTGCACAGAGATTGTAGTGACTCTCACCCCAGTGGAAGCTCAGAATGCTAATATGATGACAGCTTGCGGGCCAATGTCATGGCAACAAAGCTACAATCTGGTAACAGAAACGGTCTTTTATTTTTAACCCAAGTCAACTTGTTGATGCTCAGACCAACTGCTGTTTGGGTTGGCTGTCTGTTTCGTTGATCGTGTATTTTGTCCGACATGCCATGTGCCCGTTCGTAATGTTTATCTGCCTTTATTTATGATGACTTTAGTTTACGTGCCTAACAAGTTTTAACATACCATCTCATCAACTAAACACTATGTGGTTCCTGAAGAAGGAGCCTTTTTTTGCACTTTGTGGTATTTGGTCTTTATAAGTTGGCTTTTTGTGGATTTTTCGTCTTGATTTTGATCCACCATATTTTGCAAGTCACTGTTACCTTTAACATCTTTATTATAAAAATGTGTATGTTTTATACACATTTTAAACTTATATGTTAGACTTTGCCTTCACTGTAACCTTAAGGGAATGTTTATATGAACATTTCATGCACCAAGGAAAGATTTTGGCCCAGTGTGTGATGTTTATTCACTCTTTCTCACACTCTCCCTCTCTCTCTCTCTCTCTCTCTCTCTCTCTCTCTCTGTCTGTCTCTCTTTCTTTCTGGTACAGATATATGTTGGGTAAAGGAGCAAAGCGGAAGCTGGATGAGGATGAAGAGGGCTTGGAAGGCAAAGCGCTGGCGGTGGGAGCTGGAGCATCGGCCGACGGCCTCTCCAAGGTCTCGTACACGCTGCAGAGGCAAACCATCTTCAACATCTCTCTGATGAAGCTGTATAACCAGCGCGCTCTGGCTGAGCCCAGCCTGGAGAAGCGCGTTCTCATTAACAACATGCTGCGGCGCATCCAGGAGGAGCTCAAGCAGGAGGGTAGCCTGCGGCCGCTCCTCTTCCCTCCTTCGCCCCCGGCCGATGATCCCGTGGATGAGGGCTTCCGGGAGGCGCAGCCTGCCTTCAGCGTGCTCTCTGTGGTGTCAACGGCACCGCTCTCGCAGCCCCCTGCGCTCACCGCCGCCCCCCCGCCGCCAGCGACGGCCCTGGCTGGCCCCACGCCGCTGGATGCCTGCCTGACCCCAGCCTCCCTGCTGGAGGAGGACAGCGCCGCGTTTTGCACCTCGCCGTCTCCGCTCTCACCCTTGTCCCTCGAGCATGGCTCTCCCAGGCTCTCTGGACCCGGGGCCAGTGACAGCTTCTCTTCTGCCCTGGACGAGATTGAGGAACTGTGCCCGACGGCGGCAGCAACCACAGCAGCGGGGCCCACTACTACCTCCCCCACAACGCTCACAGCCGCCCTCCACCTGCCCCTCCAGCCTGCCGGCCAGCCTGCTGGAGCCTCCGACTCCAAAGACTGCAGCAAATCCTGCAGCCCGAAGCTGGAGGGGCTGAACGCGCTGCCGACGGAGCGTCCCACAGCGGCTACGGTGGCTACTGAGCCTAGACTAATGGAGACTCTTTCTCCCAGTGGCCTGGACATGAGCACTTCACCATCCTCCTCTTCCTCAGGCTTTCTCACAGACCTGGCCTTGGACGATATCCTCTTTGCTGACATTGACACCTCCATGTATGATTTTGACCCCTGCACTTCTGCTGCAGGGGCTTCCCCCTCCAAACTGGCACCCGTGGTGACGGCTGATGACCTCCTCAAGACCCTGTCTCCCTACAGTGGGGCTGCCCCTGCCGTCAGCTCCAGCCAACCTTTTAAAATGGACCTCACTGAACTGGACCACATCATGGAGGTCCTTGTAGGATCATGACCAGGTATAGACAGAAAATGAGGAAATGCAAAAATGAATCAAAGAATTTTTTTTAGATATAAAAGTGTAAAATCTGAAGACTTATCTCTGTGGGTGTTTTGTACAGTTTTTATTTTTAAGATAAGGCAGTTGTAATAATCAATGGTGATGTCACCCAGTACTACTTCTCAACACTGTGCATGCACTGTGCTTGCCTTTCCAAAAATGAACATGAAGGAACAACACTTGGCTTCTGTCAGATTTGAGTGCCTTCATCGAAAAATGACCACTCGGCAAAGTCCTTTTCTTACTGTCTCTAGTTCATTAAACAAAGAAGGAGTAGCGGCTCTTTCCCCTCGTCAGCATACAGGTGCAAGATTGTGCTCCACTGGGCCCTGTTTTTGTGTTACTTTCATTTTCACTAAAGCACAACAATTTTAAAAGAGGAACCTGGATTTATGTGCTTCTTTAGTGTTATCGTTCTAATGCTCAAAGACATTTGAGCAATATTTAAATTTGTCTGCTCTAACTTCAATGTCCTGACTGAACTCCTGCTTTCTCAACTCTAGTATGAGATGTATATGCTTTAAGCTTTCTGGCTTATTTATACCTTTTTATGAACTTTGGTATGTGGTGAGGATTGGATTTACCTTCAACCAAATTCCAAATTGGTGACTTCAGGCAATAAGTACACATTATAATGATGCACATTTGTTGTATAGTTATTTTTATGTGACAAGGAGTCATTAGTAGGAAATAACCAAGTAAAAGCAAAATCCCTTTATGCTATGCCCATGCCAATAACTTCCCCATTCTTTTATGACTGGGTTTTTAGTGCTTATATTATTACTGAATGCATTTTTCATTTGAATACACTACACTGATGTTCAGGAAGTGAACCTGTGCATATGCCTGTTCATCCTTTCTTGGTTTAGGCAGCCTGAAATTAAAGGTTTTTTTTTTTTGTATCATCTTTGCTTGTTTTTCAAACATTTCCGTCCTCCACTTTCCAGCGGTACGGTATACGTATTATTGCATGCAGGATTGCATCACACCTGTACAAAAGCCAGTTGTCGAATTTTAAGTGGGTTGGTTTTTCGTTGTCCTTATTTATACCATTGTTTGGTTGAGTTTTACTGATTGTTATCTGCTCATTCCTCGTCTCACTGTTACTCTTCTTGGTTTTGGCCAGTAGAGATGGTCACAAAGAGTTTTAAGGGCAAGAGCACTGGAGATTTAGTATTTAATTTTTGCATATGAAATGGTTGGTTGACTGAACAGCTTTACATTATTATAGTGGATGTTTATAACTTGGATTCCTAACCATTGCCATCCCTTATTCCACGGTTAAAAAGTAGTTAGCCTGTATGCAACAGATGGCAAGATATGTCTTCAGCTCTGAAATTTGCTACAAACCACTGATTTTAATCAAACTGGATTGTGGGGGGCTATGAACTTTGTGTTTTCAGTTCAGATCTGACTGATCATGTCATGTGAAAAGGGACCATTTCTCATATCAGCTGCCTAGAGTTGTAGAACTGTTCTGTTGGAGGAGGGATTGAGGACTTTTATCATTTCCCATCACAGATAGATTTCAAAAACATTCTGGCTTCATAGCATCAAATACATTGGCATTATCAGACAGTGAACTGAAATACTGGTTGCTAATCAGGTGTGACCATTTCAGGTGTGGAATTTTAATTTACTTATTACAGAGAAGCCTTCAGTGGGAGTAACAGTTTGAACAGGTGACGCCCTTGAGTGCTAGAGGCAGTTCAAAACAGTGATGAGTGGGAGAGCCAAGCGGGCAGTGCTATTCTTTCATAATTATATTTACTGATTATTTTAAGTTGTTTGGATTTGGAGTGATTGTTTTTGTTTTAAATTATTTATTCTTTATTTCCTATGTAAATATATTTATTTTGATGTGAAGCTACCATATGAATTGTAATGTGTACAGAATGTATGGTAGGAATGTACTCTGCTTATAGGAATGTATCATGCTTAATGAATTGGGTTGGAAGCCATTTTTTCTCTTTTGAAAATGCATTATTTTGTTTATGTTTGTTTCCTCTATTATAATTTCGGGGTGGTGTTTGTGGCAGTTTCTAGGTCTACACTCCCTACCCGTATTTAAATATGAGTATTTAATGTCTATGTATTTCAGTTTGTGTGCAAAGGAAAAGTTTGTGAAGCAATACTTTATTCTCTTCAAACTTCAGAGGTTCAGACTCCAAAGCTTATTTTTAGGAAAGTCTATTAGTAACCCTCAATGCCAAAATGTATGAAGAGCAGAACTGAATGCTGTTTGATTCTGGTTACTGTTAGTTGGATATGGGCTGTTCCTGACGTTGGGCCTATGCCACAGGCCACCTGTTTGGGGGAAATAAAAGTAGTTTTGAGAGAGACCACCAAGAGCTAGTGTGAAGTGTGTGTGTGTGTGTGTGCGTGTGTGTGGGGTGGGGTGGGGTGGGAGCTTTTCTGCTCAGTAAGAGAGGCTGTATTTTTTCACAGACCTTGGAGCTGTGCCTTTTTCTATGCAATTACCAACATATTCATTTTGAAAAAAATGAACCCATCAACTGATGATCACTGTATTTGCATCAAGGTGTGGACTGTAGAATATATATAAAATATGGACAGGTGTCTATGAATTTAAAACAGTCTTACTTTTGTAGTTTTATATCATACAATAAACTATTCAAAATAAATGCATTTGTCATTTTTGCTTTTTCTGTCGTGTATTTACAAGAGTTCCCTACCAGTGGTAATGACCCAGATAACCTGTACGAATCGTGTATAGTTGACCATGTGTGCTGCCACTCTGCTGCAGGGTAATCAACAGGTTAATCTGAGTGGCAGCCCCACGTCTCTCATTCAGGTGCTTAGGCTGGGTTGTACAGCTCTCTGTCACTCTTCTCCCTCCATGACTTGAAACAAACACGGAGCATTTCTCTGCATCAACAGTTGCCCCCGTTTTTGCACCCATGCTTAGCGAGAGTCTATTTCCAGCATCGGGGCCACACAGCTGTGGAGGGCAGAGCCAGTTTTAGGTGCTAGCGTGTGGCCGCTCTGCTCACGCCTGGCTGTGAGGCAGTGGGAAGGGGAGGCTAGGCCAGAGCGTGGCTGCTCTCAGGTCAGTGAGGATGTTGGCTGTGGTTCTCACGCCTGGCTGTGAGGCAGTGGGAAGGGGAGGCCAGGCCAGAGCACAACCTAGCTGCTCTCAGATCAGTGAGGATGTCTTTCCTCTTATGCAGTGCTCAGTCTTTATTTGAGTGGTGAGTCACACATTCTGTAACTATAGTTGTCCTTTCCCACTTCTTTTTTATACTATATATATACTATTTTGGTACTGTTCTGCCTAATCATTTTCCAAAGACTAAAACGTAATTAGGTAGGTATGGGCAAAGTGTGTACTTCAGGAACTGGTAACCTTTTAGTGCTGTATGAAACTGATTTTTGTAATAACAGTAGAATGTCAAATAATATTATATCCACATCATATATGCAGAATTTATTAGGACAAAAATTCACAATTATTTAAAGTAAATAATTTATCCATTGCAGTGCTGCAACTCTTAACATAAAAGACAGACTGAAATACTCTACATGATCCTTATACTTTTGAAGATGCATAACACTGCAGCGTTTGTGATCATTTCTTTCTAGTATTTTACAAACATTAGAATGAAATTTATATAAAAAACTTAATCTGGTCACAATTTGAACTTTACTCAGTTTACTCAAATGAATACAACATACTGAGACTATAGTGCTTCATTATTACTTCATTACACTTAGATCTGAGTACCTCATGATGGCTGCTGGTTCTTTTGATGCTTCCACAACTCTTAAGGACAGTTTAGCTGACACCTGTCCAGGAGTGTAACTGTGCTTCTCGTGGGTTTTTTTCTCTCTGTATAGTGTGCACTGTGTGTTCATTTCTGGAAGAGAACATTTTACAAGCAGCAGGGTGGTTATTTTACTATTCTGTAAATATTCCAACTAGTATGGCCAAATAACACACAAGACTATTCAGCTATTTGAACAGTTAGCATAGCTAGAGAGGCAAACTGCCTAAGCAGCTGCATTTATAATTGAATTCTACTCAGTTCACAGAGAACATATACAGCCTCCCTTGTTTCTGGGGAAATGCAGGGAGAAAGAGAATGGGAGATTGCAGCAGGCTTGCACTCTGCTCTCCCCTCCTCTCCCTCCCCCTCTCCCTGTCAGGTTGGCTTTGTGCGGACATCTGAATGATCCTGTTCTGCTCTGCCTGTGGAGGGAACGGAGCCACGCCTTCTCTCCGCCAACCACAAGCCCAGCTCGGCAGACACACATGCGGCCGCACATTTTTATATAACGCCTACGTCAGCGCAGCATTGCCCCCGCTGGCTGGAATGTGAATCGCATGGTGTCGGGGGGGGGGGGGGGGGGGGGGGGGGGGGGGGGGGGGGGGGGGGGGGGGGGGGGGGGGGGGGGGGGGGGGGGG
>JAOXYF010000009.1:4381325-4403960 GCA_028565775.1 Sternarchorhynchus goeldii
TGAGAGAGAGAGAGAGAGAGAGAGAGAGAGAGAGAGAGAGAGAGAGAGAGAGAGAGAGAGAGAGAGAGAGAAATGCAATAAAAGAAGATAAAGAAGATTCAGTTTTAAATATTAAGAGAAATGTATGATAGTAAAAACTAAAATACTTTTCAGGAAATCATGTGGCTTGACAAAAGCATCAGTTTAGACACAATCCACTTCTCAGTTCACTCTGCAGAATTATGCAGAACCTCCATCACTTTCTTTACACTCTCACATAGCCAAAAGACAAATGGCGCTCCATCCATCACAAGAGCTATGTCTTATATGAGAGCCATATTTCTTCTCAAGAGACTTGTTGGTGGCTGACAGTTGGTGTCGGTTGAAGGGCCGGCCACGGGCAGTATGCAAGACAGCCTGGAGACAGACGAGAGAGTCCAGCAGGCCCAGGTGGGCACAGTGGGCAAGCGCCCGGCCCACGGTCCGGCTTGTCTGCAGGGCTTTCTGCCTGAGCAGGTGAGGAGAATGGAGCAGCAGGAGAGGAGGACGACAAGGCTGCAGCATTAACCTAATTACAGCCTGGCCCCGCTAAATAAACACTTATTAAATTTGCATGCTCAAATACACTTTTGAGCGGACTGGGTCACAGTGCGTGCTGCTGGTTGCTGACACTCAGGCACGAACACCAGTAGTGCTCACACTGTTTTCACTAAGCCCTTGGGTGCAGTGTATTTGCTTACGGTTAAGTCAGATAAGTTGATGTCTTCACTGTAAGAATGCTAGCTTGTATTTGAAGTATATATTTTTATATATTATTGAAGATATATTATTCAAAAATCTAAAGATAAAGACTTTCTGAAAACAGTTTTTGTATATGAAATATGAAATTATATTTCATATCTTGGGAGGAAGATATCTTGGGGGGGATTTTAATGCCATTATCAAATGAGACAAAGCAAATAACATTAAATGAAACATTGGGATTCTGGGACCAAATAATTATACTGCTAATACATATAGATCCCTATAGGTAAGAAAATCTCCCTACCTTCCACTGACCTATATACAGTGCAGACTTAAAGTGCATGGTTAGACGGTTTACATGGTTTACTGCACAAGACTGCCCCCATGTGTTTCAAGAGATTATTGTTTATAACTGCCATTTTTGTTCTGCCAGTTTGAGTGCAGTTGAGCAAGACTGCTACATCTAACTTGCATGCCTATTGTAATCTAAAATAAAATACAATAAAAACAAATTTATTTGGAATATGAAAATATTAATATACATTGTAAATATTTCTTTAACAATTTGAAATATTACATGAGAGCTAGAGCACAAGTACAATTACAGCGGTTACAATTATTAAGTTACGTTCACATAAGCAAAACTTTACTTTCTCGGCAAGCTAATAACTTAATAGTAACATAATGAACTAATGTGTCAAATGCATTCATGTGTCAAATAGGTTCATCTGCTTAATAACTGAATGTAGCAAGTGTATGCTTCTTCGGATGCTTGCAGATGCTCTGCTTGATGATGCTTCAGAACTGTGTCTTGTCTTTTTTCTTTTTTACTTAAAATACGTCCTGCAGTGAATTAGGTTTCTTTTTAATTGTAAATGTTCAGCTATATTGTATGTGTTATTGATCCATGACAGATCGCTTTAGAGTGAAGGTGTAGGAACCACGCAACTGTTTTAAAGAGTCACATGAGGGCATTCAGTCTCTCTCCTTGTCTGTGTCTGCCGGATGTCCAGCGCACATCAACCGTGTAACATTTAGAAGTCACATTGTTATTTTGACTTTAACAGATTTTCGACTGGATAGTGGAATTTTAACATATGTACTGTATAATTGAATATTATACATTTTACATTTCCAGTGTATATACATCGATTTTCAGTGTATTTCGAGATTAGGGAAATTAGATAAAGGGGCGGTGAAACTTGCCCAGATTAGGTTTATGTATACAGTGGATTAACCACCTTCCATTACACGCGTCATCATAATTATCCACGCGACGTAGATCAGACTTGGCTTTTTGTCGTCTGTCACAAAGATGCGACCTGCAGCCTAATCTTTTACTTGGCCACATTGTAATAGTCGCCTGTCACCCCGTGCCACGAAGCTGACAAATTCCTGGGCTGGACCGCCTTTCGGCTGCCTAAGCATCCTATGGTATTCTGCACAAGATGGCGGAGCCGACCATGGAAAAGGACGCAATAGTGAGTAATGAATTCTACTAAAATTTGTCCCGTGTGTCATAGTCTCACGTATCATTTACAGGAGCATAATATGAATATACCGTGTTTCATTAATTAAAGTGATGTAAATCCCGAATAATATGCACCTTACACTAAGGCAGTGAAACGTGTTGTGCAGCAGACACTTCTTTACTCTCAAACCTTAAAGAAACTGAATATTTTACATCAAATGCATCGAAGGCGTGAATCAGACTAAAACACTAAATATTAAGACGCAATCGTTTGTATTTGGTTTGATATATACACAGGTTCGAATGCTCTTTAAAAAATGACTGTAAAGGTGTGTACTCTTTCATTGTTAGGCTACTGCCGGCATGAACACGATGGGCGTTTAAGCCGTAAATCATTATCAATGACCCGCTAGCAGTGTTGCAGGTTATTTTATACCTGCTAAATCGTGCATTCTCTCTGTCTTGGATGAAACTCAAGAACACAGAAGATGATCATCTTAACAATTCATTTGGAGACGCTGGGTTGATCTCCCCCGACAAAGAGGATATCTCACGAATTCTGGTACAGTAGCCCCAGATATTAACGTAGAAATACCTGGGCTCTTTTACTCCTGTACTTTAGATAACACTTTAATTAATACCTTTAAATTTCATAGACGGTTCCATTCAAAGGACGAATCAGAGGTGGAATGAGGCCAGGGAAGAAGATCATCATCATGGGCATTGTTGATTCAGAGCCAGACAGGTAAGCTTTGCAAGCATAATCTCAGTTAGGTCAAAGCTTTTGATACAAACAGAATATGAACGGCATTCACATATGTCCATGGATGCTCAGCTACATTGTCCAAGAACCCAGAGTGTCACTGACAGAACCTAGAGGTTATTGGATGTATCGCTGAAGCTAAAAGCGAGTCTTACCAATTGTTTATGGCAATGGCCTGAAAAGATATATTTATATATATTTGTGCATGTTTTGAATCTCATTGATTTTAACATGATCATCAGAAGAACTACCCATGAGGAGTACTCATAATTATTACATGGCCAAAGACTGAAATATACAACCCAGTGTTTTTGTAGCTGTTGGTGTTGGTGATCCTTGTGACTGCCATGTACATCATCAGTACTGGGATCTTAGGCCTTCTGACTTCCCTAAAAGCAAACACATTTTGTTGATTCTATTTTCTTATCTTTGATAAGAAAAGTGTGCTTAATCAAATAATACTTGATGTAACTTTGTGTGAAGCCTTTTTTCAGATTATAGTTACAGTTCACCAGGTTGTTTATTGTGTATACTACTCACACTAGAAATATTGTCTACAGTAAATATTAATATTACAGTACATACTAAAAGCACTTTCTGTAGATCATAGATCTTATTTCTGTTTATGTCTGTTCTCTGCACAGCTTTGATGTCAGTCTGACTTGTAGCTGCAGTACAGAGATGAAGAAGGATGAGGAGGAACTCACAGATGTGGCCTTGAAACTTAGTGCCAGATTTGCTGAACGGCAGTTCCTGCGAAATGCAAGGGTCTCTGGGAAATGGAGTGAAGAGGAAGTTGCAATTCCATACTTCCCCTTTATTCAGGATCAGCCATTTAGGGTAATTAACAGATCTTGCTACATTTTCAAGACAAAAATCTTGAAAAAGTATAATGATTTCATTTTCAAGTTGTTTTAAGGCTTAAGGCTTTGGGGGCAGTGGTAGCCTAGTGGGTAGGGCTTTGGGCTGTCAATTAGAAGGTTGCACGTTAAAATCCCAGCTCTGCCAGGAAGCCTCTGTTGGGCCCTTGAGCAAGGCCCTTAGCCCTCTTGACTCCAGGGGTGCCATACAATCTCTGACCCCAGCTCGCAAAGAAACATTTAATTGTACTGCACACATGTGTATGCATAATGCCAAAATAATGGCATTCTCTTTGGTCTAGATCTTCATCTGAAAGGTAAAACAGAAAAGTCAGTATTATTGAGAAATTCTTTATTGTCAGTTAAAAAGTAAAGGTTTTATGTATGCAGAGACATCTCAGAAATATGGGTTGAAACATTTTTTGGGCATTATTTATTGGCATGATTCAGTGAAATCATTGCAAAGCTTGATATAAATCTTTGAAAGAGTTTTGGAGATGCAAGCTGGAAACAAACTAAAAACATGCTGTCTGGCTATGCAGTTTTCACCAAGTAGCTTTGTATGTGTATGTGGATGTTGTATGTAGTAGTGTATGTGGATGTTGATTTAACTATTAATTAACCCCAGGACCACAGCATTACCATTTCCTAAAGACATGGCATGTTTTTCTTGCTCTTTAACTCTCATAGACCCAATTAATTTGGCCTTTGGTGCGTTTCAATCTTAATAATGGCGAAACAAGCTTGAGACCAATGTCATTTTGAAAACTGGAAACTCAGGACATTTAGGCGTGAATTTCTTTTGAATCAGGATGAATTCACATTTGATTTTTGGAACTATTTGCAATTAATGTCATACATGCCTGCCTTGATTCTAACCTAGATTACCTAACACACTAGATTTATATATACCAGATTACTTAATGCACTAGATTTTTATATATTTCCTGAGTAAATTCCTTTGTTTGTGAATTAAAAAAAAACAGAACATATGAAGACATATGACCATACTGCAAATTTCTCATTTCCTACACACAAGTATAAATAAAAGGACACAACGGTTTCAGTAAGGTCTGAAGCATCAAACCTATCCTTTAATGACTATTGATGAGTGACTGCACCAGTGCATGGTGTATGATACTTATCTGTTATTTGAAAAAGAGAATCTTATTTAAGCAAAGTGCTGTAATAATGCAAATGTTGTGATCTCTGAAGCTGAAAAGACAAAAGGGGGGGCAAAATTCAGCTGTGTAGGCCAGTGAGCTAGACAGCAGCCAAAGGTGATGATAGCTGAGATAATGGCTTTGGTGAATGGAGCTGGAGGAAACAGGTCACTTCACTTCCAGATCAGGCAGTGATTCAATACAGAGCTGAGATAAACATGCAAAACCAGTCATGCTTCCTTTCACCATAATGCCTGCAATGTGTGGCTCAGTGACTAAAACGTTTGTTTTCTTTTTTCCCCTCTCTTGTTCACTCACTCTAACTCTCTTTCTCAATGCATGTTCTTTCTGTATTTTTATTCTTATGCAGATCGAGATCCATTGTGAACACCAGCGTTTTAGGATCTTTGTGGATGGACATCAGCTGTTTGACTTTTATCATAAAGTGAAGTCTTTGTTGACCATTGATATGATCAGAATAGATGGAAGTCTACAGATCACCAAGCTTGGCTAAAGCAACATACTTCAGCATGTTCCTGAGAGGACTTCTTACAGGTGACCAAGCCCACTTGTGTCTTGTAATGCTCCGACAGTGAAAGCCTTCAGGCCTTCGCTCTCACAAAGACACCATCACCACCTACATTTCCTTATCCTGTTCTTTCTTTGTCCTTATCCCCATTTTACAGCTTCACATTTCTGAATATTAAAAAATAACAGGTAAATGGTTGCAGTGTCTGCAAAGTATTGTTTTGGATGTTCTTGAAAATCACACTGTAGATTCTTTATGTATATTATTTTTCAGGGAGCTTGTGTAATTCTAAGAACTGCACGTATAGAAGTGCCAGGGCAATCGTACTGCCCCAAAATGCCCCGTCTATTCACGCCACTGGGCAGACCTGGTTTCAGAATGGTAAAAATATTTAGGAAATCAAAAGTAGTGGGTACATTTAAAAATCCAAGCAAGTTGAATAAGCAGAAAGCAGGAAAATGCTTCCACTAAACCTTCTCAATTACCTATGGTTGGCTAGAGTCATGGAGCATTCCAAGCTTTGTCATTCCACTCAGATTCAGTGTGTCACTTCTCTCAGTGATTTAGGCTCATCTAGGGTAAATGACCTAGATTTAGAGGCAATGAGGAGTATTATATAAGCTCTGTATCTCGTAGAAACGTCTATATTAACATTATGTAAATATTCTAGGTTCTCTGGGCAATTACTGTTTATTGCAACCGTTAATCTTTTTCTGGGGATAAACACCTTGCACTGATTTAATGTAGATTGTAGTACATTGAGGTCTTTTAATGGAGTTATATGGTTGATTACCATGACTAGAAGTAAAGACTCACATTATGAAGTTAGTAAGATTGTACAAGCCATTGAAAACCATAATAAACTATTGTCTATGACAAGCTAATTTCTAATTTTAGTACAAGACTATAAAGAAGTTGAAAAACAAAAATCCTTGTTACATTTTATTGAGTTTGTTATTTATTTAGTAAAAAAAATACATGATGCAAAATGTCAATGTACATTTGATTTGCAAAATTTTACCTCCTGAAGTTTACATTCTGTTTTGTTTGATCTTATTGATAATGATGAAGACTGATATAAAATAGGGCTGAATCTTTTTTTGAATGTAACAGTGGAAATGTGTGGGCTCTTTGATAAATAATGGGGAAGAAGCAGAACCAAGTCTAGTTTGTATCTCAACTATGCGTGCTAAAACATACAATTCTATTTACCTTGTATCATTCTTCATTTATTTTTTGACTGCAATGCTAAGTGATGGTCTGTCCTGATGCATTTAATAGTTCTGTCTTCGCCATTTCAATGTCTTTGATATTTCTCTCCTCTTCCTAGGACTTTAAGTATTCTGTGAGTTTGTCCCCCAGGTGGAAGGGCATGCAGTCACATAGCTGTTTCCTTATATCTGTTTCTAATTACATATAGTTGGATCATGATGGTGATTAGTATTAGCATCATATGTGAGCCATCACTAATTAGAGTCTTACACATGTTGCATGGCATCTCTGGCATCTCACTATGCAGAAGTACAGTATTCACATATAAGTTTCCATACCAGTAGAGATCTTGATGTATACGTCATACTTTTTGTATAGAGATCTCTCTCATGTTGGTTCACTGATAAATGTTTTCATTCAGCATTGCTGTCTTCTCGTTCAAGTGTCTAAATGGACACAAGATAATTTCCATAAGTAGTAAAGAATAAAATTGTTAAGCTATGACGAAGCTCTCTTGCTCTACACCCAGTTTTGGAGCTGATAACAACTCATAGCTAAATATCATATGACAGTTCAGTAAGAAGCCCAGAGCTCATACCATGCTAGCCTATATCCAAATGCTCTTACATGCCTGTATCCAAAAGATGTAGGTGTAAATCTTTACTTTAATGTGAGAGGCTGTTTTAAAGTTATATAGTAACTCGTGTTATTATGTATTGTTTTGTTACTTTTCTCAGCAGTATGAGTAATTTAGAAATATATGGCCATTCCATGGACAACACTTTTGTTCATTTATTTTTTATTTTGTCATAAATCAAAATGTTGGTCTTCCGGAATAAACACTTTCTGATAATAAGTTTGTTTATAGACAGATAGATTGAAGGATAAATACTAGGACATTATGTTTCATGTATGTTGTGTATTTTTTTTTTATTTGGAAACTTTTTTTATAAATTTTTTCACATTGGTTTCTGGTGCTCCACATAGTTTTTCATGTGTACATTTATAGGTGGTCATATAGCAGAACCTCATTACATTTAAATTTTTCTGTAATTCTGATGCGTAGATGCAGTTGCATGTAGAAACAGTGAGGTTAGACATATAGCCACCCAAGTAGAGAGCAGAAGTTTGAAAGTTGAAATTTCAAGCTCATTTTAGATGAAAAATTGATGTTTACACTGTGCCTTATTATAGGCCATGCTTTCTAACTCATGTCTATTCTGGTGTTAAATTAACATTAGAAAATGTTTCATTTTGTATGTGTAGAAGTTCATCTAATGCTATAAAATTCTACTATGTCCTCCTACTGAAATTATTCAGTTCATCAAAAAACTATGTGGATCAACTGAAAAAAATTATGAATGGTACATTTTTTTTATTTGAGAATATCACATTTCAGGTCATGCACAAAAACTTTTTTGTTACTTATGTTGCTGCACTTCTGTCTGATGCTGTTTGATTGTTCAAACGTGATAAGTGTTTGACCAACAGATCCTGTTGGCGCTATGAGTAGTGTGCATGCTTGCCGTGTGAGGCTGTGTAAAGCCCAGAAGCCCTGGAGGAATGGGGAGGGAGTGGGCTGACCTGAGAACCCAAGTTTACAGGAATGACTGCATCTCATGGACAGCTGACAAAAGCCTAGGATTACTGATGAAAGAAAGTTGATTCCTAAAACCAACTTTTGCCATTCACATATTTGTGATTGTGGGTGCAGCCTTTGCACAGTCACTAATTGGCCCACTCACCAATCTTCTAGTATTTCCAAAGAAGAATATATGGTAATTTTAGATATAATGCTTTGCTCACCTGCACACGCTTTTATCTCTGCTCCCTATGATCCTGTTTGTCTTCTAGGGCTTGCAACGTATACTCTGTGCTCCACTTTGCATTGTTTTTCAACCATAACATAAAGGAATTTCAGATCATATTCAAATGGAGTGCTGATAACACAGTTGAACACACTTGTAAACTCATTAGTCTGGATGTAATTGATAATGAACAGAGCAAGAATGGGATTATTTTCTATTTAATATCACTCAGAGATTGACTGACAGTGTGTAAGATATTAAAAACGTTTTACTAGTTAAATTCAAGTGTTACAAGCAAGTGATCATGCTTGTAGCTGCATAACTTTCTTTAAAATTATATAGCATATTAAGTATGGTGTTTTTTTTTTATTAAATGTTTTTGTAGTTTCAGTTTTACTGTTGTGATGAGGAATTGCTGAAAGTATTGTTTTATTTTGGGATTGTTTCACATGTATTTACACATTCGCTATTATGTAGAGATAGTTTGTGATGTCAGTTGTTAAATGTAATTCTGCAGTGAATGTAAAAATTTAAATTGAAAGTCTGGAATGTAGAAATTGGCTCTCTGTGTTCCCATAGCTGCATTTTTATAAAAAGATGTGCCTGTGGAATAATGTCTGGGGATGGATGGTGGATGATATTGAAAATACTTTTTTTTAACAAAAATATTTCACCAACTGACTTGGAATTTTTATAGCATCTTCCAAGTTATGACATGTAAGACATGACTCTGAAATTCTGTCATGTAAAAACCTTTTTTGTTTTTACACATTGACTAAGTGCAGCCATTGTAAAGTATCAAATAAAAATCACAGAGTATCTGGCTATGCAGTATATGTTTTTTTTTTTTTTAATTTAAAACCATTTATGTGTGTTTTAACAGCTGGTGACAATTTACTTCTGGATAAGTAAATGATTGGGAAATCTGATAAGAAATATTATAAATGCAGCTATTCCAGAAAGTATAGGGCTTAAACATTTTAGCAAAGAATACGCTTAAACCTTTTTATTTTATTATCTTGTCTGAAGCCAGTTATACTCTGACACTTTGCGGGCACTTGGGTCAAGTGATTGTCAGTTTAACATTTTAAACAAGAGAACCTTTCTTTGATTGTGAAACAACATTGTTTACTTAGATTATAGTGATGAGGTTCATTGTTTACGTAGATTATAGTGATACGTTTTCGGAGACACATCCTGATTATTTCATAAAGGTGAATTGGTTGTCCTATCTATTTTACTAGACAGGATCATATTTAATAATGGAATTTTTTTTTGCAGTTTTTACGCTTACGTCAGGCGCCCCCTGCAGCCAAAAGAAGGTGACACCCTCTTACTGAAGTTGTGTGGCTTCAAAATATAAAAAACATGAAGGCAAGAGTAGATTAAGGTCTCCAGGCCTACTGGACATCTTCAGAAAAAAGGCTTTTTCAAGTACTTTAATTTTCTTAGCGACATTTCAGAAGCCACAATATTTTTAACACTTTTTGGTCTTAGGGGCTGCAGAAAAATATGGAGAGTGAAGAAAATAAACAGGAAAGAAAAGTTTGGGGGACTCTAATATTTGGTCCAGGGCACAGTATTGGCTCAACAGATTTATAGCTTAAATAAATTTGGACTCAGAATGCATGCAATGTGTTACAACGTTCAAAGTTTACACTGAACAACATCCCAAACAGATTTTACTTTACATTAGTTAATATGGAAAACACAATAGGCCTTTTTTTAAAGATTCTTTTATGTAAGAAAAGCAAAAGAAAGTGACATTTTTTATGAAAGTTGCATTAAATCTTTGCTGTGTAAGATTTGTAAAGAACACATGCTGCATAGAGATGAATGTTTTAAAGTAAACCAGTTGTTAAACTACAATCATATGTGTGTTGCCATGTATTTTAGTTCATAAAACTTTATTAAAAACAATCTGGGGATTTTGTTTGGCATTGATATTTGGCAACCCTGAGCTCCAGCCAGGACATTTGCGAAGCACTGCCGAGTTAATTCGTATCCCTTCTGACTTGCTTTGCAAATATGGCAGTGTTTTGCAGATCGGCTGTTTCAATTTTGAAACCAGTCAGGTTTATGCCGTCTGTGTTTGGAGGTATTCGACAAAGCAGCTCAGGTAAATATGAAAATATATGCTGCTGCCGCTGTTCAATGTCACTCACTGACCGAGCTTTGCTTGCGTCGCCATACAGTGCTGTCACTGGGTTTGGGATTCATGTAATGTCACTAGCTAACGCTAGGTACTTTAGCTAAAATACTGACAACACGTTGTTGCTTACTGAAAGCGGCACACATAATAATTATGTAAAACGTGTAGCCATAATACTGAAAAACCTTATGTCGACTATGTATTGGTCGTTAGCATTTATCTACTTGAAACTGAAGAAGTGCTTATCTGTAGCTGACTTATCGTTTTAGCTCCTTGACCTAGCTAGCTACTTAGCTAGCTAGCTAACTGGCTATCTTTCTCGTTGATCATCTCTGTGTTTCTAATGCTAAGATGCTAAAGATGAACGGCTAGCTAGCTTAACTTATTGTTCTTCAGTTAGCAACCACTCTCGAGAACCTTAAGGAAAGCAATATGCCTCGACAGTTATTCGATAAGCTAGGTAACTAGGTAAAGATGCAGTTGGATACCGTCTGCATCTGCACGCGTCCTTTAATTTATTTATTTTTTAATCTAGAAGAAAATGAAGAGTGTGAATATGGTTTGATACAACTATCTGTACATTAGATAGCTGTGTAAGTTACTTTCGGTAACTTTATTCTAGATCAAGGTCACAACTTTTTTTAGTTGTTTATTTTATTTATTTATTTTTTTTACAATAAATACCTATAGCTATATTGTATGTATGTTGCGTACATGAATTTTGAGACTCCACTCCAGTTTTTAATCTGTTACATCAATGTCAGGAGAAAGAAAGAGGTAATATTACAGTTATTCCAAACTGGAGAATGTGATTACAATATTATTTGTTGTGGGTTATATGCAAGTAGCTTCGAGCTTTAAGTTAAATTACAAGACAAACAAACAAAAAACCCTATTATATTTGGATATATTTCTTCTTTGTTTGCCATTTATAGGTGACCAGTACAACTATATACTGGTTGACAAAAAAGGTGAAAAGAAGAATGTTGGTTTCATTCAGTTAAACAGACCCAAGGCCTTGAATGCTCTTTGCGATGGCCTGATGCTTGAAGTGGGTAAAGCTCTTGATGCCTTTGAAGAAGACACTGAGGTTGGAGCAGTAGTCATCACAGGCAGCGAAAGAGCCTTTGCAGGTAGGGAATGGAATATAAGATTCAACCTAAATATGTGAAAATGATAAATTTCTCATATTCTGGAGTTCACATTTCATTTAAATGTTGCTTTGTTTAGCTGGGGCTGATATCAAAGAAATGCAGAACAGAAGTTTTCAGGAATGTTATGGTGGTAATTTCTTGGGGCACTGGAACAAAGTATCGACAGTTAGAAAACCTGTTATAGCTGCTGTGAATGGATTTGCTGTGAGTAATCAAATTGTTTTACTGTACATTTATCTTCTTACTGAAGTATGTATACTTGTGTATGTGTAAAATATGTACACACACACTGTTAGTCAGTTAGTGCATTTATATTGTCTTTTTTCTGAATATAGCTTGGAGGAGGTTGTGAGTTGGCCATGATGTGTGACATCATTTATGCTGGAGAAAAGGCTCAGTTTGGACAGCCTGAAATCTTATTGGGAACTATTCCTGGTAACAAATGTTTTCCTGTGTTTCTGGGTCTATAAAAAATAGTGTGCTATAGTGTATAGTTTATAGTGTGCTGCTTTTTATTTTATTTTAAATTAACCAGTTATATTTTTTTATTCATCATTTCTTAATTTTGCAATTAAATGAAAATGGACTGTGTTGCATATAAGTATTTTGCTGTGCAGGTGCTGGTGGTACCCAGAGGCTCACTCGGGCAGTGGGTAAATCTCTTGCTATGGAGATGGTCCTTACAGGAGACAGGATTTCAGCACAGGATGCCAAACAATCTGGTGTGTTCTTCCAGCTTAAGAATTTATATTATGTACATATGCTGTTATTCCAGAACAAGTAAACCATGCATGTTCAGCTTTCTATAGTATGCTTTCTCTTTAGGTCTTGTCAGTAAAGTATTTCCTGTGGAACAGCTGGTATCTGAAGCAGTTAAATGTGGGGAGAAAATAGCTAGCAATTCAAAGCTAGTATCAGTCATGGCAAAGGAAGCTGTTAATGCAGGTGAGTGTTTTTTTTTTTACCAGCTTTGTTTATCTTAATGAATAAACATTGGTATTTATGTGATGTTGTTAAATGCATTATAAGGTGGCAGTTTCAGTATTTATGTACATCATCTTCCGACATTCATCATTTCCATGTATACTTACAGCACTGGAGAAGATATTCTTAAACCTGAAAACCATGATGCTTTTGGGATTATGAAGATGTTTGAAATATATTTATGGGTTTCGGCTTTAATTGTTTTTTATGCCAAAGCCACGGTTGCTGAGGACAATTAATTTTCACATAACATTACTTCCTTTTCGTTATCTTCTACAGCAGAGGTCTGGATTCTGTAATGTTCATTAACATTTTTGTGTAACAGCTGTGTTTCCTTTTCAGCATTTGAACTAACTCTGGCTGAAGGCAATCGGTTGGAGAAGAGAATATTCCATGCAACCTTTGCTACAGTGAGTTTGTACAGTTATGCAAATAAATGATTACTGTCTTGTCTTGAGAGAGAGAGAGAATATAATCACTGGACTCAATGTTTCCTAAACAGGAGGACAGAAAAGAGGGCATGACAGCATTTGTTGAGAAGAGACAAGCTACATTCCAGGACAAGTAAAGGTTCAGATCAGAAGATCATGATTTTCTCTGCACTAATATAAATAGCTTGTCATTTGATTCTGGATGCTGTTATGAAAGACTTGATTTTTCCAAGAATTGTTCAAACATTATGTGCTTTGAAAATGCCGTGGTTTTAAAAAAAAAAAAAACAGGCTTAAGTCTGTTACATTGCCCTCAGATGTACCTTTCCTTTCAAACTAAGATTCACATAATGTGTGTTCACAAGTTTGGATAGTTTTGTTTAGTGTTACATGAATCAAATAAATCTATGATTGTGTGTCCTGTACATGGCTAACATTTCAAGCAAGGTATACCTTAGTTTAATGATGCATACAATGTCATTAGACAAAATACTATCTAACAGAAACTTAAGAGAAGGGCTCCCAAAGATATCACACATTTTGTAATACTTGTCAGACTGATTTGTATTTCGATGGAAAATTTCCAATAAGGAGTGAATACGGAGTAATTCATTATTATCTCCAAAAAGAATTGGGGGAAAGAACTATCACGGTTAAAATCATTAAACGACTAACAGTCTGCACATATGGCCATTTTGCAGTTACATTTTTTATACACTAGGTGGTGATGTAACTGCGCACCTTTAATATAGTACGATGATGGATGTTTGCCACTTGTAGCCAGGGTGATGTAAAAATGAAATGTCACTAGTAGTCAGCAGAATATTCGTGCAACGAGTGTTCAAAATTCTTCTGTTACCACAAGACGTCCTTCCATTCTGTGTATATATTCAACGTTAGCATTTAGGCCTATATGCAATGAATGCCTAGGATGTTGAACTGCGCTTTTTAGTCTTTTTTATTATTGAAAATCGAGTATTTTTGTAATGTCTTTTACTAGAAATATGTGGCCATGTCGAGATCAGCAATCGAATTATAAAAGCACAAAATATAACATTTGACTATAATCGGACCATCCACATATTGAACAGTGTCCAGTGAAGTTTTTTTTGTACATCTTTCTAAAAGACAATAAAGCCACGCGTGAAAGTAACAGTATACCTAATTGTATGCGTTAATTCGCAACTGTCTTAAAATTTGATGTTAAGGGAAAAAGGGGGATGTTACTTTTAATTACGATTTCACTTAAACCAAATTAATCATTTGAATTTGTAAACTACAGTTTCTTTGTAAACCAACCATTAATTCAAAATAAATGACAAAGCAACTTCAGTACCTAAGATACAAACCAATTTTACGCATAGGTCCGTTTTGGCAAACGTGTTTTAAGAAGTGTTTTTAGTTATTGTTTTAACATGCAAAGCAGGGCACGATGGACCACGGCGAATTTAAATATGAGACGAGTTTTTTTTCTACTTGCGTACTATCAACTGAGAGTACTTTTTTTCTACTTGGGTACTATCAACTGAGAGTTCTTTCTCTCTCCAAGATCCCAGTGTTTCTTCACACGGGGACTTTCCATATATTCTCAAAAGTCCATAGCCTAATTGATTTTAATTTTCATTCAATATTCTCCTTCAGCCGGCTTTCTTCTCTCCCCCTGGAACAAACTTTTGAAAGAGGCAAAAAAAAAAAACTTTCTCCACACAGAAACAGTACAAAGGTCTCCTAAAAGCGAGCAAAACAGAAGTTCCACTTTGAAGTCTATCCCCTGCTAACGAAAGGTCAAAATAATAAATGTAGACCCAATTGAGGCGCTCAGCCCAGACAAAAGAGGCAAAACGTTACATTTTGGCAGAGGCAGCCCCTCATAGCGTGATAAACTCATTAAAAAAAGCAGAACCAAAGAGGGAGCAGCATGGTTCCTTGGTTAAAGAAAAGAGCTTTCAACTGATCAGACAGTCTTGGCTCCGAATGCCTTTTCCTCCTTCCATCACTCTCTAGCCACTTCACATATCGCAGCTGCTCGAACCTCCACACTTCTGCTCAATTTTTTCACCGTATGAAGCAGTTACACTTGTTTTGTGTTAATTATTTCCGCACAGGTTTATTTCTGGGTTACTTATTCAAACTACATACACATTTTAAGAATATCGGAGTCGTTTATCGATTTTTTGTCGAATTTCTGTGAGGTAATCAAGTATTTCATTAACCTTGCAATCTTGGCATTTTGCCTCGGACACATTTTCATTCCAGTTTGCAAGTGAATGCAAACGTCCACCTGTCAAAATATAAAAACATAATTTAATTTTCAGAATTAAAAAACATAATTGGGAGTCAAATGCGATCGGATTAAACAAGATGGAATTTATTACGAGGACAGACATACAACATTTGATATTTGTAAAACGAACAGAGCGGAAATACATTTCATATTCCATAGGGTACTTTATCACATTCCGTTTGACTAGTTTAATAAAGAAAAGCTTTATTACAGTCACGTAGGTTGTATAAGATATATGCACCCATTTGACAACTGTGAAAGTAAATCAAATTGATTACTGATCAAAAGCTATGTGCTATTGCACAGATAGTCAAGATTTAATGAAAAATGGCGATGTTTTCGTCTCCACTCAGAGGACACAACAAAATGTGAAGGTGTGGAAATAACTTTTTTTTTTTTTTTTTTACCGGTAGACGGTCTGCATGCCTAATAGGCTGCCGTTTTCGGATGCTGGTTCTAAAAGTTGCTCGGTTCGTAGCAGCTGAGCTTTACAAAAGAAATGCGTTTCGTGTCAGGAGCGAGCACATATCTGACCAATTGAATAACATTACGGTGTCATGTGACTTTTTCGCTGCCGGAGTTTGTTGTGTCACTGCCGTGAAATGGTTGTGCTCAAAGGAATACCGTCAATTCTTACACCAGAATTATTGTACGCCCTGGCAAAAATGGGGCATGGAGACGAATTGGGTAAGAAGCTTATTATTAGGATTCCTTAGATCATTACTTAGCTATGTGTCAATTGCAATGTGAGTTGCACAGGCCAATGTAGTTTGTTTCTTCTGATCGCCAGCATATTGGAAAAGCAACACGAAAATCTGGGGTAGGAGAGTTTTATAGTCGTAGAGTTTTAAAGAATATCTGGTTGTCTTTAGGTAATTGATAAAATGCATGTCATTGCGACACGATTTTCAGCGTACACGAAACACTTGTGCACTAAAAAACGTATGTAAGTAGGCCATCGAAGACTTAATTCTGCCTAAAAGGAAGTATTAACTTTCTCTGTTAGACAGAAGTTGCACTGACTTCCAGATATACCAAAAATGTTAAACTGTACAGACAAATGAGTAGGCTATTGAACATTGTTTTGGATTTCAGGTAATTGTAAAGTATTAAACTATTCTTTCACACTTTGTCAGGATATGCTCTACCTTGGGCCTTAGTATTCAGTTACAATGAATACCATAAGATTAGCAAATATGAGTTTTCATTACCTATCACTGGTGTATCCTTGCAATAGAAAATTTTGCATTTTATCTGCTCTAAGCTGTTTATGTTTTGATTCATTGTAGGGTGTGTTGTACTCATAATTAGCTGGTGAGTTGAATTAGGCACGGTGGGATCAGGGTAAGCACTACAGGGGGACTTGATGGTCAGGACTTTTAAAACATTACATTTATTATTCTTTTGTAGTTCTTGCAGATGCAAATTTTCCTGTGTCTTCTATTTGTAAATGTGGTCCTGTGGAGATACGAGCTGATGGTATGTGTCTCTCACTGTTTGCAACAATAAAATCTTGCATTCGCACAACTTCTGTAGTGATGGTTTGAGATTTATAAATTTATAGAGTGCACATTTTAATATGTAGTATTATAGTTTTGCTAATTTTGTGGTGGTTTTTTTTGTTTGTTTCTTCAAGGTTTGCACATTCCTGAGCTTCTGGAAGCGATATTAAAGCTTCTTCCTCTTGATACCTATGTTGCACATCCGGTGGGTCAAACAATACGATGGTGAATCATTTTATTCTTGCATGTAAAAAAAAAAAAGTTTATATGGCAAATAGGTAGTGTTCCATCTCAGTAAAGCTTGTATTTCCAGGCAGCTGTTATGGATCTTGTGGAGACCGACAGGCAGCGGGGTCTGCAAGTACCTGTGTGGGTTCAATACTCTCACCTTCTAAAGAAAGCGGGATCGCATGTAAGTTATTGTGCCCTTGCATGTCTATATCTCGCATCCAGAAAAAGTTCATTATACTGTTTTTTTTAATTATTTGTAATTGACTCATTACTGGTTAAAGCTAACATTTGTTTTGTTCTAAAGCTTTTAAATTTAGAAAATTAGTTTCTAAATTTAGGTGATTATACTTAGTTGAATATATGAGAATGTATGGGCATTTCCTTGCCCATTATCAGATATTTTAATCAGAGAACTATGTAAAACTTGATTTTTACTTTTTTTTTTCCAGGGGAATATGGATATTATTGAGCGGTTTGCTTTCTACGAGCGTGCTAAGAATGCTTTTGCTGTGGTGGCAACAGGGTTCAGTATACTTTACCTATTTTCAACTCATGTACCCGTTTTCAGTTATACAGTAAAGTGTATGGTATAATAGTTTCTTATCTCTGTTACAGGGAGACAGCACTGTATGGCAACCTCATAATCAAGAAAGGAGTCATTACTCCAGAAGAGCTGTGCTGACTGTTAAACTGACATCAGTTTACCAAAAGTACTGGACCAAATAATGTTCTGATGATTGCACAGATTGTATGTTAAGCTTTTTAAAAATACTTATAATAATTATAATAATTTTGATGATAACCAAAGTTTTGTATTTTATTTTTGCTAACAATTCATAATTTGTAGTATGTTGCAGTAATGTTCAATTGTAGTGAATATAAACTGGAATCATAGTAGCGTTGTTTAGAAATTGAATAGGTATATAACACTGGCACTGTTCTGTAGATGTCAGTTGGATGCATAGAGGTATCAGCTGTTCTCAGATTTTGGTTTACTGAGAGCCAGTGTTGGTTAGCCACTTTGCCTTCTGTATGTTTCTTTTGTTGTTACATATCTAACTGGAATGCTCTTTTTGCACAATTACAAAACCAGTTGCACAAAACCAGCCACAGTGAGTGTTTTGTATATTTAAAAAAAAAAAAAAAATTGAACTTGGACATAAGTTTTTGTGTCACTATAACTTTATTTTCGCCTTGCTTTCACCTTGAATTTTAAGCTTGTCAAGGTGGCACACCAGCATGTTGATTATTACCTGCTTTTCATGTTATATAATAATGTAGGTAGTAATAATGTAAATTGCATCAAAATCGACATGGAACGGTCCAAAACGCATCATACTGGTTCATCAGCAAAACCATTACATGTACAGATTTTATATGATAGCATCATGTTTAACTTCTGGAAATTCTGCATAATTGAAACATGCTTGCTTAGTTATTTAGCTGTGGTAAAGTCCATCTAGGTCCGCTTCTGGTTCTGTGTGAATCGTCTTGAGGTTAATGAACAGAGCTTGCATCACTGGAACCTCTAATTCAGACCCTTGCCTTGGAACATCTCCATGGTACAGGACATCTTTGTCTTCTTCTGTGTTTGTGTACATCCGATGTCTGTGTGGTTCTAGAAGCTCTCCAGTGAGCTTCTCGGGCTCATCGTGGTCCTGTGTGTTATGATAGAGGTCATCCATATCGTGCTCAGCCTCTTCATACACCCAGACATGATCGCGGTTCTGGGACTGGAAGTAGGCGTCGGGCTGCTTGTTTCCAGCTGTGAGCTGTGTTTCAGATGGGTGGTAGAGCCCATCTTTGTCCTCCTCAGGCTCTTTGTATCTCTGTTGGCGAGACTGTTTCACAGCTTTCCATATTAACATGCTGGGATCAATGTCAGCCTCAGTCAGATCCATGTCCTCCAGGGGTTCAACCTCTTTGTTTCCCAACAGCATCTTCTCATTAAATTCTTCGGATCTAGTGTAGTGACAAGAAGTCAAACTGATTATATTTAAGTATGAATTTCTAAGAAGTTAAAATTTAGTTTATTTGGTTGTTTTAATAACACTAAAGGGAAATCACTCTCAACCTTGTGTCTTGATGTGAAGCTGCTGCATCAACTTCTTTTCTCTGTACAAGAAACACATTTTAGAAAAGAACTTCATAAGGAACATGTTTTAAGTAGACCAATCCCATATTGGATCTACATCTTATCAGCATTCTTGCCTTACATTTACACTACAGTACTTTGCTCATTAGAGGAAATTGAGATGACAGAATGAGTGATGTCTAATGGACATTTGAACTGAAAATCAAGTCAAAGTTTTTTATATCACGCTTAAATATTTGGTTACAGATTCCTAATGAGCAATTCAGTGGCAACAGTGGCAAGGAAAAACTCCATGGGTGGAATTAAGAAAGTCACAATCAGGAATCTTTTTTTATTTATTCGTTGCACACTCACAGTATCTCAGAGAATATATTTTAAGTGCTTCAGTGTTCCACAATTGCTATTATAGCATTTGTTTAGTATTTACTTAATACAATAATGTAAATGTAATCAACTACTTTAGAGCTCTTATATCTGGTTTGTTTATAAAAGTCTTTTGGGCTTAACGTATTCAGATATCTATGACTGCTATGACAAATCACCACTGACTATTGCAGCTGACCCAGAGATGACCATGGAATAGATGGCTATGAAAAAACATTCCAATAAGCAAAACAGAAGTGTCTGAACACAGAGAAAGTACCTTGAACATTAGAGAAAGGAAAATATCATAAGGATACATACCCATGATTTGTATGGGAAAGCTGAGTTACCATACACCAGCAGTGACAGGCAGAACAAAAGAGAGTACCTTTGATTTGAAGACAATTATTGACCATATTATTGCCAGTTCAAATTTCTCTATATGCCTTATGCACACCATTTAGTTTTTATGGTACAGAGAAAATTAAATAAGTTTTTTAGATCCTAGGACACTTACTTATTCATGGCAGCTCCTTATTTCTTGTTATCTTTAAATAATGTTGAGGAAGATTGCTACAGGGCTGTAGCATTTAATGTCATAAAAAGAGTAAAGGTCAGTTTCTTTCTTGGCTTTTCATGGTCTTTGGACTCCAGCAAACCACAGGATATTGCAGCACATTTTCTTCTTATATAACATATGCATCTTAGGTACCTTCATATATATACTTTAAGTATTCAGAAGCTTAGATCATAGTGCCACAACAGACAGTTAGAAATAAAGTACACTCAAATATTACCACAATAAAAAATGCATCACAAATTCATCCATCTCCAATCTCTTATGTCATTTATGGCCACATGATTGTTCTTTCTCTTAAAGTATACAGACAGTGAATTTTAACAGAAAACAACTGTTTATAATGATTAATAAACAAGGCAAAATGAGCAGGAAAATTGGTAAGTCTTCTGTAATGTGAATACCGGAGACATTATGCAAAGGGCATTTCCAATTATGTCAACCACTGTCATGACCAATTTATCACACTAAATAAACTATTATTTTTAAAGTATATTAAATGAGAGTCTTTTTATTTATGTTTTAAATGTGCACTGAACTGCTCAATATACAGTATAGCTAACAAAAATGAAGTTAGCGTAACAAATATATATCAGCAGTGAAAATGCTTTAGGAAAAGATTTAGGATTATCTTAAAAAGATAGCAACTTACAAGTATAATTTATAATGACTATAGCTTTTAGTGTGTGTATGTGTGGGTGTGTGTGTGCTCACTTGAATCTAAATATCAAATTTATTCTTTTAAACCTTTGGAAGAATAGTATTAGTCAGCCTTTTTAATGTAGATAAAATCCAACGTTTGCTAGCTCTATTTGCTAAACTGGCTAAAGGCCACGCCCCTCCACCCCAGAGAGCTGTGTGGGAGAGATTGAAGACAGATGACTGTGTTGTGATCTCAGTGCCAAGTACTTGGCCTCATTAGCCTGAACAGACTCAATAACAGGATGATGTTTACCCAGTAAGCCGGGTAGAGCCGTGCGTATGGAGTCTGAGTCACTCTCACCTGCCATGCCTTGTTTACTAGCTAAAAGAAAAGGCTCTTCAGTAATGTAATTGGTTGCCTGCTGTCAAAAAAGAGTTTGTGGCATAAAGGAAAACTGAGCATGATAATAGCATACCCTTCTTTAGTTTTGATAAAAGTAAAAGTCATAACATTTCTGTTATAAATCTTAAGCTCTAAAGCCTTACAAGCTATAAAAACGAACTTGGACCGGATTCCGGTTTACATGATTTCAGCTAATGAGCTCTTCTTCCTGATTGTCCCTATTTGTAACAGACAAATTGAAAATGTATTTAATTTATTCAACTGATAAGCTGTTTGAGAAAAAGATGTAGCTGAAAATGATCATTTACCTGCAGAGTCTTTTTTTTTATATATATGCTTTTGCCTTATCCAAAGCAGAAGGACTACGGAAGTTTGACCCAGAACTATTACCCAGAACTGAAGCTAGTCCACCACTACATGTAATTAGACTTGTTGAAATTTTAATGTCTCATACATGCCTTTGATGTTTATTGCACAGAGGCTGTTAGTATGATAACATGGAAAAAGGTTCCACAGCACTCTGACGATGACGAAAACTATTTGGGGAAAAATATAATTATTCCAAACAAAAACTGGAATGCTTTTATTTAAGAATAATATCCTTTTGATTTTCTTATTGCCCAAGAAAGGCAAATTGCAGTGGGAATGTGTAAATACAACAAGAATTGTTGAAGAATCTGATGACAAAACTATAATAGGGATTAAAAAATTAAATTTACTCTGACTCACTGATACGATTTAAAATTATAACTGGGATGATTGGATTGGACCACTGGATTGACAAAAGCAACATGAGAAAGATGAGAGAGATGAAGCATTAGTGTGCTAGTATGTGTAGGCAAGCAAATTAAGTTCTGGTATCCAGGAGTAGCATTCTTGCTTGGCTGTGGATAAAATGTGTGAAATTAGTTGCTTATTTGGTTAAACTGACTTAATGTCCCAGCAGGTTTTGACCAAAAAAGGCTTTATTTTGTTTGTCAGATCAGGCTGACTGTATAGACCTTCAGCATCTTATTTCTTCTTCTCAGAACTTAAATCCTCATTTTAGAAAATATTTTTAGTTTTACCCAAGAGGTAAAGAGGAATGCGTGTAAAATGGATACTTTTAGCAAGCCTATTTACTTTAAATCAAGTACATACTAGCCATACAGACAAATTTGGACTTTCTTGACAAATTTTGTGTTAAGTGAGAAAGTATTCAATATGCTATCTGTTGTAGTCTGCATGTTCACTGGACACTGTGTTACTGCACTTGATGGCCTGCAAAAGACCCAGTACTGGTTACAAA
>JAOXYF010000009.1:4404060-4453577 GCA_028565775.1 Sternarchorhynchus goeldii
ATTTAAATGTAAACATAAATATATAAATAGAAATATAATATAAATCTAAATGTCCAACTCCATCTCCAACTTTTAAAGCAGGTATTTGTCAACCAACTCTGATATTTATAGTACCTCTGGTATTTATAGTACCTTCTTTATCAGAAGTTTACTGTCTCAAAAGTTAACTTTGAGATAAGTTTCTTGACAGACGTGTCCAGCGGAGTATGGGTTGAGGCCAGCAGCCCCAGTGCTGATGCGGGCCCCCGGTGCCGATGCGGGCCCCCGGTGCCGATGCAGGCCCCAGGTGCCGATGCGGGCCCCAGGTGCCGATGCGGGCCCCAGGTGCCAATGTGAGCCCCAGGTGCCGACACATACCTGGCTGCTCATGGCACAGTGCTGCGAGCGCACTGCTCTGGGCACATGCGTGGCCACATCCGGTCAGACTGCTTTTAATTAGGACAGCCCTGGTGTGCCCCCATCAGCGACGCAGTTGCTGAGTGACGGACTGTGCGAGCAAATGGCCCACGGCATGGAACTAAATAAAGTGCTACAAAGTATTTATTGGAGCCAGTAATATGGACCTCATGCTTGATCAAGCTCATCTGTTCCCCCTGCTCCCTGCCAAGGACCCTTGCTAGCATCACCATGGATGGAGTGGGCGGGATGGGGTACTGCAGAGCTCTGCATAGGTGTGAAAAGACAAACATTGGGAATTTTTACAAAGTAATGAACTATGGAAAATAATTTTCATGTATGTCCCAAACACTCCACTGTACCAGCTGTTTAAGTCAATTAATACATTTTATTTCAAACTAGGAATGTCACAATATTGTTCTTTTAAATAATACACCTCACCTATAATATATTATACATCAGTTTTATTATTTAGTTTCTTCAAAATCACTCACAGATTACAGGATATTATTCTTTTTTGCTAAAATATTAGTGTATTTAATTTTATTGCATTGATGTGGAAAATCACACTGAATGGGCCAAATGTTTCATTGTAATAATAAAAACACCACAAAATATAACATTTCAAATATAATAACTCAAAAATAAAAACTAATGGGTAAAATTATTGTTTCATGAAATAAACAAAACAATATACAATGTGCAGACAAGGAACAGTTCATCCAACCAATGCTAATTTTCAGCAAATATTTCTATAACACTGACACACCCACACAAAGTTTTTAAAGTTCTTTGCTGCATTAAATCAAGTGTTCAGAGCAAATTAATTAAGTGCGATGTATCTTTAGTCACTATGTAAATGAGCTTTGTGAAAGCTTTTGAAATGTCCAACAGGTTTAAACTGACATAACAGAGCTTTTAAATTTTTCCTTCTGTATTATAATTGGCACATTATATAATAACATTATACAATATATGTATCAGTATGGATAGAATGTTAGGCCACAGAGCCACGCTTGAGCTTTTCATGTGACAGCACACCTCATTCTGAAAGCCTGCTGACATATTAGTTGGTGACTGTACACAATAATTACAAACCACAGATGTCAGTAACAGTACTACTGCCATGATGCCATGACTCCAAAAATACCCACACAAATGGCAGCTGAAAAATACAGTATTGTTTGGTTAACAAATGTAAATTAAACATTTGCCCATGGCTTATATCTTTTTTCATAACAGGTGTGGGATGGTTTGATTTGATCACATTTACTCATAAAATGCAAACCTGGCTGTGTTTTGCTTGGGTTGGGTCCAGTCTCCCACTGTGTATGTTCTCTTTTGAGCCTCTCCAGGAATGTTCCAGAGGTCCAGAGCACTCAGACTTCATGGCTCAGAGCGAAAGACGAGCTTTGTGTGAAAGCTTATACCCAAGGATACTGCTTCTGCTGGCCTACATGGCAGGCAACCTCTACCAGCTCATAATATATACTGTAGTTCGCTATAAAGATATACTGTGTTTATTATATAGCAGACTAACTGCCTGTATGAAATAAACTGCTAATGTTTCACACTGACCCACTAACTGCCTCTGTAATTATTCTGACAGACTGAACCATGAACATACTAAAAGGTAAATATTAATTTTCAAATTTGTATAACTAAACTATATGTTTAAATGAAGATTAAATATGTTAAAATATACCATGTTTTAATAATACATTTATCATTAGTTACTGGACTTCATGTGCTGGAGATACTATTGTAATAATAAAAAAAAAACAATATTTGATTGTTGAAACATATTGGTTGTGTGATTCATAGTTGGCAAAGCCTGATTTTGAGCTTGGCTGACACTAAATTTATGAAATAACATTTTTAATTTCCTCTGAATCATGTGGAATGAGTACTGTAAAGAGAGCGTGGTTTCTGTCTTTTCCCACCCCATGGTTGCAGCCTCACATTATTTGTTTAAGCTGGTCACAGATCAGTCTGTGGCATTGGAAGAACACAAGTATGTACAACCTATGTCTACATTCCTTCACAGGTCAAACCCAAAGAAAATTGCTAGCCTGAGTTTGCATATCACCTAATTTGCTGTTTCTTCTCCTGTTTGGCATCTCACCAGTTAAGATGGATGACAATTTTGACATATGACTGTAAATCCACAAAGCCACAGACTGTACCAGCTTGTCCTAACTAAATATACAAAAACTGCATTAACAGTTAAAGTGGCAGTAAATGATATTAACCAGTACAAGCTTTCTGGTCTTAAAAAGCCTCCAGTTCATTTCAGACTGGATTCTGTTTAATTATTCAGACATCATGATTGAAACTCTTAATTTTCAGGCTGACAAATATCTGTGGGTTTGATTTTTTAAAAGCTGATTAATCCAGTTGAGTGTGTTTTAAAAATAAGCTCAGCAGAATATAGCCATCTCCTTTATGAATTATACGTAGTTTGGCATTCAAAACATTTTAAAATATGTGCTTTTATTTTGCATGTTATTAAATATATAAAATTTTGGACTTTAAACCCGTGGCCGGGCTTGGTGTCGGTTTATTTAAAATCTGAAAACTTCATTCTGTCCAATCTATCCCCTTCAGAATGAATTAAGGGATGATTATATTTGTTTTCTACAGTAAATAGGAAAGCACAGTTCAAAGTGTTCAAAACTCATGAACACATCTGATCATATGAGATACCAGTGCATTTAAGTGATGAGTCTCATCTTGTCAAAGTATTCAACATGCTCAGGCATCAGTTGGTAATCTCAACATCTCTGACAAATCACTTGGCCTTGCAGCACATAGATGTGTACAAAAATGACTGTTTGAACTTTTTCCAAAAGCTCTGTGACTGCAAATGAGAACCAGTGGCAGACATGCACACCGCTAACTTCCTCCATTGAAGTAAGGATGGCTCCATGTCGTCTGCGTCTACTGTATCTATGTTTTCCAGTATTAGATCCATGTGTGGCGGCTTTCCACCATTCCTCCTAAGGAGGCTCTACCTCCAGAACATGCTGCCACCCAGAGGATATCATCTTCTTGGCCTGTCAAAAATGGGAGACTTTTACAATATATAAGGTGGATCATGCTAACCCACTTCAAATTAGCAGAGGGCATCTTAACTTTTCAACACCCAATTGAATGAACAAGAAATTCTTAACAAACCCAAATCAACACATTAAAGAATACTTTATGTTTTGCTTAGATAAAGACTTGGATAAACTATTGGATTAGCAACTAGCTAGTAATAGTAAATTTTGTAAATTTAATGGTATACATCATGAATTAAAAAAATCATAGAATAATGTATCCATAGTGATCTTAATGTTTAATTTTTCTTTTTTCTTTTTTGCTAAAAGTAACAATAAATACATTAAATAAAGTCATGCCCTATTGATGGCATATACCACACTTGATCATTAAGATCAACTTGATCATTAATCACAAATCACAAGATCACTAAGAGGAATTACAAAATGCTTTAGTCATTATTGATTTGTTGTTTTGAATCAGTCAATATATATATATATATATATATATATATACACATATATATACACAGTCACATATATACTGCATATCATCAATATATTTTAAGAACCATTAATATGACTAGTTAACTAATTATAGTTAACTGTGCTTTTTGTAGTTAGCATATGTCCTGATGATATACTCATCTTATAAGAAAGATCATTTGTATCACTGCAAATATACAAATGTATGGAGAAATTATGCAAAATAACTTATTTATAGTAATAAAAATACCACAAAGAATTATTCTTAAATATGTTATATGTAAATACTTTCATGCCTAAACTGTAGGACTTTTGCTTGTATCTATGACTAATGCTGCATCTTCATCATGCACTTAAAAACCATGAAAATCGACTCATTCAATTCATTTCTTTGTTTAGGAGAATGATTTAAAACGCTATTAAGTTTATTAGTAAACAGTTTAACTAAATGTAAACAATGTTTAACTTTCATCATGATTTGGAGGAAAACGGTAATTGGTTACTTTGTTTGACCTACTTCGGAACACAAATATTGTCATTAGTTATAGACCAAATCGCTTAATGACATCCTGTCATTAAGTCGAGGCTAATATGCTAATGGTACAAATGAATTATAAAAGAGCAGAGTTGGTTTCCATTACCGTCGGCCTCTGAGTGAATAGCTGAGACACATTGCTTTAATTTAAAGCACACAGGCTTTCAGTGGGACCGAGTCGATGAGAAAATGAGTGCCAGTTCCATTTGGATAAGGTCTTGCCTGCCGAATCTCAGGCATGGGGATCACTGGTGGATTTTGATTTCTGTTATGATTGAGCAATTATCAGGGCACTGTGAGCCAGTCTCAGTACAGGATCAGTTCCACACAGAGTGAAGTTCAAACAAATAGTGGTGATTTGTAGAAGATGTTTCTGTCAGAAGTGTGCTGTTGTACAGAATCAGCTGATGTGAGACTGCGCCGACTAAATACATGGATGACTTGAACTGTTGATGAGAGAGAAAGCAAACTTTGGAGTCAGGGTTTGGTTCTGAAGCTGAGTCAGCTAGTAATGTATGTCAGTGGTTGAATGGCCACATAGTCCTATACATGCCTTTGGATCAAAAATTAAAGCCACATTCAAATATTTTGTAGGCTGAGTAGAACAATAAAATATCAGTCTGAGCACTAAATATCCTTAACATTATAAGTGGGAGTTAAATGCATGTTTACATAATTTAAATAAGAACCAGCAGCAGGTAAAGGCAAAAAGAATAGAAATATTGGTTTAAATGTTCTTTGTCTGTAAAAAAAAAACAAAATAAAACAAAAAGAACCTAAAAAAAAACTATTTTGGTGGGCAGTAAGTAGTCAGTAACAAGGTGTAGTGGTGATATGTGTAATGTGTGATTACCCAAAAATTTCATTATGAGTACCCTCTAACAGTATAATGTAAATGTGTGTTTGGAGTGCATTTGGCAAACGCCTGACCTAATAACCTTAACTATGTCAAGACCATTGGCTAAGTCTATTGTGGTATGTCTTTTTTTCTGGAACAGTTTCATCACAGTGCTCTGTGTGACTTTAGCATTTAAAAACTTAAATAAAGCAGAAATAAGGAGGAAAATAACTCTGTCAGCTGTCAGCAAATAATGACTGTTGGCAACAAAGCGTGACTCACTCACACTGGCGTAGGTTTACATTGAAAAGGGCGCCAAGAATAAATTTTCTGTCTGTAACTATTTAAAGGCACATTAGGGTGTGATTTATGCACAGAAAACCTATATTATGGGCCAGAACACTTTCCAAGTGTAGCAGCTTGCAGCAATTTAAATTATATGGGGAAAAAACCACCAAAACAAATATTTGACTGTGTTCCCATATTGAAATGGATATATTTATATGGATTAATTTGGCTCAAATGGGAAGTTTTTGGATGTATGCTGAATCATTGGATCAGCAAGCATTTAACAAATTCTACAAATTCTAGAGTACAATTCACCTTACAGGTAGTAAAAAATATTCAAATATTGTTCCTAAATTATCATTAAAAAATAATAAATTAATAAAGAAGTTTAAATGTATTATAATTGTACATAACCTCATCTATGTTTTATGTATACTTTGCCTCATTAAAATGTTCCCTATTGTAGTGTTAATATACATGTTTATATACACATTATATACATTTAGAATATTTAGCTCAGATATGCAAACCCTCTAACTGATGTGTCAAACACATATAAAACACTTCAAACTGACAGATAAAAAATTGGGACATATAACTAATAAATAATAAACATTAGAAACAAAAATGATAACTATACACTTAAACTTATAACATTCACTGATGTTATGTAAATAAATACAACTTGCATGTTGCTACCATGTGGAGCCTGTGGAAGGCTTACAGAGACTGTGTGATAGGAAATGAATTCTTGTTCTGTATCTTCTGCTTACTGCTTTATACAGTTTTAATGGATTTAATGATACATACTATAAAACAAGCAGATTCTTAGACAAGTAAATTCTCTCCAGCCTGAAGCCACAGCATAGCGGGAGTGCATGTGGACGTATGAGTGTTGTTTTTCGGTGGCCCCCACCATTTTTCCTACTGTAATGGGAGCCAAATGTGATTTGCTCTTCTACATTCTTCACAAGTGAAGATCTTTCTTTCTTTGTTTGGTTGAAAATTTGAAATACTTGCTTCTGATTAGTAATACCAGCTTATTCAAAGAATCAGAAAATTAACTAAAAACATATTTGGGGAATGTCCTGGTCCTGTGACTGTCCTGGACCTGTTACCTCCCACTGTATAGGCGGCACTTCAACACTATGAAGGGTATGAAAGATACCACGGTATGTTTCTCAAATCTTAAAAGTACTTATATATTGCTTTAAACATTAGGTTAACCTTTTTCCAATATATGACCAGTCAGTTAATGAGACTTGACAAAGGTTCTAAGTGCTAATAGAGTCTAAATGCAAATAACAATTGTATTGTATTACATGTAAATCAGTTAATATTAGATGATGTTTCAGCTATCCAACTTTGGACAGTACTAAAATATCAAACAATAAAATCTTAATATGTAATTGTTTTGTTGTTAGCATGTTACCGTGGTTTCCAGTTTCAATCAGTACCACAAGAAAATTCCACATTTGTCTGGCACATGTGAATAATTACAACATATTTGGCAGACTGTGTGGTAAATGTGAGGAAATCTATGTAATGTTTGGCCCACAAAGCTGTACAATTAACATTTTAAATTTTTATTATTATTTAGATGCAGTCTTTAGTGACAAAAACTTTGTGACTAAAACTGAAATTCAATAAGAGAGCACTAATTAATTTTTGAATGACCTAATCAGTATAATAAATTAACCAAGAAGAAAATTATTACAGAATTTTTATTTTTGAAGAAGGCAGTTCGTAGTTTCTAGATGTGAAAGAGAAATGAATTAATTGCTATAACTAATGGACATTGATGATGTAAATATAAATCCTTTCCTAGTAAACTAACTACAGTTAGCCAAATTTCCTCTGTTTTGTGATATTTAACACCAAAATTAAATATCCCAGTCATGGTGTTTTAAGACTGATATTTTGTTTTATCTTACACAAAGCCAAATAAAACATAATCATTATTGCTAGTATTTTTGTGAACTCCCAAACTTCTCAAGTGTAAAATTTGCACGTTTACACTTCACTAGGTTTGTACAGCAACAAATAGTGATGCAAAAAATTCTATGCGTTTTGCAAACAATGTCCCAACCATCTCCAGAGTTAATGTACGGACTCTCCTCAAAATAGTCAAAGCAATATTACCTTCCATAATAATAACCTTTGTCAGCAAGATATAAAAAACCTACATGACATTGCATTAATTGCATTAATTGCAAGCTCTTCAGCTGGATCTACATGTGTGCTTAAGGATGATATGAAATTATGAATGGGCCATTGGCGTTTTCTGCAGTAAATTCTGCAATCTTTTTCACTTGCAAAAGTACACAATAAAAACTTCATTCAGCAGAATAAAGTTTTTTTTTTTATTTGGCTTTTCTTTGGAGTTGTAGGGATGGAGATTAGCTTGCATTTACTGACAGTACCACAAGCACTACAGAAGCAAATGAAGACCATCTGCCTATAAGGATGACACTGCTGTCAGGCTTGTAGTCTTGTTTCTCAAAGGAAAGTCTGTGGAGAGCACCTTCTATTCAACTTTGAACATTCTATACTGTCACTTGCAATTTACAACTGACTTCAAAAGCCTATAAACATTTCTGCCCTCAATATCCGCAAATATAATAATCTCAAAGCCACATGAAAGGATGTATTTACCTTGTTTGAATGGCACACATACTGTATCTGCAGAGAGCTTAAATGTCAGAGCCCTATTATGTTTGATGAGCAGAGCTGCGTTCTCGCTGGCGGTCTACACAACAGACCTGGAATAAGGGGTGATTAGATGGGACAGATTCTGGTTTGGGTCGTGCAACAGATCCACATGCAATTTTGTCTCTTATTGCTTCAAGTTCCACAGTGGTGGGTGAGGGGTGGGGGTGAAAGGAGGGTAGAGGAGGAGTGAAGTGGATTATCAGGGGCCTAACTCATCTTCAGGAGAGCAATGAGCTTTTGCCCATTGTCTGAAAGGAGGAATGAGGCCTGCTCTGTGGCGCCGTGTGTTTGAATCGCTGACATGGCAGAAAGGCTGTCTGGGTCACCGAGTCACCTGGCACCAGGCGTAATGGCTGGGACGGCCGAGTGAGGGTGGGCCTGGGTACCAGGGGTCACAATGGCCATGCTGAAATGTTCCCCTTCTCATGCGATGACAGGCCAATCTTTGCACAACAATGGTGCATAATTTGTGAGAGGGCCTTGCTGTGAGAGTGAAGATGGGTAAGTAAAGGGAGAGAGGATAGTTGGAGACGCACACAAGCCCGCCGTGATGACAGCCGTCAGCTGAGCGCTGTATAGAGCCTTGTTATACGCTCCATCGTCGTGGAACTAAACGAGCTCTCTGGCTTTGAGCTGAGCTTAGCCTCTGAGGGGGAAGAGGGGTGCGCCTGGCCTTCCCAGCTCTGAGACAGGAGCCAGGGGAGCAGGCCGAGGCAGGGAACATTGTCCTCCATCACTCCTGTTCGTGGGAACAGCTTTCGGGTTGTAGAAAGGGGAAGTTATTACCAGCCTTCATTCAGTTTACCTATTAATGTTTGTGGCCAACAAAGCCTGCTCAGTCTTGCAGTCGATCACAGACATGATGAGGCCAAGCGCTTTGCACTGCCGTAACTGCTGAATTAGGAACATTCATTTTGCTATTCATTCTAGAAAAAAAGTATTTTCTTCTTAATCTATAAATGTGAGGTTTTTTATGTTTTTCAGGAAAGTTTAGACTTTGTACTTTGGGGAATATGATTGGCTGTATTGTGGGCTAGGATAATCTGTCCCATCACTTAACAGCTCAGTTTGTGGTCAAAGAAACCCTTCAGAGTAATGGTCATTAATAACACCAGCGGATGGTAAACTAACACTATATGGCCATTAAGCCGCTTAAGAACTGAATATGACAGGCCAAAGTAAAAAGGGAAGTGGCTGAGACTACTCTGGCTGCTGGTATGATGAGTGACTTAGTAACAATGACTGACTGACATACATTTATGATATCAACCTACACCATGGTACAGTGTATTAATGTTTGAGCCTCTAGCCTGAATTTTAAACTGCCAAATACTTTCCCCGCATCCCCGATTTCTGATCTGCTTTCTGTACATCCCAGTTTACATGTAGTTTTATTATATCACCAACCTTCAATCTGCTTTAATGAAACAGGAATTAAGTCAGTTGTCCCTTTGGTTCTAAACGTGATGGCTGGTTGTTTTATGTAAAGTATTTCACACTTGTCATATGACAATGTTTTTTGCCTGACACAGCTGCATTGGGTCCAATCATTTCTCCCCTACTTCACACAAGGCAGATGTGTAATGTGTGTGCGTGTGAAACTTGGTTGCTGAAACTACTTGGCACAATCTTGGGCAGACTGTGGCTTCCCATCACCGACAGCACACTTCCAACCACACTCCAACTCTCATATCCAGTATGAGGCAGCCAGTCCACTGACAGACACTTGATTTATGACCTGCTTTGCAGAGTTTTACTGCAAATGTTAATGTGACATAAACTATTGACTTAGCAAAGTAATTCTGCTATAGGCCATAAAGCCTAGTGTAAAAGTGGCTGTGCTTTAATGTGTACTGCACTTGATGATAGGTTTATAAACATTCCTTGCTAACTCTAGTACCTCAGCATCCCTGTATGTTAGAATCACCTACAAAAAATCCAGTTACCTGTCAATACATAGTAAAAAGTTGTTACAGCAGCTGGAGTGTTATGGAGATCCTTAAATCAACTCAATCCTCAGACTAATATATACCTTATAGCATGCATACACTCAGCAATATTACCAAAAGGTTTTACCCAACAATAAAGGTACCTACATGTTCAAACAGCCCTACATTTTACAATTACTTTAATTACTTTCCTTTAAAATGCTTAATTATACAGTTCTCTCTCTCTTTATCTCATACACACATGCACACACTCATGGACATAGTTACACCTCTCCCACAAACACATGCATCTGGTAACACTTAAAACGGTTTTAATAGCTATTTTACTGTGATCTGTGCTTTTATATTTAAACACATTTTCCACTCTGCAGATGCTAATGTATCATAAAACTTTTTCCTCTTTTCTCAATTAGATTACTGTTGTGCCAATACTCAGAGCATTAAGTGTTACATCTGCTTGTGAAGTGATGCACTTATGCATTGGAAAAAGTCAAACACCAATTACCCCTGATGTCAGGCTATCAGCCCTGCCTTTCGTAACAGGACTGGCCTGGCCTTTATGATAAAAGCCAGGATCCCACACAGGGAATATGGGAGACTCAAGCCAAGTGTGAATCTTGTAGTTTTATTGAAACAGGCCTTGGAAGTGGCTGAGGTGCAGCACTGAGGCCTTGGAGGCAATGCGGCTGCCGCATTGTGTACCAGAGCGCCGCTCCTCCTCGAAACCTGACACTGTACCAGCACAACGGGACATGTGTTCGGCCTTAGTCAAATGTGAAAATGGACACTCAAACATTCAACTGTGACCTGTTTTATGGTTTTACACAGTCACGGAGCCTTATAAGCCCTAATAGGACACAAAGACAGGCTGCAGAGGCCAGGCACTATCCTAGCAGGTTGAGCCAGTGCAGACACAAAGTGCAGTCCTACAAACACGCTGCCAAAGTGCAAAACTACTCACAGTCTATGGATTCACGCTCACACTCCATGGATACATTCAGTACAACAGTACCAACACACTCAGGTAAAGGTCTGTGCTTTTATCACATTGTCTAGATAACTTAGATGTACTCGCTGCATGATTAATTACTATTCACCACAAATCAACAAACAACTGTAATTAGTAATGTTATATACCATTCATGCACAGTTGTAGCTATAATGTAATAGCATTCTTTGAAAACAATTGCCATGAGTATTTACTCTCAACTCAGAGTTTGTTTTGGTCCATGTTTATATTATTCTGTCATGCTTATATTATTTTGGTACTGGCAAAATCAAAATATGTGTAACAAATGAAGCTGATAAATTCAGGTTTATTTAAGGCATATTTGGCAGATACTAAACTGTATCTATGCATTTATATCATGTATATGAAAACAAAGCTATTATTTATTCACAAACGTTAATAATGTAAGAAGGAACACTTCTTTGTAATATGAGGTACAGAGGCCCAACACCCAACCTAAGATAAATAATGAGATTATTATCTGATCTTCCCATTACTGTGGATGTGCTTGCCCATGCAAGCCACAATAACCTCACCCCAAAACACACAGCACTTTACCAAACTGCTTCTCTAACGGAAAACCCTGTGTCTATTATAGCTTTTTGCTTTGTGTTTTGGCAGCAGAGCAACAGCTGGCAGGCTGGACGCCTCTCATTCGGTTGTCAGAGTGAGATGGAAATGGTTCTTTCTAAGATAATTACCCCATTCAGGTTTTTGACATGTACATAATTGATATGAAATGAGCACTTCAATGGTAATTGTACTTGGCTGACTTTATGTTTAGTAACCAAATAAAAGGAAAATAATTTTTTACTTAAACTGTCTTAAATTGAGCATGGTTTATAGTCTCCCAATATTCCAAAAAGTAAGTAGGGGTAATCAATAATTCATTAAGTAATTTGGTCCAGGAGCTGGAAAGAACATTACTTAAGTTGTATCTTATGTTTCCTTGACAACACTAAACTGACTGTGGGACATTGTATAACAAAATATGACAGCAACTGTTTCAAAGAGATAAATCGCTTTATTTCTTATAGATTATGGTCAGTAAAGCATGTACCTTTGTCAATATAACAACGGGACAAATACACACTATCTACGTTACCCAGACATTTTCCTTTAAAGAAATGATAGAGGATCCAATTATCACACATCACTGCACTGCACTGTGGTGGAATGTGAATTGTGTTCTGTGTCTGTAATCCATCAAAGATAAACATAAACTATGTTCTTTTGGCTAACAAAAACATGCAGTATTTGAGGTTAGCATTTTTCACTGTGACGATGACAGATGATGAACAGATATTTTCCAGGAATCATATCATTCTTATATGAGTGCTGCTACGTCCAACAACCGTGTTTCTTTTCTTGGCGTTATTGTGTTTTATTAAGTGCAAAGCTCTTACATGCTTTAAATTAGAAAACAGAAGTAATTCCACGGTAAATTTTAAAGATGTCTGTAATTATACTGTGTATTATATGTCTAATTAATTGTGAATGATCTGAATAAATTAATGATTGATCACTGTGTCATTTTCAAGGGTCAGAGTATGTGCTTAATTATCATGACACCCATCAAAGTCTAGTAGTTCTTAGGCTTTGCATCTTTAACCTACAGTTAATAATGGAGCTCACTGTTTGTCTGTCGTGATGGCGAGTAGAGGCAGAATATCACTAAGAGCACAGCAGTAAGTCAAAGCGAGCCTCCACTCTGTGTATCGACCCTCATCTGGGGCTCTTTCAGGCTTCCCTGTGGTGGAGGTGTGGAGGCCGAGGCCACAGGCAGCTTGGGGTGAGACACATGGCCGGCGCTCACTCAGGTGCAAGCATCTCCCCCACACTGGTGTCTGAAAGGCCTGTCTCCAGGTCCCACTGTGGCCCCTGCCTGCCAGCTGGAGCCCCCTGACCCCTCAGCCCAGCCTGGCCCCCGAGTGCCGTCACTAGGCAAGCCACACAGCCACAGCAATGTCAGCAGGGGCACCTCCGGACCCCCTGAGGGGCACTGATCCCATGTGAGTATGGCAGTGAGTACCACACATGCACACATACACACACACTCACAACCACAAACACACAAATACACACAAATACACAATGTGTTATATATGTTGGTCTTTTAAACAAAACACTTAATTACTGCTGCATATGTTATATTAGGCTTAGATGTATTTTTGCATTAATCATGAGTTGAGCTAAATGTTTTCTTTGTAAGGGGCTGTTATTTAAAGCTGACACCAACAGGACGCTTTTTGATAAACTCTTTTGCTTTTGTACTCAGTGACGAAAGGTTATCAGTGTTACTGAAGTAGCTTGACGGCTAAATTACAGAATGCAATGACACACTGTTCATGTAATTCAAATGTGAATAAGAAACTGCCTAAAGAAAGACTTAAATGGTTTTCAATTGTACTTATGCAAATATACACAAAAGAAAACACAACAAAGCACTATTTTTCAGTCTCATTATGCCTCTTTTTGTCATAAATCTCAGTATGCAGAGAGTTCCAAAGGGGAGGCAAAATCAATTGGATACAGCAGGCCAAACGTTGTGCAGAGCATGCAGCACGGGGCCACAGAGCTGCAGGGTAAACAGCAGTAAATCTCCCCTACATGAAGACCCCTCTTTCCTGTACTGATATCACCCTCTCAGGTACTAAATCTTTACTGCTAAGTTAGGGCCATTAGAACCAAACAGAGGGATTGCTGACTAATTGATAAGGTTACAATTTGAAACATTCTCCAAGGCCCTAATTGAAAACATTAGGGAGGAAGACTGGAGATGTCTGGGGAACGAGCGGGAGAATCGAAGGGGGTCTTTGATCTTGGAGCTTGTCTGCCATCCTGTTTTCCTTCAAGGTTTCCTGGTTTGTTTCAGTAGACAGAGGCAGACTCTTGGGGACAGGATGTTAATAGATCACTTAAAAGAGGCCTATTCTTTATGAGAAGGCTAAAGCGTTATCAGCTGGGTTAAAGACAGTTGGGCAGCAGCTCTGCTTTTGGAGAAGGGAGGGAGGGGAGTGACTGATAACCTTGCTGAGTATTACAGTAGCATTTCTTGCCAAGAAAGTAACAGGACTATGCAGTGAGGAATGATGGGGACAGAACACTTTAAGCATTCAGTAAATGATTTTCAGTCATGACATTGGTCTGTCAGATTAGTGAATAAACAAGTCTATTATGAATATAAGAGCTAAAACAGCTTTAATAATTTTCGCAATTTGTTTACAATGACCATAAAATTATAGCATATAATTAATTCATTTAGTTTGTCTTAAAATAAAACAAACAAAAAAGATAATAGTCACATTACCTTGCCACTTAAAAATACATTTTAAATGCATCATTATTACTGTTATAGAAACCTAAGTGATGGTTAATGGGGTATTTTATTATCTACTTATGCATTATTTGATTCTGTCAGGTCACATGGCACTTTCAAATGGAGTTTTAAATTCAACTGTTTTGAAACATTTTCTGCAGCAGACCAGATAAACTAAAGTGTGTCAATCATTTCCCATAGAGATGGGGATTAGTTACCCTAAAATAACACAATATAATATCACCTACCAAAGTCTTTTCAAGTTGTTGCATGTGTGTTTTGCTCCAAAGTTTACACAGACTTTGAAGTCAAAATCCAAGATCTTATTCCTTATTTTACAAGATCCTCTTAACTTTACTGACATGGAAGGGGGAAAAAGCCACAGAAATTGAGGACACTGTAGGTTAAGTCAACCATGCCTTCTCTTAAACTGTCATATTACATCTTCTAGCATTTTTATCTCTGTTGTCTTAGCAACATGAAACAAATCCAATAAGGCAGCTATTCCTTCTCTTCACTACTAATCACTATATTGATAGACTATAATCTGAAGAGCATGTACTGCTACGTACTACTGCTGCACACTCAGCATCTTTGGGTTTGATTACATATTTGATTTTAATTATGTCCTTTACCGCTAAGCATAATTGCCAGCTTTGATCCAGAGCACAATCAGTGAATGTCAGTGAAACACTGTGATTAGCATTGAAGATGGTTTGGAAAGGACATTAATGTTAGTTATTTTAGTCAAGGAAAGGTTGCTCCTGTTGAGCTACTCAGGGTGCAACAGCAAAACATGAAACTCCAAGTTGTCAGAGTCATGGAGCACAGTTGGCTTTGATAATGCTATTCCAAATCACAGTTGGTTTTGAGCAGAAACATTTACTTTAGAAAGATTTTTTGTTTGCGTGTCAAAGTCCCATCCATTCCAATGACTCTGAATTATAGTGAAGATCATGCTGTTCCAGCATGAAATGGTGCCTGCAACAGAAAGATCAGATTTCATGAATTTTGCCCTTTCATCCTTATGAAATAAATGTGTGCGCCCTCTCCAACAGTCATAGATGAGAACTGGTTTCTTTTTAAGTTTACAAAGCAGTGTATTATTTTTCATCTTGTTCAGAATATAAAAAAACTGTAAAATTTATTATTTAAATGGTAAATGTTTAGTAAAAATCTTGCTTAAATTTGTACTGAGTATTTACATATTTGAGACTTCTGCACAGTTGCTTGAACATATTAAAATTTGTTGTCACTAAATATGATTGTTAACCTGTTGTCGGAACATTTTCCTGCCTAACACATTCAGTATAGATATTTTTTGGCCAAGGGAAGAAATGACCCCTATAGCAAAACAGCCTAACCTGCACATGATGGCATGGTAGCAGAGTTGCATGCTCCCCAAGGACTTCACACTTTAATTGGCCTGGTGCCATGGCCCTGGAGTGCCTGGAGATCAATGGGATGCAGGGGCAGTGTAGTCGCGGCGACCCGTGGAGCTGGAATCTCCCCGAGCGCCTCTCTCCCGGCCTGCCTCCCACTCCCGCCAGGGCTCTGAGGGTTTCCCAGAGACTGCTCTCTCCAGTCAGACAGGCGCTAGCACATCCACAGTCAGTAAGTGATCCGGAGACGTGATCCAATTCACCGGTCTTGAGTCAACATTTTGCTTCATAAAATACTTTTCGTTTATTTGGGTTGAATGATTCCTTCAAATCCCATCGATACTTGGCAACTATGTGTTTACAAACTAATTATGAATAACAAAAGCCATGGTAATCAAAAGATATTTACTAATCAATATTCATACCATGTACGCTGGAGATGATGCAAATATAAACCAAAGAGCATTCATATTTTGGCCTGGTATGTAACTTTTAAATGATGTTTTGATCATGTTAAACATTTTATCAGTTGTAATCGCATTATAGAGACTGAAATTCATATGAACATCATGCTTGTGTCGCATGATTTTGAACTCGGCACTTGGCATGGAGGTGTAGTGCAGAGGTGTGGGCTGATATTACAGCCTGAGAGGGAGAGTGCTCGCTCCCTGCTTATTATAGAGAGGAGCCAGTCTTCTTAGAGGCCAAGGGGGGAAGATGGCAGTGCTGATAGCAGCCACATGGGTTCCATCACGGTAATTGAAGCAGTCTGCCCCGCACCAAACCTGAGCCCTGAAGGACGCGACAAAACCAATTGATTTAAAGGCAATAGAGCCCATGCTCAAAAGATGACATTTTTATTAACATCCCTTAACGCAAAGCAGGGCTGTTTACAGCCATGTAGGTGTCCCCTGAATATTTATTTTACTTTTACATGATTAGAGAAAAGTTTAGGAATACACCCCTCAGGGTCAGAGGAACAGAATATGTCATGCTGAGAACAGAGGAGGGATGAGGCCATTCCTTCCAACTGCTCAGCACTGGAATCCAAATATGATGATACTGCAATCGGCCATGGTATCATTGTTTTGTTTTGGGGTTGTTTTTTTTTAAAAAGAACACAAGAACATATTCCTTTCTGCAGGCTAAATCATAAGCAAAAAATCATCAAAAATAACACAATTACATAATTTCACAAGACAACAGTTAATCAAGAAAAACTGTGGAGGTTATACATACATTTCAGAAAAGAACATCAAAATAAATCTTTCCTTAATGTTTTAACCTTCCTCCTCACTCATGTTTCAAAGCTGAAGAAAACAATATCTGTGTCCACAGTTTCACAGTATATGATGCAGAATGACATAACAGTAAAAACTTTTGTAAACATCCCACCCCCACTTTTAGAGAGAAATACAGTGGGCCCTTTTCTGAAGTGAGACATTGCATTTAAGTCCGGTTAAACAGTCAGTGGTCAAAACAAGCGGTTGACCTAAACTATCCATTCTCTAATTGCATGTCATTTCTCTTTTGCGCCACACTGGACGTCCTTGTGCGAGATCAGGAAGGGGGAAAGAGGGTTCACTTCTTGAGGCTGTATAGTGTTCAAAGCCATTGTCCTTTGGATAGTCTGGCTCCAGACCTCAGAAACCCTAATTATATGTCTGCAAAAACCACATACAATACCAGAGCAACAAGGCAGCTTATCACTCAAGACTCTCCATGCATGTGTTGTGTCTCCTTTGTTTTACATTTTATGTCTTAAGTAAATGGAAACATACAATGGACTTATTTGCTGTAATAAATCAAAAATAAAACAGGAAAAGCCAGATATGTTTTTTTTTTTCTTTTAAAGTGCACAGGTTAACTGAGTTACAGTGTTTAAGAGCTACAGAAAGATGCCACCAGAAAGAAACAGTCAAAGTAAAAAAATAAACAGAATGTTATTTTATAGACAAGTACATTTTTAGAAAACTCATTTTTAGAAAATCTCATGTCAGACTGAAAATGTGAGTGATACTTAAAAGAACAGAAGAATGCGTATACAAAAAGGTGTATACACACAAACACACACACACACATACTTCTGCACACATTTCAATATGAATATGATACTGAGGGTTTTTATCAAATTTCCAAACATCCTGAATGATTGGGGTACAGACAAGAGGTCATCATACAACAGTTAACCTGTACCTACAGATTACTACTGACCTTCCTAAAGTACGGCACCACTACACTACTAAAATCTCTCAGTCCATAATAAGATATGACATACACAGAAAAACATACAACCAGGGTCAAATGTGGTACTCGTTAAGGTAAGGAACGCCCCATGTGCAGTTGGCTCCATACTGTTTTCACATGCCTCTTCACCTGAAACTAATGCAAAATAACAACCATGTCTGCACTGTAATGTGACTGACTGTAAATGCTGACTACATTTAAATGCCTCTGACTGATCTTGAATGTGGACCATTGCTGTTTTTTAAACATCAATAAGACTCTATTTCTCTGCCATCTTTGCAAGCATGGGCCGATAATGTAACTACAGGGCATGTTTACTAAAGCATTTAGCATGGGTTAAAATGGGTACCACATGCAATTTCAGTAACAGGACCAATGTTCAGATCATGGATATGGTTTATGCTTGACCTAATCATTGGGTTTTTAGAGCAGAAACACTCGAACCGTTCTGTTTGCATGTTGACATGTTTGTGTAATAGATCATGATGTGAATGATACAGTGTTATGAGTTTATGAAGGAAATGCGATGCCTGCCAAATGATGGTGGTACCCACTATATGTTGCCAACAACAACAACAAAAAAATGCATTTTACTGAACACTATTAAACAGTACAAGCTACTAAAGTCAACCAATGATGCCTCTTTTATGTGTGTGGGTTTTTTTTTTTTGGAAAACGTTTTTTTGTTTCTTATATAAATAATACAAAACTTAGTGATTCTAGCTAAACTGGATCATAATTACATTATTGGTTTACATAGTCTCCTGAATATATCCCAAAGGGAAGCTCTTTGGCAAAGACTTGCTTTAATATGTCTTGAAATTGTTACCAGCTGGCTTGGCTACAGGAAATGCTTCTCTCTCTTTAAAACCTCAAAGCAAATAATACAAGTAGCATGCAATATTCATAACCCCTTTTTTGTTTTATGGCATTCCATCCAAAAGCGACATGTAGATCAGTCCCTTTTGGTATTTCATTACAATCATTACTGCCTTACACAAAATGTGATATCATCCATTCTCATCAGTCTTCTGTCTCCTGAGGCTTCGTTTTCTCCATGCTCCTATGAAAGCATCTCTTGACCTTCTAACCCCCTGAGACTAGCATAGAGCTGTGTGGAGTCAGATCAAACCCATATTAACTCTGTGTACTTCTTTCTCCCTGTGCTGAACAGGCCACAGTAGCTTCAGGGTGCATTTTCAAGCATTCCGTGGTGGCATGACGAAGAGCTCATGACTAAGAGTTTGTTCCACAAAGCTATTCAGCTTCACAAACGTCAGGAAACAATCACAAAAAAGTTCTATAGACATTGAGATCTGTTTGAACTTTGTCTATAGCTGTGCTGAATTGGTGAGCTTATCGACTGGTGAGCCATTTGTTCCATAATCATAAACATAAATTAATTTTCCAAAACATTGTCTCTGGACTGTGGGAAAGGTTTCATGTTTTCTGTTCTCACTCTACCTGTTCAAGAAAGTATATGCTAAAGTGGTGACATCATGGAGGTTGAGGAATTTAAAGAGACCAGGGGATCGCCTCTGTCTGTCTACAGCCTACCTGGTTTCCATCTTCTTCATTAAAAGAGGCAAGAGCTTCTCTAACACAGAGCCAAAAAGTCTCTAAGGGTTGAGCTTCAGGGCCTTTGGCGATGTAACATGGGCTTAAAAACTTTATAGCCACATGAAACATACATGTAAGTGAATACGGTGTTGAATACAGCACTGTGTTTGGAAATAATTAAAGTAATTGAAAAATAATTACATTACAAAAGCAGAATGACAGTGCTTAATGGGTAAATAGATGCACAAAATAATGCCTAAGAATATATTAATCAGAAGCACCTTATGGGCTCACAACTGTTATTATTTTTATTTCTTGGGATTGTTTCTTGGATACTGTCATATAAGTCCTGAAGTAAATGTAGTGAACAGCAGACCATTCGCCAAGAACACAAACCTAAAGCTTTTTATAGATGTAGTAGGCAGAAATCTACATACACTCTGTGATACTAAACTAAAAAAAAATACTGCCATAAATTCCAGGTTTGTGAAGCTCAGACAAACTTTCTTTTGGTCATACTGAGCCACACAGATGCTGATGCAGCTCTGTATGAATTTTTAAGGATGTTTTGTAGTGTTGAGCAACTGTTGTTGAGCAACTGCCTCTGTGAAGTTTCTGGCTAATCCATTTGGTGATCTTATGACCAATGCTCCAATGGTGATGCAATTTAGAAGATTTTGTCATTTTGGTTTGAGATTACTGCATTTAACACATTAAACAATTTTATACTTTTTGTACCAGTCAAAATAAACTGTCAGAATCTGCCAAAACTTTGAGTATTACTGGAACTGTATAACATAAAAATTAGAAGCTGATACTAAGACAATGCTTTTCTGTTTTCTATCTGGTGAGGGTTTTCTGTCATCAATGATAGTAATTACATTACCTTTTCACTGTCCAAAACTGTATGGAAATTCCAGGGTAATGAGCAAACACACAAATTAATTGAGAATTCAATTAAGAGCAAAGTAAACAGCCTTAAGCAGGCAATAACAAGAAGCGGAGCTGAATCAAGTAAAATCTCCAACAGTGCTTAGTGAAATTAGACAGGTACTGCTAACATCTACTTTTCTGACCTCATTAGTTCAGGCACTGCTGTGTGTGGTAACACTGTCTCACCTAAGTTTGGCTGTCACTGACTCTTTTGATAGTACATTGACTGTTTTTTTTTTCATTTTAAATGTACATAAAAGTCCAGGTTAAGCATGCTAAATCCAAGTTGAGCTCATCTTTGATATATTATCAGATTAGAAAAAACAAACATCTGGATAGAAAACACAAGAAAATCTGTGTATAAAACACAATGCAGAGTATGTCTTTTCAAATAACAAAGAGTTTGCCACTTTTTAATTAATGCAACATCTTTACAATGTTGGGAGCAGGGGAAGTGACACAAATCAAGATATACTGCATGCCTTGGCACAACTCAAAGGAGATTTTCTCAGATATTGCCAACCAGATATGAAACATGAAAGGACATGGGCAATATGCATACTGGTGTGAATTCAACAGGCAGTGTTTTCTCAACCTCGCCTCTGCTCCAAACCCCACTGATGTGAAGGAAGCACTCTGGTGACTTGCGGCCATCAGCGACAGGGCGCCCTCCTCCCTTGACCACTGTGAGCTTGATATGAGTGCGAAAGCTGTTGCTAATAAAAGTTTCAAAGAGAGAGATGAAAAGGAGGAGAAATTGGGCAGCCAGGGCTGCATTATCCGTGCGCTGTGTGGCGGCTGGCCCGACGGAGGTGTTCCACCAGCAGCAGGGGCTCGGAGAGGTCGCCGGAGATGTCACCAACATCGCTCGAGGGCAGAGGCAAAACCACTTGCTTCTCACAGGCTTCAAAGCGCAGGGCAATTACACTCAAGTAGCCAAATGAATAGACGTATCAGCTTGCCAGCAGTTTCTTGAGAAACACAGAGGAGGCTTTTGAGAGGGAGAGGAGGGGAGAGCCACACCTTATAAGTAATGTGCAACAACTCGTATGATAATTACTGGGAGGGAGGGTGCAGGGAAGCTGCCTGTCCACCATCCAAAAAAAGGAACTTACACCAACCATTGGCTCTGATTATGGAGAGAAAAATGAATAGAAAAAGGGCCGGAATGGCTGCACTCCATATGAGCAATGCTGTTTAGAGAAGGCGTCCATTGTGAATGCTTCTCTCGGGCAGTGGCACATACGAAGTCAGATTCCCATTGAGCATGCTGAAAAGAGCCTTTGATTGGAAATTGCTTTGGCAGGAGAGCTCACCTGCAGAGAGCAGTCTATAGCCTCTTTTGGAGGGCCCAGCAGCTGCCAGAGCTGTAAGTCTGGGCACCTAGTGGGCCAAAGAATGGAGACTGCAGAGTCTTTCAATACAAAGCCACTTAGTAACAGAAGGCATGTGCCAAGCTTGCAAAGCCAGAATGAAAAGTGCCCTTCGGAGTTGACTAAATATCAGGGGGCACTTTTTCTCGCTCTCTCCCAGTCCCCTCTCCTCAGCCCCCTCTTACACTTCTATTGCAGGGACAATAGCAGACCTAAAGAGCCCTAACCACAGAAATATACCAACAATCGCCAGGGAAAGGATTGAGGAACTCAGCCGGAGTGTGGAAGCCATCAATTACACAGAGCAAAAGTTAAAAACCCAGCAGGGCCCGTGCATTAGAATGCAGAGATATGCAGGGCTGGAGGCAATGGAAACCTTAACTGTGATGTAGCCAAGCTAACAGAAGCCCCACAAAATGACTGTGTGGAATATGAACCATAAGCAACAATGTTTTACTTTTTCTCCTCCTCAATGTTTGGAAAGGTATGTTACAAAAATATCACATAAAATGTGAGTCCATTCAAAACATTTGCCATGTTTTTATAAAACAAAAACTGAATTAATATTCTCTGGTAAAATATTAGTAAATAAGCTTGCAATTTTGGGTTTTACTTTTAAATACCTTTTTAGAAATGATTTTTCTAAAGTTATTGATTTCCAGAAATAATAAATGAAGAAAGATGAATAAAAAAAAATACATCCAACAGTACAATACTTGTTGCATGTTAGTGAATTGTAATAGCAAGACTGAATGGCATAACTCATAGCTGTGCACTACGGAATACAGATTCCCTTTGCCTGAAAGGCTTCATAGACAGCAGAGGGCCTAAAAGGGATGAAAGGCGTTGGACTGTCCGGACACTGAGGGCCTGAATTCCGCTGCGCCTTTTTGGCTGTGTCTCTCAGAAGGCGCCGCCTGACACACTGAGAGCAATGCGCAGGGATCACACAAAGCCTCGTCAATTCAACCATCTCCCAGCAGCTAATTTATGATGCCCTCAAAGCAATTTTCACAGTCAGAAAAGTGCAATTGTATTTTCCAGCTCATTAAACCCAAGCACAACAAAGCTTTCATCCTCCCGCTCCCCCTCCCTGTCTCAGCCCTCCAACCCACAGTCTGCATTTCAAAAGAAGCAACATGAAAATACAAGCCTCTGCAGTGTAAAATAAACACTTTGCTTTCATTTTTATGTTGTTTTGGTCACTACTAGGAATTTGTCTATGTATAAAGCAAGGGTGAGAGGGCCCCAGATTCAAACATGCATAAACCCTGAGTCTCTCAGATTCAGTGAGAATTTAAGGCTTGTTTATTCAGAGGGCCTCCTCACTCTCCTCCCTCCTCTTTGTTCTGTGCTTCATGGGAGGACTTGGAAATTGTAATCTCAGGACAATCAGGCTGACTTATTTGTTCAGGTCCTGTCTCACTTGTAATCGCAGGAAAACCTCTAAATCACATGAGTACCTGTCAAAGAGCTGTGCCTGCACTCACCAGCCTCAGAAATTTTGCAGCCAGAAATACCTTTTTGTGTCATCGGTAAAAATGTCATGATTTTATATCAGATAAGAACACAGTTTAATGCTGCATTGTGTGCAATTTAGTCATAAGACACAAATAAGCTGACTGATAATTTACTCAGTCAGCAGAGGTATAAACAACCTCAAAGAAAAAAAACAGATTATTGCAAATGGAAAACATAAGTTATAATAAAGATTATTAAAATAGCTGTCTTTAGCTAGTGACTATTTTGACAAGTTTTTCCAAAATGAAGACTTTCTGGTTTGTGAGAGACCTGGTCAAAGAGAAGGCTCTCTCTGCAGAAAAAGAACGGTAAAGTCTGCTGCCATAAACATATCCCAACACCTCCTGATTTGTCTTAACCCAAAGTGAAGAGGAAAATCTTCAGACATTTTGTGAAAAAAAAAATCATAATATGGCTGGCCACTGGACAGAGTCAAAGAGTGGGAGGAAGCTTTGGAGTGTGTGGTCAGATTCTTTGGTCGCTTACTCAAACCACAAAGTGGCCACAATTAGTTCTCATCCCAATAGTGAGCATCATGTGACCACTCTCATTGTTCCTTGCTTTCCCTCAAAAATCCTGGTTCAAATCTATGCTGAAAGCCCCCCAAAAATGATCTCAATTGCTTTGTCAACTCTGTTGTGCTCCCCAAGTACAACGTGTGCTTGGAAACAGAGAGTGAGAGAAAGTGAGAAAGTGAGTGAAAGAGAGCACAAGAGAGACAGAGAGTGAGAGAAAGTGAGAAAGTGAGTGAAAGAGAGCACAAGAGAGACAGAGAGTGAGAGAAAGTGAGTGAAAGAGAGCATAAGAGAGACAGAGAGTGAGAGAAAGTGAGTGAAAGAGAGCATAAGAGAGACAGAGAGTGAGAGTGTGAGCTTTGGATACTGGGAAAATAACATTTATCTAAATGAAGATATTGTGCAAAATAGAATTCTTGGTTTAAGATACTTTGTATCTGATACACTACAGATGATAAAAATTGCAACAAGAAGATTCCACTTAACTTCCTACTCTTTTTGTTGATCATATTCAGCAGCCATCCTCAAATGATGGACAGTTGTAAAAAGCTTTGTGATAGGATAATTCCCCAGCAGGACAGCTCAGCAGTTCATGGACAGCTTACCCACATAATTGTTCAAAAACATCAGGATGGTAATTGAGCTAAAGGGCAGCCATTTTTTGAAAGAAAGTCAAGTGGCTTTAGGACTAGGGTCTTGATGATAGCCTAAAATGATTGGGTCAGGTCAAACTCTTGTTAAGGCAAATAAAAGGTCAGCATACTTTAAACTTATCCATGTCACCCAAGGCCTCTGCTTTAAGTGCCCCCTCAGGGCTGAGGGGAAAAAAGAAACCTAAGGAAAAATCCTTATGCTGTGGATGTAAACCCATGGCTCACTCGCCAAAGCAGTTTCCCTTTCGAGATAGTTAAACCTTTATGAGACCTGACCTCTGCCAGTTTTACTCCCAACAGCCCAGTGGGTTCTGGTTCAAAGGGACTAGGGTAACGCTAGTCAGGCAGTGAGGAAATACCACTACAGAAATAACCCACAACTACTTTTTTTTATTTTTTTAAATAAGGCATTTTAAGCAGCAACTCCCTTTGATAATCAGACTTTGCTTAAATAAGAATCAAAAGTGCTTTAGCTCTTCAAAAAGCACATATACATTTATATATGTGTCTTACATATCTTTATGTGTCTTACAGCACCACAGACGTGCAATAATAATGTATAATTTGTTTACTGGAGAAAGCTATATAACTAAAGTTTATACACAAAACTTTCAGTTGGAATTAAAACTTTAACTGCTGACCTGATTCACCTGTCAGAATACAGGCTAATCATGTTTCTTCTTTCACGTGCAATATCCACAAGTTAATAATGTGAGTATGTTCATTAGATTACAAAAATATTTATGTGCTAACTTTAGTTAAAGAACAAGTTTCTACGTTGCAGCAAAAGACTGTAATACGGTCTGAGACTGAAAGATTTTATGTGTTTGTTTACTTCATTGTTGCAATTACCGCCATCCTTGTGGTAATTTATTCCACCCTTGGCCAAAGGCTGGACTCTGCGACGTAAATGGTTGTTTTAATTTCCCCACACTGGAGCTGCACCCTACCTGTCATGTCAACACTCTGTCTTGAGCACCGTTTCACTGTCCTTTTCTTTGTTTGACTGTCAGAGTCCCGCAAAGTTTCCTACTGCCTCCTTAAAAAGCCTGAACATTACACTCAGGCATAATCCTGTTTGAGAAAAGAGATCCTTTATCTGGGAAAACTGCTTGGGGACATTCTATGTCATATGGTACAGCTTCATTTTAAATTGTATTGATTCCTTATCTGACCTTTAGCACAAGGTCAGCTATGCTCTGGAGTCTTTACAAATTCAGAAGCTTCTCTGAAAATAAAATAAATTATGACATAGCAATTGCAATATGTAAATATGCCATAGTCACTTTTATCTAATTAGATATATGGATCTAAAGACAGACTAATTAACTAGCTCAGTGGATAATTAATTGAGTACATGTGTCATGTCTCATATTACACACACACACACACACACACACACACACACACACACACACACACACACACAATAGTGGTTGAAATTGATGAATAAATGTAGCAGAAAATTTTAAAGGCTTCTTTATCATATGATTGCAAGTCACCTCTTACTACATTTAAATATTTTAGGTTAGTGCACTAGATGAACTGGCACTCATCCACACTGTGAAAATGTCCATCCCACTTGAGGGCGACCTTGAGGGATATCTCTGCTTTCAAGCTCTGTAATGACTTCTGACATGGTTTACTCGCCTACATGCTGTGACAGAAATGTCTGCTGGAGTCAGAGAAGGAAATATCTGAAACAGGGCACCACTAAAGGGAGCCTGAAGCAAAACAGTGAGATTACACTTCAAGAGCAAGTTTTTACATAAAGGTGGTTGTGTGATGGGGTAATATGGGCTAGAACAAAATCCGTTACATATACAGACCTGATCCTTACATCAAAATAAAAATGATGTGAAATGTGTTGCAATTTATCAAGAAATACATATAATCACACAGAATTTTTAAAAAATGTACACAGTTGCTTGTTACACAGAAATGCTGATGGAAAACATCATTCTTGGCTTAGAAACTATTTGCTGCAGTTGAATGGCCAAACTTTAGGGGAACCTCCACCCCACCAAGACACAGCTTGATGCACAGATAAAAACACATAATGTTAAACTACTGTATAGTAAGTGAATTGATCCTGACAAGCCAGATTATTACTCTCAGAACAAGAGCTGGTTAAAAAAATAAAATGTGAAGGGCAAACGTTCAAGCTGATGGAATGACTGCATTTAATTTACATAATTTATGTAATATATTTTCTCTTTACTACTTTGATCTGTGTTTATGATTATTACAAACTGAATCTACATGGATCTGAAGGTTATGCTACAAAATATTGGGTTATCAGATGCTCAGTGCCATTAAAGAAAGCAGTTCTTTTAAAAGGGTAGATTTATAATTGCTTTGGTCCCTTTTTGATCTCTTCAAAGCTAAAATGTAAGTGATAGAACAGGACAATGACATCAAACTGCAAAATGTAAGTGATGGAACAGGGCAATGACATCACACTGCAAAATGTAAGTGATGGAACAGGGCAATGACATCACACTGCAAAATGTAAGTGATGGAACAGGGCAATGACGTAACACTGCAAAGTGCTGTAGGTAGGGGGGTGGTCCCCTGTGTTCTGGCATGTGAAAAACATGTTTCACTTGTGTTAAGTACTAATTGCCATTATCTATTACTGTCATTTGTGCCAATATAATGGCAAAGTTACTCTGCGTTTGCAGATTATGTTTTCCCGTAAATAAGAACAGAAAAAGTATCCATATCTATCCCCAGGCAAATTAGGTTGTAGTTAATGCTATCATAAATATTATAAATGTTTGTTCTAAAGTTTTCTGTGGTTTCAAGTGCTCCCACAGCTTTTACAGAAGCCAATTAAAACATTTGGTTTTCTCTCCATCAAGTTTGCTGCAACATGCAACGTTCAAAAAAATTCTGAAACCTCATAGTCAATTTCAAAGATTTCTTTTCTTTTTTTTTAACCTTGAGAATCAAGGCGGAGGATGCATGAGAAATCTATGTAACCCCCTTGGACACAGACAAACATTCCATCTAAAATCAGATCTTTGCAAAACTTTGAACTCACACAGACAAATCTAACATAAACAGCACTGCTCTGCACCAAAGCAATTGTTCCACTGGCAAAGCTGAAGTCAAATCATGAGGGATTCCCAAAGAAAAACATTTTTGTTGACTTTTCAAGCAATTACACTAAGCCCAAGAAGAGCAACAGAAAAAATAAACTATTCAATAAAAAAGGGTGAGAGGGATAGTAGGGAAAAAGTTTACCAAATGACATTGAATTCCCTAGAGATTAAATAATTCCCTAAGAAGACAGCAAAGGAAATTACTTAATAGCTGTAAAAAAGCAAGGAGAAATGCTGATATCCTTAGATAGTAAGTGCAATGTAGATGTTTAACTGCTGACGACTGACCTTGGCAGCCATACTGACCTCCATACTGTTAAACTAACAAATAATAAGAGGGGTACATCTTATGATTCATATTACTGTGAAAATTTAACATTAAAGCATAATTGCTAAGATACTTAGATATATTAAAATAAAGACAATACATAATCACATAATAATAATAACAAATATTTAGATGTTGTGATTAACTTTAGTTATATTCCTTAAACTGATTTAAATGATTTTTCTAGTTCTATATAAGCTGTATTACACAGATAAAAAAGCAAATGGATATCTGATATAAACTACTAAAAATGTCTTTTTAAAATAGACACATTGAAAATGTAAACATATTTCATACCCTGCAATTCATAAGACAACATTGCTCTTTTTAAAGATAAGATAAGATAAGATAAAATTAGATAATCCTTTATTAGTCCCACAATGGGGAAATTTCCAGTTTACAGCAGCATAAAATAAATGCTTACCAAAGATTAAATGCCAAAATGTTGAAGTATACTGAACTGAACTCAGATTTGAAGAGAATTATGAGTGAGGTTCACTGTTTCTGATGTATATACTGTGGTAATCCCAAAACTCTCGAGATGCCTTATTTTAACAGAACATATAGGTAGACAGTTAAGATCAAAATGACCTTATAGAGGAACTATGTCCTTTAATAACTGAATCCTCTATCAGTTTCTCTCAGTCTGTGGTAGGAATAAGTACATAAAGGCGCACTGTTTACAGTATTCTACTCTGTAATAAAACAGAATACCACTTCCTTCAGTGAAGTAAATACTTCAGTGTGTGCACTAGTTTTAAAGAACATTCACTGGCGATCTCACAATAAAAGGGCCCAGCTATTACACCCGCAAAGGATTTCACAGACATGGTACCTTAACAAGACTAACCTGTTGTGTGCAAAGAACTTTTACAGGAAGACAACTGCACATCTAAACAACCGTTCAGTACTGCTTACTATTCTAACTTATTTGTTTATATTACTTTAGAAAACAGACGATGGGGTAACCACAACCAGCCCTAAAATTTGTTAAAGAAATCATATTTAAAGCTAAATTAAATGTCAAAGACTAAGAGTTTGGTATTAAAACGTGTGTGACTGCTTATCGAATTTAAACACTCCCAGATAAATGACGCGCTTAAGGCACAGGTCGCTTTGATAATAATCACAACTCTTCAACTAAAAAATTTAAAGAATTGTTTGAATATCTACATTCTATTCTCATACACACCAGTTTTGTTTAAATACATATCCGCCTAAAATATAAAAATTAAATAGACAAGGTTAGACTTCCTTTACGTGGATGGTTTATTTCCAACTGTCAAAAGTTATAGAAATAATCTATAAACGCCAGTGAATACATATATCCACTAAACAAACATCGACTCGCAGTTTACTAAAAACGTTTAGAAAAGCAACCGTTATCTGTTCCTGGAACTCGCTGTCTGTGGGAACTGATCGCCCTCCGGTTATTTCCTTGACATTAAACTCTTGAAGGACAATTGGTTAAGTGGAGTTAACTGTTGCATATTCTCCCTGAGGTAGCTTCCTTTTTGATCTTGCCGAGACTGGCGCCTTCCAAAACAGGACTTGTCTGCCTTATGAAATGCTTTGACTTACGGTGAAGGGTTGCCAGTTGCGCTTCAATGGAGGCTTTTTTGCGGTCTTAAAGGGCCAAGACAGGCTTTAAACTGCTGTAATGTAGCGTGACACAATCATCGTTCATTCATTCACAATGTTTATCAGCTGTCTCTGAATATTATCTATCAAGATAAATAATATGATCTATTTTGTGCAGTTTATGTTGTGTTAATACGACTTCCATAGGTATCTATTTATTCTCCTAAACAGCCAGTGATTACAGAGGACAAACGTATTCTGCCAATGCAGTCTATTCGTAAAAAAGGTGTTCAAAAAGCCACCAAGCTTTATAATAGATCATGCAAGAATTTGAGAAAGAAATGCAAAGGAAGTAGTTGCCCTTCTGTATGGTTTCAATAAGGGTTAAAAAAGTGCGGATGCTCTGACGACCCCTCTGGTTAATTGCAACAAAAGTTCTCAAATAGCTCCTAGCTTCAAACACTGGAGCCCCAGAGCCATCAATAAACCACCGCGGCAAGACAAGTATGATTGACCGTGCACATTTCTTTTAAAATCGTTTTGACATTTCTAAGAAATCGCACTGACCAATCAAAAAGCTCACACAGAAAGTCATGTGGGCAAAACAACAAGCTGATTGGAGGGCGGCGAGTAAAAAAGAGAACTTTTGGAAGTTTTATAGCTAGGAGTGCTCTCAGCTCCGAGAGCGAAGCAAGCGTCGCAGAGGTGCGACGACTGAGAGGAAAAGCAAGCCCAAGTAAATTCAGAGGGCCTGACATCTGGAAGTTGTATGGCCCCTTTACCATCCATGATGAGTTCTATTCAAGGACCACTTTCCCAAGACGGTGAAGTGCAGAAGCGCGCAAATGCGAACAAAGAGGAGACTCAAATCAACGACAAAGCGACTGTCAATGGATGTAAAAGCAAGGCTTTCAGTCTTCCTTTTAGCGTGGAATCTTTAATATCAGACAGAATGACTTCCAGGACTTCATATTCCGCGCCCGAATCAGGTCTGAAATCCCCTTCGACTGGGGCTGATGAACGGTTGCGTCTCTCACCTATGGCTCTTTACGCAGACAGAAAAATACCGCTGGAGAGCGTTTCTAACATATCTATCAGTAAAGTAGGAGAAAAGGAGGACCATAACGAGAAGAAGCAGAGCGGATGGTTTCAGACACCATCATACGCGTCTCCGCCACGTAAGTGTCGTTTGTGTATTAATTGTGGGACATTTTGAAAATGACGTTTGGCACAAATAGTGCGTGTTTCTGCATTTAATAAAATACAAAAATCCTGAAAGCATGAAACACAATAATTGTTTTGGAATCATGTGTTAGCCCCTGACAAAAATTGACCAGAGTTAGTCAGTTACCACAGAGTTAAGTGTTTTTTCGTGACACTAATGGACCTAAATAACAGCCAACCAAACAACGCATATCCCAGCCCAATAGTCAAACATTTATAATATTCTGCGGTAAGACATATCTTGATCAACGTCATATTCCTTTTTATCCTATTATATAATTCTCACGTTTATTTGTTTCATTACGTCTTTTACAGGACACTCAAGTCCATCTCCATGCACCCTCAGAAAACACAAGAACAACAGAAAACCGAGGACTCCTTTTACCACCTCACAGCTGCTGGCGTTGGAGAGAAAGTTTCGTCAAAAACAGTATCTTTCTATAGCAGAAAGAGCCGAATTTTCCAATTCGCTTAATTTAACGGAAACTCAAGTGAAAATATGGTTTCAGAACAGAAGAGCTAAAGCAAAGAGACTCCAAGAAGCCGAGTTAGAGAAACTCAAACTTGCATCCAAGCCTCTGTTGCCGGCCTTCGCTTTTCCATTCCCGTTGGGAACACATGTCGGCTCTCCGTCCCTCTACGGACACTCAAGTTCTTTTCCTCGTCCTTCACTGCCGGTTCCAGGACTTTTTGGTGGACCTGTTACCTACGGAATGTATTATTTGTCTTAACCGAGTTTGTTTAGTATAATTCACTGAAAGACTGCTGTTTTTACCTGTCAAAATGGACAACTAAAATGGCCCACTTACTCTTTTGGACAATTCAGAGACAAAACAGCCATAAAACAAATTGCCACGAATATTAGAAACATTTTAGCTGACATTTATTTTAAAACTACAGAAAAGGAAGGAATGAAAATGTCGTGCCCTGATGCGCCCCTTAAAACAATTTGCTAATTGTCTATTTGGCGAAACAAAACAGTGGATTCATTTAAATCGAATGACAGTTGCTGGTAGCGTATAAAATAATGTACAATATGGCAAACCTCTATAAAAGCTAATATGTTCTCAAATACAATATTCAAATTGTAACATTTAAACGAAGACAGTTCGGCGTCTTATAGGCTACAATCACAATCTAAAGTCAAGGCTACAAATCTGTCAGACATTTAACATGCACATCTGACCCAGTTTTTTAAAAAACAAAAAAAAATATTCAATATATAAATATGGTACCTCTCAGCTTGTAATTCGCGTGGCTTTGAGCCTCTGGCTGGAGTTATGACAGTAGCGGGAATAGTCTATCTCGACACTTGTTACAAATATGCTATACCGACCCTAAATTTTAAGCTAATAGGCTACACTTTACAGGCTGTCATTTCCTCTTGATTAACCTTGGCCCAAGACTGATGTTTGCATTGGATTTCATTTAGCCATGATACCTTTAGGCTACCTGTACATGTTATAGTAATGATAGAATATAAAATTAACCTTTAAGATTTTTATAATTGTAAATAAGCGTATATATTAGCTTGAGGATATTTTCAACCACCTCTGAAATTAGAAATTCTGATATTTATACATTGTGTTTACATTTATCTCCTGTAAATTATTGTATATATATATGTACATAAAATTAGAAAAAAAAAATTTTGTACTGAAAAATAAAAAAAATTCAAATAAGAGACATGTGTCTGAGGACTGTGAATCATTGCAAACGTAACCCGCAAATGTTAGTTCAAAAAGGGCTTTGCTTTATCACCAGAACTGCCCTTCACTATATTATTAAATGGAATTATTTTAAAGGGAAAATCATTTATTCTATGTATAGTCTCTGATAACACGCAACATAATCTATTTCTAACTAAAAAGAAAGTGAATCAAATTTATGTTATATAGGTTACTACGTTGACTTTCTATTTTCATATCCATGAAGCTTGGCAGCCAGAAATCTGCAACCAAATATAGTCAATGTTGTTCCAAAATCTGATCCATTCTCCAATATTCATTTCATCATCGTTCTTCACTGGGTCTCCAATGTCTACTCTCTATTCTGTACATTGTTTTATGAGTAGTTCACGTTGTATAATCAACTCTTTAATAAAATCTGAAAAGACTTTAGACCATGCGAAAATGCTTTAAAAGACGTTGTGACCTACAGATTATAAATTCTACTTTATACATTAACAATGTGTTAACACTAACCTAAGTAAACAAGGAAAAATGACTAATACTGACTAATATAAAAAAAATACGCAAGGATAGTATTTTTGATATGGACATTTTTATTGTAAATATACTGCCTCCACAAGCGCTCTGGACAACAATTTTCACAGGATTATAAAATAACAAAAGATTTGGCCTACTTCTTCCTCCTACCACCTCTGAATCCTCTGACTGAGCCTTGGCCAAAACAAACTGATGATGGCACTCTGGGGGAAAACGACAAAGTGACAACTTAAAAAAGGAACGAGTACATCGACATTCAAACAGATAAGTTTGAGAAAAACAAAACAACAACACAATCCGACCAAAAACTTACTTGTATGAATAATGTGGCTTCTGTTGTTTGGGAAACCCTAGCTCCTTATTGTCCGACATTTGGGGTAGAGAAATGTCCATCGAGTCGTCACTCACTGGTTCTCCATGTTGACTATGCACACTGCTAGGAACCACCATGCACACGTCTCTGGGCTGCGTAATATTCTTCTCTTTTATTCTGTTACATAGCAGATTTTAAAAAATTATTTTAACACACATTTCACAGATTAGAGACACATTAAACTAATGATAGTTTTCAGAAATTGAAAATTGAATTCAAAGTCATACCTTTTGATCTTTGATTTGTCAAATCTGAAGTCAGATGGATAGCTGTGAGATTTTATGAGATGATCTTTCCTGTCTTTGCTGGTTCTGAACTTCAGTCCGCAACCCTCAACCAAGCACTGATACTGAAATGCAATATTTTATTGACCATATTAACAAAAGTTTTGTCGCCATTTGTGTAATAAATGGGAACTGATTAATTTTGTGTGTGTAAGACCAGTATATATTAAAGACATCTCTAACAATCAAGATATTAAGACCCAATACAAGGGAACAACACAACTACAGGGAAAAAGTGGTGATGAAGATCTGAATGTTTTTTCACTGCGTGTGTTCTCACTCTCTCTCTCTCTCTTACAAACACAGTCACACAAAATTAAACATCAAAAATGTTCAAAAGGATAAAGAGAAAACCTGATTCTCTAACATATGATGCTTGTCCCTTTCACATGTATTGGATTTTCACATATTGTATTCATTTGAACAGTTCCTAAGTGTGGAACAGAAGGTCTCTCTGTTATGGCCCAATGTGAAAACTGATGAAATTCAGACATGCAGCAATGCTAGGCAGACAGCAGCATATATAGTAACAAAACAAAGCAAAATATTTGGTTTACAGTCTTGGGGGAGGGTCAACTAACATTTTCCATAGATGCTAAGATTAGTTAATGTCAACATTAATTAATAATTGTGATTAGCTGCTGAAGATAAGAGGCAACTATGCACAGATAATATAGATACTTCCCAGAAAGTCCAGTATCAATTACACAGCAAAATCTTAACAGTTGCAACTCATGTGGTGTTCATTTACTGAAAAAGTAGGTGTTCAATAACCACTGAGCATTTTGCTGTACAGCCCTTAAATACATCTGGTATCAGGGCATATATCTTTCATTTATGTGATGTCTCCAGCATAGCACCAAAATGGCAATATAATTCAGATATACAAAAGTAAGTACTGCAATAATCTTCAAATAATCTTCTACTTCAAAGTTCATAAAATTAGACTTTACCATACACTGTTTCTCTGCCATGACCTGAAAGAGAGCGTCATGCCATTCCAGTATGTGTATATCCAGCAGATGGTTTGATGGAAAAGAACGTTTGCAGATGGAGCACACGTGACGATGGAGTGAATTGTAATGGTGCTCATATCCTTCAAGAGTGTCAAATAACTGCCTGCAGCCTGCAATATGACACTTGAACTCTGAAACTCTGCAACACAGTTAAAGAAATATGATGTCACTGTCTTGTCAACAATATGTTCAAATGTTTTTCTGTGTACATAAACTGTGATATAGATCAATACAATTGTCCACGAGTAAAATAATTTCAATTTAAATTATGTTGTGGAAGGACGTTTCCTTGCATGATCATAACCCACAATCGAACAGACTAATACGTTATTAAGCCTGTGTTCTCATAATATAAAAAAACAACTCACTTAGGTGCCTGGGCAGCTTCTGCAAGAGTCCCTGCGAGGTCTTGCAAGTACAGATGCCGATGCACATCGCCATCCTGGTAACGGGGTGAAGTAGGATTAGGATGTGTAGCCAAGCACTTCACACTAACTTCACTAAACGTTTTTTATGTGTGTAACAGTGCACTATCTTGGGGTCGCGCAACATAATACTGGTCTACCAAATATTAACGGGTTTGATACTAACCACTACAGGAGGCTAACATGAATCTAATATAAAAAGAGAAAAACATACTTCAAAGGACTCGTCATCTTTCTCTAAACGAATTTGCTGAGGAGTAAAACTGAACGGAGAGACGTTTTCTTCTGTTCCATTGCCTCCAATACCTAAATGATGAGACTTGAGTTCGTACGAGGTTTTGACGACAGGTATTGTGCAAATATCGATTCTGGATGCAGCATCTGTATCTAAAAGTTTAATCAAATCAGACATGGTGACCAACTTCTTGTTAGATAAATAGCTATCTATCGGTCTAAATACAGATCGTGTTCATGTTCAACACGTTCACAAATACTTCCTTAAACGTAATTAAAACGTCACTGCAACCGATGGCCCCGCGCGTAATCTTACGTCTTTGCTGCTGTGAAAGAATTACAGTTGTAGTTCCAAGATAAAGCCACGAGATGTCAGCAAAGTCTAGATTCTAAGCGCCCCACAGTTTAATCTATTCTATTAAAAAATCAGTACCCCGATGCTGGTTCAAACTGTCGAGTGTTATTAATAATGTTAATTTTGTTGTTAGAGACGCCTTATCTATATAGTTTTTTTTCTCTTCTTGTTAGTATTGTAGCCTAAACATAAGGAGTCAGAATACTGTGAACTGCACTTGTCAGAACTGAGATAACATTTGAAAAAAATAGTGGAATGATTATGGTTTGACTTGTCCGTTTTATTTATCCGGAAGTGGATGAGTGGATGTTCTCACCGGAGGAAGAAATTGAGTTACTTCATGCTAATTCTCAGAATATGAAAGAGGCGGAGCACTTAACAGTCTTTCAAGAAGTGTCCCCACGTCCCGGCGGTTTTCTCTGAGCAGTGGAGTGTTGCGACAAGATCACCATGCTCTATACTGGATTATGTTTATCACTGATTTCACTGGTTTCATTCTATGGTGAGTGTAAAGCTGACAATGATTTCTGAAAACTTCAATTATTATTAAGACTAAATTACATGGAAGTGGGATTTGTAGGTTTTGAGCCTTTTCTGTGAATAATACTTAAAAGACTTAATAGCTTCTTTTTGACTTATTATTTGAAGTTCATTTAACAACATTTGAAAACATCTCGAACATTTAAAAGGGCAAATAATTTGTTAAAGTCTGCGATGAGCATGCCGCTGCATAGACTAATGAAATACAAAGAAATGTACAACGTAATTATTTAAATTAACTATTCGTTTGTAGAGTTTTCTGTTGCTGCAAATAGACCCTTAGCCCATGTGAAACACTATGATGTTGTGCGACTACAGCATTTACAAGGTCGAATGAAAAGGAGTGTTACTTCCCAACAGGTTTGATTATTTTTGTCTTTTCTTCAAGAGCAAACAACAAAAAATGATTTTCTGAGACATTTAATAAATCCTGTTTAAAATAAGCCTGATTATCAAATATTCTAGCCTGAACTGCAACCTGGAGGCTGCTGGGCCTTTTTAAAAATGTTATTTTAAGGTCATACAATTTTTATGCCAATAGAAATATCCTGACAGAGTTGAATATGTCTTGGCTGTTGATGGGAAAAATGTAACAATATATCTGGAAAAGAATAGGTGAGGCCTAAATATGTACTCATTTTGAGAGCGTTACAAATCAAGTTCAGATATTCAAACATTCCTTTTACATGTTACATGTTACCCTTTGTCTTTACACTTTAGGGAGCTTTTAGGGAGCCATTACGCTCTGACTCACTACACAGAAAATGGCATAAAGGTGACTACATCACCACCTAAACTGGTAAGTCAGTTCAGGTTATAATAAAATTCTATGAACCTTTATGAATGTTTCAATGTTACTGATCTGTTTTTGCACACGGTAGGACCACTGCTACTATCAGGGCTATATCCAAAGTGTAAAAGACTCCTCAGTCAGTGTTGGTCTGTGCTCTGGAATGCGGTAAGGAAAACTATGTCATAATGGGTAGACTGCAAATTCTGTTGTGATTATGTTTACTTATTGTATATATTTAAAAAAAAACAAGTTTCTGTACATTTCAATGTGCCCAGCTTGATGCTTAGCATATTAAATACCAATAATAATGCTTGAAGTGTTTATGTCATAGGTGTAGGTTTTGGGGTGGTATGGGGTGGGGTGTGTTCCCCATGTTTGTTTTAATTAACATGAAAGACTGTTATGTGTTAGGTTGAGTGTTGAGAGCAATGTGTCCCCCAAAATTTAAATGAAACCCATGCCCATGCTTCAAGTATAACTATATGTTAAACTATATGTTAAAATGAACACAATGAATATATATGTGGAGCTCAGTAACCTTGCTACCTCAAGAGCAAATTACAAAATTTCCTTTTCTTTTTAATATAAAGTGCATGGTGCTCTTTTTACAGTGGGCTTCTGAGAGCAGAGAATCAGGTCTACCTGATTGAACCACTGGAGGAGTCTGTGAAGGGGGACCATGCCCTTTATAAACAAGAGCACCTGAGGACTAAAAGGGCAGCTGCAGGATACATCAATGACACAGTCAATTACACTGGGCCTAGGTTTGCTGGACTGTATAAAAGTGGAAACATGGTACTAGGAGCGATGCTTCGTGTTCTTGTTGTTTTTATTATTATTATTATTTGCCCTTGTTGAATTTCAGCTGTAGGAACTCAGTTTTATTGTGTCTGTTTACAATTTTACATGTTTCCTAGAAAAATAAAGGCACTGGGGGGCAGCGATTTGTTGAATTGGTTTTAGTGGCTGATCATAAATTTGTAAGTATTTTATATGGAAGATTTTCAAGTCTTTGTATGTTTTGTTTTGAAAAAAATACTGAGGAATTTTTATATTTTAGTACAAGAAAATTGGAAGCTTGGAGAGCGTAGAGAAGAGATTGATGGAAATGGCTAATCATGTGGACAAGGTATTTCATCTCATCAAAATAGATTAAGAGTTTGACACTATAATACTGGGACACCAATGAAACAAAAATGTTCTTGTAATGTGTGGACACGTGGTACTCTTCAACACTGCAGCTTTATCGTCATGTGAACATCCGTGTTATGCTGGTGGGACTTGAGGTCTGGACCTTCAGAGACCAAATCGAGGTCAGCTCTCAGCCCAGCACGACTCTGGACAGATTTTTAAAGTGGCGACAGGACGATCTCCTGAAAAGAAAGAAGCATGATAATGCACAATTTATCACGTAAGTAATGTATATGTCAGTAATATGTCAGTAATATGTCAGTAATGTATATGTCAGTAATTTGTATGTAAGTGATTTTGGATTGTGTAGCTAGACATTGATAAGATGATTTGTGATTTGTGATTCTGTCGTGCTATTATAATCATCAAAAGGATGCCATGAGTATTTGTATGACTTTCAGAATGATCTTATTTTTTCCCCCATTTTTATCACATGTAGTGCAGTGGATTTTGATGGTTCAACTGTTGGCTTGGCTCCTGTATTTGCTATGTGCTCTCCCAACTCTGGAGCTGTGAACGAGGTTTGTATCGTTGTACTCAAATATAGTATAAACCCTCAGCACTGGAATAGTAGTTTAAATTAAGATGTTACAATGTTATATTATTATAACCGGTTCATGACAGTTACAAATATTTCTTTCCTCAGGACCATAGCAACAATGCTGTCATTGTGGCCTCTACCATTGCTCATGAAATGGGCCATAACCTGGGCATGTCACATGATAAAACAGGATGTGTCTGCCCAGCAACATTGCCTGGCCAGGGCTGCATCATGGAAGAGAGCATTGGGTGAGAAGCAAGATCCTGTCAAAGCAACTCTAAAATGTTGTCAGTTGAATTTATAATCCCAGATAGATCAATATTAGCACTACGTCAGTTTTTGTTCTAGCTGTAATTTGGCGTTCATGATCTTCCCATAGAATAGTTTATCCTAAGACCTTCAGCAGCTGCAGTCAAGTGGCTTTGGAGACATTTTTGCAGAACTATGATGTCAGCTGCCTCCTGGATTTTCCAAATGATGACACACTCTATGGGGGTCCAGTGTGTGGTAATGCCTTTGTAGAAAAAGGCGAGGAGTGTGATTGTGGAACAGTAGAGGTAAGACCTGCTCTTCAACATGGTCATTTCACTGTTAGAACAAATCTCATTTAAGTTTACTATGCATGTCAGAGAGATTTCTGTATGATGGTGCTTTGTTTATCTATCTGTGTGATGGTGCCTTGTATATCTATTACATGGTTATATTTTTTATTGATAAAAATCTCTTCTAAGTCTTGGATCTCATGCTGTTAAATAAATGCAGGAATGCAGGAACCCTTGCTGTAATGCCACCACATGTCGACTCACTCAGGGTTCACAGTGTGCACATGGGGAGTGCTGCCAAGCCTGCCAGGTAATGACAGCAAGTCCTTATTCTCCTTTACCCAGTATGCACTGGGTAAAACTGAGAAGATAAGGAAAAGGCGTTGTGTAGAGGGAATGTCCCAGTTAGAGTCATCTTAAGTGCTGCATAGACTTTTGGATACACCACAGTTTCACCAGAGTGAAATCTAATAGGTTCTAACTAACAAGGTGAGACATTGGAATAAAAAATGTTTGGCATAGAGTTCTGCTTCGGGGCTTCATTATTTAGACATTTAAAGTTAAACTACTAACAAAAAGTATCATTTGTAGCTATTTTCCTGAGATAGATTATTTGCATTAAAGGGATTATTGAACGCTGTTGCTCTTTTTTCTGAAACCTAACTTGGAAGCACAGATTCTTTTGATCTATGATGTCAGAAATGTTATTGATACTGGAATATATATATATATATATATATATTTTTTTTTTTTTTTTTTTTTTTTTTTTTCTATTCAGCAGCCCAAACACATACCACACTCATGACTGCTTAGCTAGTAAGCATTTCTTTTCCTTGTTAACCCTCCAGCTGATGCAAGCAGGGAGTCTGTGCAGACGCAGTGCTCATGACTGTGATCTGGATGAATTTTGCACTGGGAAATCAGCAATCTGCCCCAAAGACGAATTCAAGATGAATGGGCTTCCCTGCAACTCCAACCAGGGCTACTGCTATAATGGCCAGTGTCCAACACATAAAGAGCACTGCCAGAGGCTGTGGGGCCCAGGTAACGCTGCTTCAGATTTTTTTGTAAATATTATTATCTAACTGTTATACAAACATTTTCTTAGCCAATTTGCCTGTTTTTGCCAGTATATCTTACTTTTTTGTAGTGTAGAATGACAAAGAATTTTGATTTAATCTGTTTATTTGGTAGATGCCGATGTAGATATTGATGCCTGCTTTGAGAACAATGCTTTTGATCAAAGTTGTTCAAACCACAGATTTGGCAAGTGTGCACAACAGTAAGCTTAAATTTTTATTTTAATATTTGTGAAATTATGTATGAAATCATTTGTGAAATGTGATTAAATTAGGAGGAAAGTCTCACCAACAGATATATAAAAATACTTTTACTATGAATGGGTTGAAGAATAACAGTTATCTTATTGAATCTAGGCACCTCAAATGTGGGAAAATATACTGCTCAGGTGGCAATGAATTTCCAGTAACCAGACAAAAATTTATGCAGTACATGGGTATGAGAACATGCTATTTGGCCGTGAATCCCTCCAGCACAGAGGAGATAGGGATGGTGCCAACAGGTACCAAATGTGGGACAAACAAGGTTAGTGAGAAAAATCTGAAAATATTCAAATGATGGAGTAATTTAATGTATGTCCACTACATTTATAATTTTGGAGGGTTATTTGTCAACAGGTGTGTTACAACAGTCTTTGCCAGGATATAAGCATATATGGAACAAAGGACTGCTCTGCAAAATGCAGTAACCAAGGGGTACAGAATACTTCTGACAAATAACTTCTGTTATTTCTTTCAAATGAAATAAAAAATTATGGCTTGAGGATTTGTTTTTACATGTTTCAACAATTTTTGTTAAATTATACAGTAATTTATAATAAATGTTTTAATAATAGGTGTAAATGCCCATTTGAACTACCACTTTCCAGTTTTTAGCAGTATTTAGCAGGTGTTATCTGATGGTCATTGAAATTCCCATTGTGTTTGTACTATTTTAATGGCAGGTATGTAATCATGAGATGCAGTGCCACTGTGATCCAGGCTGGGCTCCTCCCTACTGTGATGTAAAACTGTCAGAACTTAACAGTAAGCCAATTGCTACATCAATATTACCCATATTTGTGAAATTAGTTGTTTCCTGTTTCTATGGTATCATATTTATCTTTTGTGCAATTGTGACTAACAGAGAAAGATGCTGTTGTTATTGGTGTGACCACCTCCATGGCCATCCTGCTGCTGATTGTTATATTTATTGCATCCTTGGCATGTTGCAGAAACCAAAATACTTTCACCAAGAAAAGGTTAGGATTCCAGAATGTGTTCTAGAAAATCATTAAATATCAGTTGCTCCAAAATAAGCTTTTATAACCTTTTGTGAACCTCTAATGCAGTTTTATAAGTACGTTTATCCTCCCAAAAAGGTCTTTTGAGAGAAAGAACACCAACTCAGGTCAGTCCAACCCAGTGTTTCAGACAGCCAGTGCAGATAATAGCCCCAGGTCTGGACCACCACGTGTCAGCCATCCTACTTTTCTGGAATCAACAGTAACACAGGCCTGCAAGCCCCTGTTTCTCCCTACTGCACCTAGCAGACCAGCACCACAGGTTTGATCATTTATCAGCCTTTGAACTACATGTGTACACATAGCCTGAACTCTAGAAAACTGATTTCGTCTTACCTCTTGCACACAGCCTCCTAGGGTAGCAGCTCAATACAGGACTGAGCAGGTAACTGATTTGTTTTTTGGTTGGTTGTTTTTTTGACTGGTTCCAGCAATACAAATTATGATTTATCCAGATTAATTTTGTTTTATGCTTTACATTATTTTAGATTGTGAAACCTTACATGGTACATCCTGTTGTCGCAAACATTAGTTTAACTCAGGTGAGCTGAATGGTTATTTACAGTACAATACAGCCATGTTAACTTTGCTGTCTAGTTGTTGTTCTTGTTGTGAGGATGCACTTTTGATATCTTTGATATCGTATTGAATTCAGGCAAAGCCTTCACATCCTCCTTTTAAACCACTACCTCCATCAAGACCCTTACCTCCACTGAAATCCAATTCAGTAAGTCAAAAATCACAGTACATATTTCATTTCTGTTTAAGTAACCCAGCTATCTTCCATCGAAACATTTCCCACCACATAGTTAATAGTGTTGCTGTGAAGCACTAAATAATTTCTTTCTCTTTCTTTGCCTCTCTGTGCTGATGCTACCCAATAGAGAGTAGACAATATGTTCCTTGTTCATTCCTGCAGGTGAATAAAACAAAACCACCTCCATTACCTCCAGCAAAACCATTAGGAAAACAGCCAGCATGGAATCTACCTCAGGTAGGTTTTTTAGCACAAAAGACTACCTGGCTTTGTATTTGTGGGATGCTGACTATACTTCTGAATGTATGGGCTAAAATATTGATGGCTTGATGCCCTTTTGTGCACAATAGGCAACAGGAGTCCCAAAGGTTCCTCTGAAACCCCCTTACAAAGTCTAGATGACGCGAAGCAGATGACTTACTCTGAGTCACTCAGAGCTTCAAGAGATGCTATGTGAACAATCTTAATGCCTATTCTTCACATTATCTTTCGTCTCTACTTTGGTACTAAGTAACTGAGTGATGGGTTTGAACCAGATGAGGGTTGTCCAAGAAAACCCTTGCTTTATGTGCACTCAGGAATTGTTTACTTCCTTTTTTCCTTCAGTTTGTGTTTTAGTAAAATGCTGTTTCTGTTTTATAAAGCCTGAGGAGAGAATGTAAAAGCACAAATATTAATTCATATTTGTAACACTGTAAATATGAGTTATTTGTCATCCTGTGGACGTGCCAGATAACGAAAGTTAGGAGGCCATTATTACTTTCAAAACTGGTATATTTCAATGTATTGTTTGTTTTTAGTTGTCCTTTCACGTTTTGCACTCAGAGTCAATCAAATATTGGCTGTTTTATGTACTAAATATTTTTTACATGTTCTCAGCTGGTCTGATTGTCTGAAGACAATTTTTACGTCCTGGAATTTAAAGTATTTCGTAATTTAATTAATATGTTATCTATGCCTTAAAACAAGTAAATGAATCACTTTTTGTTGTGAGAGTCAATATTTGAGTACACTAGATTTCAGAAGTCTGGAAAACATAGCAAATATTTCAACTTAAAGCTGGAGATATTTTAAATCTCCTTTCGGGTTTTAAACGAATTGACCATTGTCACGAGCCGTATTTTGGTTGCCTAGAAACGATATAAACAGCCCGATGCGTGTAAAATCGATCATAGGTCTATAATCACAGCTATCTAGCCTAGGTTATATGCTTCAGTTTTTAATGTTGTAAAAGTGCTTCTCATTATGAATAAAGACTTAAACGAAGAAGCGCTGCAAGACCTCTACGCTTGGATTGACAAAATAAAACTCTCAAGGCCTAAAAGAAATATAACACGCGACTTCAGTGATGGAGGTAACTTATCTATCTAGATAGCTAGAGCATGTTAGCTAGCTGGCTACCATATATTTGTTAGCTATTTAGCTAACAAGAGGAAGTCCGTCCTGTTTAACAGCAGAATGATCATTTGGTTTTACAGGAAGTCTGGGTTCAACGATGTTTGAATGAGTTAACAACCTTGTTCTTGCATATTTTTACTTGCAGGTGTTACGCTAGTTTTTCAATGATTAATGAATATGTTGTATTTAAAAGGTTGTCTTTATTTCGTCAAAATAAATACCTTTTTTACCTTCTGCTTGCATCTATAGCTATTCACGTTCTTAGGTAACTCATTACTGATGACAAGATATAAAAACGTTTTGGTTGCTGAATAAAATTACAATGTAAATGTAAAATATTTAAAAGCAAATATTTTCTTTTTAATACTAAAAATCACATTCTTGGTCTATTAATAATATAGCTATCTATATTTAAAAAATCACATTTCCACTGTGTGGTTGTATCTTTTTTCTGCACACTTATACACCGGGTCTCCACTTGGACAACTTTGGTGTTAACTTTCCACATTCTATTTCTTCACTTTCTCTCTATTTCTTCTTTCAGATTTCTTCTTTCAACTCACATTTTTTAAAATGTTGCTATAAATTGGGACTGCCAGATTGCCACATCTGTTACCTTTACACAGGCAGAGAGAAGGACAGATAGAAGGAAACAGGACATTTTGAACTCTTTCGTCAGCTGTGTGATTAAAGTGCTTCTGAATTTGGAGAAGGAACCAGTTCATATTAGATGTTTTACACACCGGCCACTTTAGTACGTACACCTTGCTAGTAGCAGATTGGACCCTGCTTTACCTTCAGAACTGCCATAATTATGTTTGGAATTAATTCAACAAGGTACTGGAAAACATTTTCAGATATTAAGGGTCAGTTGTGACATAATATCATCACACATGGTCTGCAGATTTGTCGGCTACACATCTCATTCCACCACATCTCAAATGTGCTCTATTGGATTGAAATCTGGTAGCTGTGGAGGCCATTAGAGTAAAAAAAGCAGTTTGAGATGATTTGAACTAGCCATCAGAAGATGGGTACACTGTGATCATAAAGGGGTGGACACGGCCAGCAACTATACTCAGGTAGGCTGTAGCATTTAAACAATGCTCATATATTAAGGGGCCCAAAGTGTGCCAAGAAAGTATCCCTCACACCATTACACCACACCACACCACCTGGCTGAACCATTAATACAAGGCATTAAACTATTGATATAAGACATTAAATAATTCACAGAAAAAATGAAACAAAATTCTTTCATACTTCCTAAGTGGTACTAATGTAGCATCCTCTTGTGTAGATGCTAATGTATGAATAGATGTAGTTGCATGTTCAGTTCCTTCACTCACTCACAGAAACATGTACATAAGAAAAAGCTGTTCTTTACTGCAGTTTGTGAGGTGGAGGTCCACATTTGCTCAGGCACTATCCTATGAGAGCCACAGATCAGTCGCTTTCGTGTTTCATGCCTTCCTGTTGTGTATGACACATTTTGACCATCTAAGTGTTGCAACATAAATTGAAACCCATCAGACCAAGCAATGTTTTTCCAATCTTTTGTTGTCCAATTTTTGGTGAGCCCATGCAAACTGTAGCCTTAGTTGGCCATTCTTAGCTGCTTCAAGCTGCATCAGATTCTCTTCAGGTTCTCTTTTCCTTTGACTTCTGGTATCAACAAGACATTTTTGCTCACTGATTATTTTCTTTATTTTTGACCATTCTCTGTACACCTTAGAGATGGTTGTGCATGAAAGATGCAAGCAAAATGCTTCTATATGTGACACCTAAGAAATTAGTGCCAAATCTCTAGGTGTGCCAGACACAGAAACAGCCAAAAATGTGTCAAAACATATCAGCAGTGTCCAAAAAATATGACAATCTATTTTAAAGAAGAAAATGGTGTTGTTAGCTGAAAAATGATAATGAAGAGTCACAAACTGGAATAAGTGAATACTTGATACAGGTATGGTATGGTTTCTCTTTGGAAACCTTTGGTAACTACAGACAGTTTTAAATGTTCAAATAAAGGGCACTATGGTTGTAGTGTGTGGCTGAAAGTCTAATTTGGCTGCAAGTAGTTTTAAATATGTGTAGTTGCATTTTAAGACAAAAGTCAACTTAACATGTTATTTAACACTGGTATATACATTTTTATTGGCATTCCTGTCATTGTGCCTTATAAGCAGGAAAAGCAGTTATGTCTGTGTGTTGACTAAAATATTATAAGTACATGAAAGATTACTAACTAACCTTCCCTCAAGTGAGGAAAATCTGCATTATTATGGTTTTCATGTCTCTAGTTATGACTGCTGAAGTTGTGAAGCACTTCTTTCCCAAGTTGGTGGAACTACATAACTACACACCTGCACACTCCACTCAGCAGAAGCTGAGTAACTGGATCACTCTGAACAGGTAAGCAAATAGTATCTCATACACACGACAGTAAAGAGTACTTTGAATATGGGACCCACTAAAATGAATGAGAATGGGATATTAGGCCACACCCACTAAAAGGTGCCTAGCATGTATTGTCTATTATTCTTTCAGATTAGTCATTTTCCATAAATCAGTAAGTCTATTTTTTTTTTCAGTATTTTAATGACTCTATAAAATCAGTTGTTTGCTGATATGGTTATTGTTTGCCATTAAAGAAATGTATTTCACAACTTTTGCATCACGAATAAACAAAATAAACTGCAGGAATTTGATCAACCTAATAGCAGTGTATTTTAATTGTGTTGCAATTTCAGGAAGGTTTTCTCCAAATTAAATTTTCATGTACCAGAGGACACAGTGAAGAAGATAGTGCTAAGCACCCCAGGCACCATTGAGTCGGTCCTGTGGATGCTCAGAGAGAGACTAGAGGACAAGCGAATAGGAGGAGTTTCCAATGGCATAGAGGTTAGTTACTGTAACAGGACATGTCTGTGTGTTATTTGACATGAATAAATAGATAAATAATCTATCATTCTCCTATCTCAATTTAATTGTAGGATTTAGAATACTACAGCACCATAAATGACAAACCACACAAAGGTAGGCCTGATTGTAATCCTGTATTTTGCTGTGTTTCTGTATTTTGTTCTGTATTTTGCTGATGCCAGAAAAAATTACGTTTTTTTTTTGGTTTGTTTTTTTTTTTTTTTTTTTACATATTTTTAGCTATTATGTGACGCTTCCTTACAGTCATCCACCACAGTGCAAGTTCAGAATTCTTAATCTTGCATTTCCTCTGCTTGCTCATTCACTCTGTTCCGCTTAAGAGCAGCAGGTTTATATCAAAGCACTCACGATTTTTAGAAAAATAAAATGCTGATGGGTCCTGTGGTCAAAGTGATCTCACTGTCACATTTCTCTGATGTGTTTCACTTTGGCCCAATCACTGTGTTGAGTGTCACTGAGATCATATTTGGTGTTTTTGCAATGAAAACAGGTACAAGTCATCAAAAGGTGGGAATTTTGGGGAAAACCTTTTTGTTTTTGATCTGGTTTGTTTTGTTTCCTCCTTTTTTTTTTCTTTCTTTGAATCAAATGTGCATCTTTTTTGCATTATTGGGCATCGGTCTGACATCAAAAAGTGTGGGGAGTCTTTATTACTGATATTAATACAAAGGTTACAGTGGTTTATCCTCACAGATTTAGGGTGTACACTAAGCATATTAGAATTCAGTACAAATTCAAGGAGTTTGTAGATACATGCCAGTAGCACTATAGACTTCTCTGTGCTTTCTACATTTATCTCTGCCCTCAGTTTCTTGCACCTCATCATCTGGTCTTAAGTGACGTCTCATCTCCTCAGTGAGGTCAGCCCAGGCTGACCTCACTCTTTCTTTTCATGTAGGGAAGGAACTCTTCATATCAGATCTTTAACCAGATGGCCTTTATCACTGTTGACAGACTCCACACATGACTTAATGCTGCAGCAACAGCACAAAGCAGAAATATAAAAAAATACTGTGGGATCACAAAGGCTATATTAGTTGCAATGTAGGTACAACAATTTATGCATAAAATACTGACTTGCTCTGACTTTGCTAGTCGTTTTCCTTTCCTCAGGGGAAAATGTAAAGGTCACAGTTAATGACTCAAAGCTTTCCTGAGTGCCAAATAAAAGTCTCCATGTCTGTAGATATATAGTAGACTGCAGTCTGGTGCGCTCTGTTACCTTTTCCTTGTCCTTTTGACCTCAGTGTGTTTAATGGGTTCACATAGAGTGTAATTATATTAGCTTTGCCTGCTAAGCAATTCCCAGGAGCCATTAAAACCATCTAAAGGCAAGGAGAGGGAGAGGAAGTTGGTACAGTGCATTGTAAGGGTATTTCTCAGTGGCTAGAGAAATTTGAAGGCAGCACTCTTTGTTAGCAGTTACAATTACAGTGACTTGAAGTAACTTTGTTACATTTTTAAACTAAATGAGCCAATTTTGATTAAACAGAAAAGCAAATGTCAACAGATTCTTGGCTGACTATATGTTTGTTCAGTATTGTTTTATTTTAAAAGTTTATTTTGCATTGATTATATCTTATTATTAATTGTAGATTGTTAAAAAGTATCTTTTGGTGTTTTCTGTAATCCCAAATATTCTTTGCCAATTTTGTAGAAAATCACCAGGTTATGAATGACACTTCACTGAAGACAGCAGTCCCTGTAAAAAAGACACAGAAATCCAGGTATTATAAAAGATGTAAAGATTTAAAGATTAGACTGTAATTTTGAATATCATAAAGACAAACTATGTATTGACAAGATGTACTATGTATTTTTTTTTAAGATGTTTTAAAATTTTCACAGCACACCAAATGTGGACCCAGCTTTCCGTTTGCTTTTGGAGGAGAAAGAACAAGCTTTGTTGGGTTTACAGGAGACTGTTGAGGTGAGGTGTTCAAAAACTTGTGAATGTGCATAATTCCAACACCTGCATATATTTCATTATCCACTTTCAAATACGGAATTATAAAGCTTTTTGAAAAGTCTTTTTGGTGTGCTCCTGAAAAGGCTGGATGCTTTCAAATTTCAAATATCAAAGTCAAATATAATAAAGTTTTCAGATTCTAAATGCTTTGACGTTAGTGTTCAAGCAACATCCTTGGAAACGCACATGGTGACACACGACTGGTGGTGTTAAACCTCTGCGCTGCAAGAGGACAGTTGTTTGTAAAGAGGAAGCTGCAGTGTTCCCATAATAGTCATAGGCTGCAACTTCTACACTGAATAGCTATTTCCTCCTTCAGTTGCAGTTATAATGTTGTAAGCAGCGTTAGTAAGTCTGAACCAGTCTTTGAGGTACATTGGGTACATTTGCTGTTTTTCTTGGAAAACAATGTCAGTCATGAAGTTGTTAGTTTGCAGGTTCACCATGTTCTAATGAGTTGCTAGTTTGCATGTTTATAACTGCGCATTCAGCTCTTAATTTCCCTGAGGGAACCCTCCCAAAGGGATCAATAAAGATCTATCTATCTATCTATCTATCTATCTATCTAT
>JAOXYF010000009.1:4453827-4496236 GCA_028565775.1 Sternarchorhynchus goeldii
TCTATCTATCTATCTATCTATCTATCTATCTATCTATCTATCTATCTATCTATCTATCTATCTATCTATCTATCTTATGTACAAAAGAGTTTAACAAAAGCACAGCAAACTAATCAGTGTTAAATTAACATCTAAACACTTGATAAATTAAAAACCCAGTGAACACTGTATTTGTTCTGTGTAGTATTTGTACAATTTTACTCTAATCTATGTTAACATTGCTGATTTATTATTATTACCAGTTGTATATTCATATAGTCCTTATAGGGTGTGTTTATATTACAAAATCATGCTCAACATATTTTTAATCCACTAGACTTTAACCAATGAATTTCATAAATTACTTAAACTTGTTTTTGGCAGATGTAAGCAGTCCAAGCACAGCAGTCCTGATCATTAATTTCAATATAGGCCACTTCACTGACCACTACATTTTTCTGCCTGTAGATATTACAGATAAAAATAAACAGGCTGGAGCATCTGGTCCATCTGAAGGACTTACGCATCGAAGACCTGACGAAGCACTTGGAGCGGTACAAAGCACGTACCAAGATCATTTGAAGGTATTCATTAAGAATCAAGGACACAGCACTGTGACACACAAAGGTGGAGGAATAAAAAAGACCTTTTTTTTTTAACCTTTCAGTTATCTCAATTTTTTATTTCAATGATCTTTTTCTGATTTTAAATATTTGCCTTGGATTGCAGCAGTTTAATCTGAATTTAACGATGTCTGTGCTGTCACATGAATCTTGATGGCTGTGCACAGTGGCAATTTTACCATGCTTGTAGTCACAATTTAACTGGGTACAGATGTGGTTCAGAGAAAGCTGAGAACTAACAGAAACCAGAGAGTTTTTGTTTGCTCCATAGTATGGCAGCTGACCCCAAAGCTCCTTGAAAGTGCCGCTACTTCTCAGTCAGTTGTACTGACTCAAAAGGCATTTAGTCACTGAGGTGTGTATCAGTTGATTCACATTTCAGAACGAGCTCTGGAGTCTTTTTATTAGACACTAACAATAATGCCATGGATTGGTTCAACCATTTTAGCTGTTTCCTCTGTGCAAAGAATACTGAGTATACTTTAAATGATGCTGTCAGATGTCAAATGTGACAGAAATAACTGTAAGAACAAGAAGGAGTAAGTGAATTACATAATAAAAGTCACATCCGTGAATGATGAAATAACATAAATGGATCAAAATTAAGGATATGATTATTTCTTATGGTGTGAGTATTAATATGGTGTGAGTTTTAAAAAGCTGAATGGCTTGTTTTGAACTACCTGAACCCCCTCCTGCTGCGTTCCCTCCACTGGCTCCCTGGAGCAGCTCACAGCAGATTTAAAACATGGATGCTTGGCTGCACAACCTCTTGGCTACAGAACAGCCTCTTCCCTGAATCACTAAGCAAATAAATATGCACAAAAAACCTTTACTGTAATCATTTCACATTGACCTATTTATGCTCTCTGTGAGGTTATGTATTTGATGTAGACCACAAAGCACTTCTGTAAGATGATTTGGACAATGGCATGTGCCAAATGCCGTAAATGTAAAATGACAGTGTATGTACATGTCTGCATGTATGTAAGCATATGTGTCTTTCTCATAAGCTGTTCAGACCAATGAAATCTCATGTCTTATTTGGTGAGCTTTAGAAGGCGAAGCAGTGAGGGTACAGGAGTGTGACGTGGGGGGACATGGGTCTGAGAGCCAGCTTGGTTCACACCACCACAGCCTGCTGACTCATGACCTCACACATACTTCAGTTCCTCTGGAACTCTGAGAAATGAGCAACACTAGTTTAGGAAACAGGACTTCAGTACAAATTCTCAGTGTGTATTTTGAACATATAACTAACAGTAGCATGTACTTTTTATAACTAAGAAGAGGATTCTGTTATAATACTTTTGGAGTAAAACACTTTTGGAGTAAAACCTTAAAGTAAAATCTTAAAGTAAAAGTAAAGTAAAATCTTTTTTTGTTGAGCTTTGAGAGAGACATTTGTTTGGTCTGAAATGAATGTTTTAGAGTCGTATACCATAAATGAAAATACTACAAGATTATTTTTTATGAGAATGAAGAGCCACACTTTAGAGCCACACTCTGAGGGTCGGGTGTCAGATTCGTTCATTACTTATAGAAAGGAATGAGGAAGGAATAAGGACACCTGGAAGGCTGAGAAGAGCATCAGGGCATCAGGCCGAGTGTGAGTAATATGATGGATAAAGGAACATAATGATAATGACATTCTATCATGACAATACTCTTCTGCCTGTTTTCCTGAAATGATGTTGATAGAATTAAAATAAGGAAAGAATTAAAAAAATAAATGGTATATTCAGAGCTCATGATTCTTGATTCTGTTTGTTAACCATCTGTTTCCTTTCAGAGGCGAAGGCAAGTCGGGTGAGTCAGAGATGACTATGCTGTCTGAAACGTTCTTTTGTCATATATTTCTGGAGTTACTCAGAAGAGAAAAACCATTAAAAACCATTTGATAATAGCTACCTAAAAAATCTAAATCCTGTTAGTATAAATAAGAAAATAGCATTTTAGACTGTGAGTAAGAGGTTTTCCACAATACATGCCATGCATTACTGAGGCACAGAAAAAGGGAAGACAACCAATGTCTTCCAGTCAATGTTCTAACTTTCCTCATTCCTTTCTGGCTATGTTCTACTGCTAATGTAGACCACTCCTGCAAACTTAAAGTAAACAGCTACTTAAGGAATAATGCTGTCAAGCATTTAATAAACAAATCTCTTAATAATTTATTGTGTTTTGACTACACTGCAAATGCAAATTCATATAATGACTGGAGGTATATCTATGGTGAGGTCTGATTTGTCTTAAAGAAACATTCTGAAAAGGACATGACTCATAAATCAATGTTTTTTAGTTAATAATAACTATCTAGCTTTGACTATGATTTGTTTAATTGGGAAATATGAGATTGGTTTGCATTACTTAAAATATGTTTATCGTACACTCTTCAGTAATACTGAATAGTGAATTCTTTGTGGAAATTACTTTCAGCAGTTAGTTGGTCATGAGCAGTCAGTGGGATGGCCTCTAAAACTGATGACATCCAGGGGATTATCCTGCAGACCTCAGTTTAACTAACAGCCCTCAAAAGCTGTTATCAGAAGCAAAGATACCTGCGCCATAGATAAAGCCTAGCACTCCCTCTTGCCAAACACAGAAAGTATGACTGAGTGTGTCAACAGGAAGCTACAACACGGCTCTTCCTTGCTCACAGACACAAACAATACCAACTAGATAGAATGTAAAAACAAATTTTAATGGGGAATACTCTGCAGATAGCATTCAAATTAAGTTAAAGGGGGTGAGAAAGGAGAACTTCGGTAGGTTCAAAACAAGCCATGCAACGTTTTACTACTCACACTATATAAAAAACCCATAACTTTCATTTTGACCTGTTGATGACATTTCCCAGGGAAATCTCATCATCAGCTGGGACGGATGTGGATTTATTGTGCCACTGTGTCAGGAAGTGCTTTTAATAATATGTGGCTAATACTTGCCACATCATGTACAGCAACATTTTTTTTTACGGCCATGGGGTATGTGGTTGAAAAAAACCCCTTGGATTAGACCTGCTAGTGCAAGCTGGCTGAGGGAGGGCAGGATGAGCACCTATCATGTCCTTACAGAGTACATTCCCCACATGACTCCCTGCTTGTCTCCTTCTGCATGGTGCTCCGGGGGATGGGACTGGGGCAATGGGTCACACTGAACACAGATTGCAATTGTTCTGTTCTCAGACAGCAATTCTTTAATCTCATCATGGGATTTCCCAGTAACCATAACAGCAACAGGTCATCACCCTTCCTAATGCTGTAGCAGGCAGGGTAAGGAGTGGTCTTTTACTTTTACAGTAATCAGGAAAAGAAACAAGCACATTAGTCTTGACTGAAACAACTTGGTCATCTCAGAAAAGATGAACACTGCTTAACAGGATAGAGTAAACATCAGTGCATGTATACGACCTTGCTGAGGAGGTATTTGGAAGCTACAGGCCATATGAAAGATAAACGGTAATGGGATTTTGCTGTTGTTGTTGACCTGCACCCTTTTCCATTTAGGCACAAAAACTATTTTGTTTTTGTTTTTATTTAACTGCTGTTCAAAAATAAGTTTGAATCTGATTTTGGCAAAGTTTATAACAAGAGTTAAATTAAACTCTAATATGAAAGTCTAATATGCTTGAACAGAGTACATAAAACTGACCCAGGACCGTGAACCTAGTAAAAGTTAGTGAGTAATGCATCCTGCTTTGTCACTAGGGAGTCATTAATACTGTACACTCAAACAAGTAGGAAGTCTGGCCTCATGTCCCATTTAAGTCCTAGAGTCTTATCAGTAAGATTAATCACATATTTATAAAGTACTTTGTAAATATCAGAAATCAGCAATCGGCCTTGCTAGTGTACAATTTATAAATGTCCTGATTTTATTTTCTCTTTCTCTCTCTGGGTGGAACTGCTTCCTGAAGGTCATCTTATGAGTGGGTGAGTGGTAAGGAAGGAAATGTTGTGGCATATCCAGGAAGCAGTAAAGTCAGCACACGTGTCTTAAAGAGCTTTGCTGAATCAATCCTTTGACTAATTCTATTTCATTGGAAAGCCATTTAGTATGAAAAATTATATATGCTGGAAATATCACAACAGATTTTTCAGTGACTTATGACTCTCTGAACGTTGTTTAAATGTTATAAAGTGCGAAATCTGAATTTGTGAAAACACTGTAAGATGAAAAGAAAATGTTGCGGCTAGTTACTGGGAAGCTGACTAAGAATAAAACATGGACATTTAAAACAAAGGCGTTTGAAGACATGCCACTTGTGCTTCTGTAAAGGTCAGCAGGAATTCTGCTCTTTTTTGCCCTCTATCTGGAATGACCATTTCCTTCCTTTGTTCTTAACTCTTAGCTACTTAGGTACTATACTCAAAAGCCAAAGTTTTATTCGTTACACTGGGATAAAAATCTGTGACATTTCCTGTCTTTAACTCTGAGTAAAGCATTACAGGTTCATTTCCAAAGCCAATATGAAAACATAGGCAATAACAATAAGCTGTTTTTTGCATGTTGCCAAAAGTTGCTTTTTTCTTAATCATAACTCTCACCCTGTCCCTGATTCAATCCAACATTTAGTTTTGTTTTGAGCTTTACACTGTTCTACTTGCTTGTTCCACTGGTAAAAACAAAGCAGCCCCAAGCTGGTGTCAGCACTGTTATCAAAGGAATTTTAAGTGCCCTTTTTCAGAAGGCCACTTACAAGATTAAACATATAGACATAAATTTCCCTTTTATTTTTACTGCTATAAACTTAGATGAGGGCATGTAAATAATTATCTACTGATTCTTTAAAAGATAATGCATTACTTATTAAACCCACACACACACACACACACAACCATTATTCAGCCTGTTACTTAAAAACATTTCATCTTACAATGAGACTTGGCGAGATAACAAGTAGCACAATTAATAACCATTACTTGTAGCTACCCTGCCCCCCACCAAAAATCAAACACCTATTATTAGTGGTATCAAAATAAGTTTTATTTTACAGAATTGAACTTTGTCAAAACATTACAAATTTTGCATATAAATGTAAGTAAATAAAAAAAAATTAAAATTATGCTTAAGTATAAAAGTAACATTCAGAGTAGCTTAATTTTACCCATTCTGATTTATTCACTCCAGCAAATCATATGCAAATATTTGTATTGTTGAAACGTGTACTTGCGTATTTTTTGCACTTGTATTCCAAAGAGAAAATAACTTGCTTAATCTTCTGATGCCTTTTTAATGTTAAAATTTGTGTCATATTGGTTTCTTATTCCACCCTTACCCCCATAAATGGAAAAGTTGCTCTAAAATCAAATAGCCAACATTATACAATAGAGAAGAAAACCACACAGCAGGCAAACAATGAGAGTAGATGAGATAATGGGATTGCACTGACTGGATGAACTCGTGCCTTCAAGCTTACTTTGACAGAGAAGACAAAGCTAATGCAACAGAAATGTATACCAAAAAACAAACATCTGAATGCAGTCAGTCTTGAATCAACCAAGAGTAGTCTTTCAAGTCAACAGAGGGGTGAATTTCCAAAAAGCACAGTGTTATACTAATTGTAAGAGAGGACTGCTTGAATCCTCAAGATGTTAAAATAAAGAAGGCTACAATACTTTTAAGAAACTCACTCTATCTCTTTCCTGAGAGTTAGCACCTGTAGACACACCAACATATGCACTTAGCAAAGTCATTGTTTCAGTAAATGCACTGGAATCTGAAGCATACACCTATATTATCAAAGCAAACCTATCCATTTTAAAGAGTGGGCTTTTTTTGTAGTCAAGGCTCAACAGCATTTTATTCTGTAGTGTCTAGATAATGAAAGACCATACTCCCTCTAGTGGCAACATACTGATGGGAAGGATCAGAGGTTACTTAAAAACAAACAAAAACCTTATTTGCCATCTCATGTTAACATGTCTGATGATTTCATTAATTGCTATAAAGGACATTTCAACAGCTTTCAAGTATGCTATATATGCAGATGTAATCTTGGTTAATGTTAATTCCATAGCCCTTTGTGTGGTAGTTGCCTTTAAGACTTTATTTTTTTTTAAACCAGCCCTTATTTAAATTCCCTTTATATTTTCCTCTCATACCAAGGATGACGACCATTCTGCAAACCAGGTTACCCTGTGAAAGCAGACAGCCTAGTTAAGCCCTAAAATTAAGTTACCCAGGAAATACTAGGTCTAAATCATGACTGAAAACTGCATTTTTGGTGTACAATAGCCAATGAAGTAGTCTAAATAATCAAATGAAAACCCCTTCTAAATGAGACCCAATCAGCATACTGACCATGAAAATCACAATTCAACTAATACTCACTATTCAACTTTCAGGACAAAACCAACTACTGCACTACATACTAGCTATGAAAATCTGCTGATGCTCGTTTACATAGAACAAGTAAAAACAGCGTAAAAGAAACATTTCATTCTCAATTTCAATACGTGAACATTTTGAAACAAATAATTTGAGCAACATCAGCTGGTTCATAGTACGTTTCTTTGTGGCTTATATTTAATAACATCTACAATATGTAAGACGGTGCTGTAAGTTAAATGGGGCATTACTCAATGATGACCCCAATTCAATATTACAAAATGGAAATTAGCTAACTTTGGTGATGACAAGTCTCCCACAGATGCATAATCAATTAACCCGTCTCAATTAAAGTGAAGAATATTAATTCCAGTTAAGAAAAACACAAAATCTCAGTATCATCTCTACACTTTCACATACATACCAATCTGCAAATAACTCAAACCAGAAAAAAGAAACAGTGAGCAAAAGTGGAAAACAAATGCATGCTTGGTGAGCCATGGAGCATTTTAAGGGATACAGCGGAGGACATTTCATCTCGTCCTGTAAATCACAGCAAAATCATAAATTCATTAGCAAGGTTTGTAAATCTCAGTTTCATCTTAAGACAAATCATTCATCCTCCCCACCACTCCCCCCTAACCATATCACAGGCAACTGACAGCCTGTTTCATGTTCAGTGTCTTTAGATTCACTGCGCAAAGCACCCAGCTCCCTCTGCAGCATGACAGTAAAGCATCTAGGCAGCATGGCAGGCAGGTTTCCCAGGGCTGGGCCCCGCACAGACACATGGGGCCCAGCAGGAGACATGAACCCTTCAGTGGCCTTCTGCCTGAGCTCTGGACCCAGACGCTTTCCTGGGCTTGTCTGTGGATAAGAATTCCAGCTGCTCAGATGAGTCAGCCCTCTTGGTTGAGGGAGAGGCACTGTTTTCTACAAACATGTTGGGGATGTCTTGGCCAAAGTAGATCTTGCTGTTGGCTGCTATGGCCTGATATTTCATGAGCTCCAGATACTCTGGTGTCAACTTTAGCTAAAGAGAAAGAAAGCAAGGATTTCAATTTCAAACAAAACCAGTTTTGCAGTATTCCTGTCTTACTCTGTCATAATGTAAATGGGAAGAATGCAAGTGGTTCATACATATTCACGATTACATGTGTAAACGGTCACCAAATCCTTTACAGCACCTCAGTTTCCTTCATGCAGTTGTGAAAAAAAGGTGTTTACCCTGTTTGCTTCAGCAGATTTTGCTGCCGTGTAAAATTCAGCATCTGCTTTTGCCTTTTCTCTCGCCATGAAAGCAGCATCTGGTATCGACAACAACAAATGTTAATACCTGATTTGTTTGTCAGAAAAAAACGATCCTACTTTTGCTAAATATCTGAATCCATGCTAATGAAACCTTCTATTTCAGAAATCCTCTTCTCCGTTTCTTTTTCCATTATTTTCTGCTGAAACTGGATCTCAGCCACTTGAGCCACCTTTTGGGCCTCTGAAATCAAGACACAAGAAGAATAAAACAGTCCATACCATTAGTCTTAAAGTGCAGAGAGTGATGAATGTATTTTGCCCACCAATTATCGCCTTCTTTCTCTCAGTCTCTGCCTCCTTCTCCACAACTTTCTGGGTCTGAGCTGTGATGAGAAGCCTGGTCTTTTCTGCTTCCCTGCAGAAGACAAAAAGGAATTTGTTTTATACCAAAGTTTTACATACAGAGTTATGACACTAGAGTTATTATTTGATGGTCCAAGTTTCAATACAACAGGTATCATTCTTTTACAACATTCCTTGTTGCACCATGCTCTGGGAAATGAAAACCAGTCAGACAGAATTATTATTTTTACATTATTTATCACACACCATGAGTAAATGTAATTACATAGTACAACTGCTGGTGTCCAATACACATTCTGCAAAAAAAAAAAAAAACAAAAAACAACACTTACATCAGTTCAAAGTTCCTTCTGATTGCCTCAGGGATTTTAGGCTTGGTGACACGTACAGCCTGCAAATTCCACACATACAAACAACTCCAAATATACATCTGGGCAAATCAATGACATGTTTGAAGCACATGTAAACAAGCTGTATGTTTTCCATGATGCCTTGACAACTTCATGTTCATCTCATCTTCGGCATATGAAAAGTCAGTCAATAAATTTTTCACTCTTTGGTTCTGACTACTTTCCTGGCGTACATACCAACCCAGACCATCAACACCTTAACCTTTAAGAGCTGCTAACCTTCAGGTCATTGTAAAATCTTACAGATCAAACACTTATTTTATTAACACCCCCCCAACACACACACACACACACACACACACACACACACACACACTTACTTGAAATAGCACACAATGATTAAATTTACTTTAGCTTATTTTATTTAGCGTATTTTGTTAGGGAGCATGTGCAAAATACACTAATAGCAATATACATTAATAGATGCTTTGCATCAGAGTTAGCTAATAAGCTCGTTTCTATCTGCAGTCCCTAGGTAGGTAAATATATGACAAATAGTAGAAACAAACAATACAGAAATTTAAATTATACGGGATATGGGTATGGGATCATTAATGTATAAACTGAATAACAGAGGTCCTAATATAGAACCTTCTGGAACTCAAGCCAGCACAAGCTTTATGTAATGGTAAAACAGAAATAATCTGTATACACTGAGATCAATCAGATAAACAAGATTTTATCCAGTTATTACTTCCTGTGCATCACCTGATTTATGAACAGGTATAGAAGCTATTCCCTAGCTTCAATGTGCTGGGGAACATGTTCTCTTGGGTAGACTCATTTATAAAGTATGCTTATATGGAATTTTATATATGATGCATCTCAAATTAATTCTGGCACATCTTTAACAGAATCAATAAATCATCAAAACTATTGACCACCACTAAACTATAACACTGGGGTACATCATTTAATCTGAGTCGTACATCCCCAGTCTTCACATGCTCGTTCCCCATTTTTTTCCCCACAAAATTTTACTATTACCCTTTGCGACAATTTCAAATGTGCTTTAGCGTTCCCAAGCTGACTTGCAACCAGATTTCTAAGACTCTTAAAAATCAAGCAGTGTCCCATTGTTAACAACTGTTTTAAAGTTGCATCCATTTTATTTATTAACTTCCATACTGCGTCAGTAAACCAAGGCAGACCGTTTTACACAATGTGTTTCATTACTCCATTTGTCTCATTTAATTCTCAAATTACTTAAAGTCAGTCTTTGGGATATTTGACAGTTTGGTCCCTTAAATCTGTCTTTACCTTTATATTGTGTCTGTCAGCTTTCTAGTCACCAAAATAAGATTATGATCTGGCAAAGCGGTGGACCTTGTTAGTTGTCGGATAATCTTGTTAAACTATGTACCATTTGATTCAATCAAGATCTCACTGCAAATTTAAATTAGCCTTACATCTGAGCTAATCTTAAACAGCTACAAATTTGGCTTCATACTGTATTCACCAGATGTTCTCTGCTAGCCTCCACTCACAGTGACATGCAAGCCTACCCATCACCTCCCATTTGGCGACACAAACCACATAACACGCACCTCACCACTCTCAAACCAAAACTAACCAAAGCTCTCACCTGTATAGTGAGACCAGGGGCCATGGAATTCAGATCTTTCTGCAGAGCAGTCTTGAGGTTCTCATCAATTATATCTGATAAAACAGATTATACATCCAAACCTAAAGCTCATTTAAAGTTTGGCTGCAATGAAAGTGCAATGAACTTAAGGCACATAGTTTGTCCATGATACACCCGACATGATTCAGTCTTGCTCCATGTAAATATTTAGCTGGCAAGTACTCCAAGATAAACTGTTTGACAAATGTGACTTACCAAACAACTCAATGTAGACCTCTTGTAGTGTGTGAACACTGCAGAACTGGTTCAACTCATGGTGGATTTTGTTGAATATTAAGGTCTTGTCATAATCTGCAGTGTAGTTCCGCACAATATCCACCACTGAAAAGATCCAGGTCAACATTAAGGTAAGGTTTTAAATTGACTGTACCCATTTCATAACATTTGTCTTACAATAACATCCTAACCTGCTGATGGCACCAGCATGTTGACCACCTCAATTCTATCAAAATAGATCATGACACCACCACTGCAGACAAACATACAATGAGAAAAGAAAAAGCAAAAATCAATATTTTTTCAGGACAGTCCCCTCTATTACTTTAGTACAAATGTTCATCAACAGCAGTTCAAAGACTTACCTTGTTCCACAAGGCACATTTTTTATCTCATCCGTTTGCATTGTTGTCTATAATAAAGAAAACATTAATTACAAAAAAATAATGGGGACCTAATTAGTGAAACTGTCAGAGTGATGCTATAAAATAATTAAATCCTCAATCACATTATTTAAACCATTTCATATATGCAATGAAGGAGGAGACCTTCACCCTATAGTGGAGGTATTCAAATGACAGTCCAAGGTCCAGGAGTTACACATTTTCCACCCTCCCTTTATCTAGGAGTCAAGTGTGACGCCAAAGTTACCAGTTACATTAAACGAACAAGGGATTATAAAATCCAGAACCAGATTTGGATTTGAGGTTCGGATTTGAATATCACTATTTATATCCTCTGCCAAATGCACTTTAATAAAACAGAGAAAAATAACTTCCTGCAGTAGCTGAAGAACCACCCTCCTCTCTGAATACTCACAAACATTCAAATTAAATGGAAAAGCAAACAGGTTACTTACTTGCACTGATCTGTAGGTGGTGATGAATGGCAGCATGATGTGATAACCTGGCCCATTTGGAGCAGTCAACAAAGCTCCACCTCTGGAAACGAGACAAATTACAAATACACTTAATCTCTCAAACCAAACGAAAGTACATAAAATATAGAAGGCCATTTTATTACCAACCTGTAATAAACGGCTAAATGACCTTCTTCAATTTTGTGGATAGAGGAGTGAAGCATAATTGCCATCACACCCGTGATAACAGCAACCACTGCCCCAACGTGTGCCATCGTCATCGCTCACCCAGCACTCACCTGCTGCAAAATAATTCGGCAAAGTTGGGTTACCTCATAAAGGCTTTGGGAACACCATACCGCTTTAACTTCTGAGAAAACCATATAATTTGGCCTTGTTATGCAAAGAGCAGTCGCCCAGGTGTTAATATAGAAATAATCTGCACGTATCAAACGCTTGAGGTTAATGCAAAACTAGCTTCTCTCGAACAAGGTTTGAAAGTCTACTCAAATATTCAACACGTGCAAACGGTGTACAAAGTACAAAATAGACGTAATCTGTTAGACGGAATCATGTCTGCTCAATATGGCCAAATCATTAATTGTATTTACTGGGATAGCACCAACAATAGTAACGCGCGATTTCATTTAAAATATTCCACTTTGGACTGCAAATGGTGCACGGGTTGCTCCTTATGCTATTTTTGTCAACGGAATTCCATATAGCTAGTTATCTGATATGCTGGCTAACTAACGTCTTTGACAAATGGGGTAAACCGAATCTCGAATCACGTAATCTAGCCCAGCTAAAGATTAGCCAACTGGGGGGCGTTAGTATTATAGCTAGCTGGCTAGCCACATTACTAGATAACTTCCTCGTTTTGGAGAACCAGCTAGGTAACTGACTTGTATATTAATCTAGCTAACTAGCTAGTTTACCATCGGCAAGCACAATTTCTTGTCAGGTAACTAGGATCATGTATATAGCTAGTTACTAAAATCAAACCTAACAATGAAGACGGTTTGATCATTACATAGTTAGCCTGCTAGCTATTAAGCTAGCGGTTCTTAGCTAGCTAAGAACACTGAATATGAACGGATTGGTGTCTTAGTGGCTAGCAGATATGTAGTATGCTAACCTAATTATGTAAAGTGCCAAACTATTCGAGTCCTACAATGCAGCAACTGACAAAGAAACGTTGTCTGTGAAATGCATTTACCTGTCATTCGTTTGTCAGTGTACACCGAAGAGTATCATTTCACTTTATGCGAAAAAAGTATTGGACGCATGCCCTTTCGATTTATGCCCGAATCGCGCCTATCCCACTTCGTGCTTCTGCGGGTCTTGTGAAGCTGTCTTCAAACAGTACATTAAAGGACAAACGCTTTTGTTAACCGGTTGTCAAATTAAGAGTGTTTATATGTTAGAGCATTGCGAATCAAGGTTAATTGTTACGAAATATGCCGAACATAGATAATCATGTAGCTAAAATCAGTAACTTGTACTATAATAAAGGAAAGCATTTACATTAGTTAGTTAAGTTAGCTACGTAATTACATTTCAATAAAGAGACTTGTCCTCGATAATACGCTTTAGTCTTCGAGTTTATTGGACAGTACGGCCAATAGGAATCGATAATTGAGTCACATGATTTCAGAGGCGTGTTTATGGTTGCCAAGGCAACACGTACAAAGACGTGAGATACAAAGTGCTCGCATTGGTCAACCCAATTTATAAATGGATATTTTGGGGAAGTTGGAAGTAAGGTTAGTAGAAACTTTAACAAGTTATTTTAATGAGTTCAGCAAATGTTAATAATACAGCTATTATTTCCAGGTTGTTAATGTTAGCTGATACATATAACAATTTGTAGTACTAGTAAAGTTACTAGCTAACTATCTAGTTAGCTAATTAGCTAGTAGTTAAGGTTAGCAGACGTTGGATAAATTCCATGGAAGAAATGGAATCTCAATCAATGTACCAATGAAGCAGTAATATAATGTTATACAATCATGTTGCTTTTATAACCAATATGCAGTTCTTTTAACCATTTGGAAAATTATTTGACATGTTTTGTTGGCTTGCTTTCTACAAGGTGGGTGCAGGGATTCACCAGCAGAAATGTCGAATTCATCGATAAGAAAACAGCCTGCTACACATGTGGGAATTACGTAGTTTTCCTAAATACTGAGACGAAAATGAGAAGTTTGCTCCAAGGTCCTGGACGAGGCATTGGTGTCTTCACAGCAAACGCGGTTTTCAAGACTCTTGTATTTTCTGAACAGAAACTTCATCCTTCCATATTTGTGTACAGCTACCCTAAACTTACCCTGACATATGCGCTTAAAGGTCTGTCATTTTGTACTCAACTAGTTACCAAGTACTGATATTATGTTTGCTAACATGCAAATGTATCGATTTTTATCAAAGTGATACAGAATGCAAGGTCATGACCACTTGTCAGTTGTCATCTTTAGATGAATTTGTTGGAATGTTGGCGTGGGAGTAGTCAACTAATTAAAATGTCAATTATTTAGTTGGAATATAATCATATACATTTTACACTGGCAAAATGTATTATATGGGATTTTAATCAATATGATCATGAAGAATGTTGATAGTAAACTGGTTTATTATGTTGTGGGCCCTTTCCACTGGCTCACACCACTTTGGAAATTGCAAGTCTACATTGCTGAACTTCACAATCATCAGACTTTTAAATTTAGTATTTTGGTTGAACATTTTTTAAAATTATTTTATAGGCACAGCTAAACTGGCCTACACTGCACTGGCACTGAGTGATTCTGGTCCGTACTTAGCCTGCTGCTCATCTTTACCTGACTACACCATTGAAGTATGGTAGGAACAGTATTGTCTAGAGTATGTTTTCCCTACTTTCCTTGTAATACAGTATATTCTGACATACCCATGGGTTATTAAAAATGGAGGCATGTTTTCACAGGAACTGGGAGCATGGAGCTCTAATTTGTAGCCATCCACAGGCCATAAATGATCCACAAGAGGATATCTTAACACTGCTTTTCAATCCAGTGAACTGGCAGCAAATTTGTGCTGCGAGCTCAAGATGTGTCAAAGTGTGGAATATTGAGAGATGTAACAACTTTCACATGCTAAAACCCAGGTAGGTATGGTATCTATCCAGCAGATGTCACTATTTCATTTCTAAAATAAATGGATAAAAATGAATTTCCATATATTTATTTATTCTTAAAAAATAGCAAATTCTTTACCCATGTATCTTTTTATATTTTCTTGGCAGTGCTGTTAATCTTCCTGCTACTGATGGCTCTATTGTTGAGAAAGAGGTTATTCGTTCTTACTTGCCTAATGGGAAGATGACATACAGTGGTCCCCAGATGCCCACTTCAGCTATTGCAGGACTGATCGACGACAGAGCAGATAACTTTGTGGTACTGCTTTTCACTCCTCTATAGTGATGATGTTATCCAATACTTTGACATATGTACTATGTAATTTCCACAGATAGCATTTTTGGAATGTTGAGGTAGTAGTAGTTAACGTAAAAAGTCAACCGATCAGCTGGAATATAAAAAAAAATACATGTTTTTTTTTGTTAACCTTTCACAATAAGGCACCAAGTGTATTCTTCAATATTCTGATGGGACATATTGTTGTTTAATAAAATGTTAAGTGATTTTAAAATGTTACTGTGACACTTTGTTAGTGTTAAAGCTGAATGAGGGGGTGGTAGATGTACTGAACACTTCAAATTCAGAGATCAAGGACCAGTGGTGGTTTGATGAAAATTATTTTCTTACAGTGTTGTGTTTGTGCTATTATTGTTTGTAAGCAGTACTGTTAAAAACCAATGAGCATTTGCTTATAATTTAATAAGCATTTTTATGAGTACTGTGTATTTCCAAGGAATTCTTTTGAAGAATAGATGTTTATATGCTGTGAAGTTGAGGTAAATGGAATATAGCTTAGCTTTCAAAAACAAAACAAAAACAAAAATCAAAAACGAGTTACACTTGCTCAGTTCATTATACATGTTTTTACAACAAAATACAGAATCTAAAGGTATTACGATGTTTTTTTGTTGATGTTGTTTTAACAGCCCAAGAAACAAGAGAAACCAAGACTGTGCCCAAGTGCTGTCTGTTGGTCTGCTTCCTCTGACCTGTATGTAGGTAGTAGGGAAGGTTACCTGTTGCTGGTAAACCTTGAAACTCTCCATGTGTCTGTCCTGTACAAGCCTCATATTGAAGGAAGCCAAGCAGGTAAAGAGTAGGTTTTATCAGTATGTTTTTAAAATAACCTTTGTTTTTCAGATTTATAGAACATGCTCACGAAAGAGTGTTTTGATCATATCTTTCAGAGGGCAGGAAAAGTGTGATAGTGCAAGAAGGCAGTTTTCAGAACTTGGCACCACACAGCAATGGAGTGTTTGCTACAGGAACTGTATGGCTTTCTTACTTACAGTTTTATTTACCTCCTTATTGACACTTATATATTACAACTACAGTTTGATACAGGCCCTAATACAGACCATCCAAAAATACTGAGAGAATCTCCTAGCAAGCCAGGCCTGCTGAAATGCATATCATTTTCAAGTTTAAATATTATAAGCCATAGCATTCTATAGTTAAGGGGTGAGCATATCTTCATGTTCTTCTTTATTTATAATACTAATTTGTCATAGGATGGTCTTTTACGAAACATCCAGATTAAGGGGAATCAAGTGGAGATAATTGAGACTTGTGCTTTAGAGGAACCAGTCTCTACTATGTGCTGTTCACCTGACTATGAAACACTACTGCTGTCCTCCACCAATGTAGGTGTTAAATATATACAATAATGGCATTACATTTGTTAAATTACATCATATCCCTTATTCTGTTTTATACCAAACACTCAATCGTTCATAAAATCAAGTGATTGCGGGTTATAATTTTGCTCACACTAAGCGATTACAATAGTAAGCATTAATTGACATTAATTGTTTAGTAATAGTAATTGGCATTAATGAATATGGTTATTGTTTATTTAAAAAGTTTGCCAGAAATGTAGATAGATTTTAAAAGCATATCCTAAATTTAGTTTTTATTTTTTAGGGATGTATTTACAGATACAATCCAGGGCTCACAGATAAGGCTGTCAAAATTCTGGATGTCTTATGTGGAGACTTTGTGTCTGCCGCTCCATTGTATACTGAAAAGGATGTCTGTGTGGTAAAATAATTTGAAGATTTCTTTAAATTGCAATATTATTATTATTGTTATTATTATTATTATTATTGTTGTTGTTGTTGTTTATATTTGTTCCTCTTTTTTCCTTTTTTTCTTGCTTGCTTCCTCAACGTGTTTATATGTAACTCCAGTCAGTAAGAGAGTCTGGAGAGTTACAGCTGTGGTCTCTGGATACAGGATTCTGCATTGCATCCATATCTTTGCAGACAAATGTTAGTTTCATTTCCTCTGCTCTCCATCCTTTCAGCTGACCTACCTCCTAAAACTCTTTCTTTTAAACTAAGAATCTTGCTGCTTAGCACCACAATGAAAAAGTTACTTTTGCATCATGATATTAAATCATGGCCATTCTAACCAGTATTTGATTATGTTTTAATTTTCTGTGGTATAACTGCAGGTATCCAGCTTAGCATGTTGCCCAATAGCACAGTATGTTGCTGTGGGTACAGTCAGTGGACACATTCTCTTTGTGGAGCTGACAACGAAGCAGCAACCTCGACTAGTTCACAAAATCCATCTGTACCATGTACCTGTAGATCATTTAGTGTGAGTGGTTTTGTAATGGTGTTATAGTTGGTTAATGTAAGTTTGTTTTTTTTATTGGCTGCCTGAGTGTGCGCAGAATAATATTTTTAGCTTTATAGTTGTGTAATGCATTTGCAACGTCATGTAAAATACATGTAATGTGTTTTTTTCTTCACCAGTTTTGATCAAGGTGGCAATTTCTTGATCACAGGAGCATCAGATCCTCACATATTTGTGCTGAATGCAAGGCCTTCTAAAGCATTTGAGGTTATTGGATACACAGGTATACACAGTATACATAACTATAATAACTGCAGTTATTTTATGAATATATATGAAGCTTTAATATATGAAGCTCCTGTGATTAATATTTTGGTTTTTTCTTTTCAGAGGGTTTGGGAGCTACTGTGAGCTTGTCCACTCAGTACCAAAAAGAGAGCAAGCAAGTGAAAGTGCTGGTGCTCTGTGATGTTGAGAAGGTGGGAAAAAGGAAAGAGATAGAGGGCAATATGCTATTGCTCATTTCATTGTCTGTACAGCAAATCACAGGTATGGATTAAAAGAAAGAAAAAAGTTCAGAAATGCTCTTGCTCACACAATATTTGACAAAGAAGTGTTTATAAGAGAAATTGTAAAAATGTCTTTTTACTGACTAACATTTTTTTTCGTAGGTCCAGGGAGTTGTGTGGACCTCCGTGGCTGCTTGAACAAAGATGTTCTTCAGCGCCGGGCTTATGAGGTCCCACACTTCCTTTCTTCATGTGTCATGGGAACCAAAAAGGTCTTTGGCTATTGCCACCAGAAGAAGGTTCTCCAGAGATTCCATCTTCCAGAGGTATGAAGTGGTCTGGTCCATCTATGGTTTAGTGTATGTAATTATGTTTAAAAAGCCATGAGCACAAAGCATTTGTTCTCTGATTTACAGAGTGTGGATAAATCGTCCAGCACTCAGGAAGCAATCCCACTGAGCCCAGAGAAGGAAGTAGAGGGCCATCCACTTGGCCCTGCAATCGTGCACCTTTCATGTCATCAGACCTGGCTGGCCTCTGCTGGCAGAGATGGAGTGCTCTGTGTTCGCGACATCTCCACTGTGGTAATATCTGAGTTCTGACTGATTTAACAGCTTTACCTCTGTTCATAAGTACCCGGGTACCTTGTGATGATGACCATTTATATTGTACCAATTCGTCTCCTACAGGAGAGGTATGTGCATATGCAGTGCCACTCCTGCTGGCTGGGTGGTGTTCGCTCTGTAAGTTTTACCCCTGACAGTCAGACTCTTATCACCACTGGCCTTCGAGATGGCTCTCTGGTCTGTAGCAGCCTCAGGTAGATGTTTTTCAATACACATTTCAAGAAATGTTTTTCAATACACAGAAACTTAGTTTATTTATAACAGTAATATAAAGTTATATCCGTAGCATACTGTATATTTGTTTAATAGTATAGAAATGCACATTTGAACAGGTTAAAGATGACTGGAGCTGACAAAGCAAACTCAGCTATGCAGTATGGCCTTTCCATGGTTGCCTCCTACGAGGACATAGTGTTCTCTGAGAATCCTGTCCTCAGCAATATGGCTGACTGGGGTTCTCAGGCACAGTTTCCAGTAGGATCCACCCTGTTGCACACAAGAGAGGTACAGAGAATATAGCTATGAAATGTTGTGTAATTCACCCATTAAACAACTGGCATCTTGTCAAAAAATCTTTCCAGAATGTAGCTGGCTTACTGAGTCAAACATCTTTGCTGACATATTTGCTGTTTGGAGAGAAATGTCTGAGAGAGTTATGTAGAAGTAATAGGGATGAGGGTTTGGTGCTGGCAAACTGGGATACTTGTGCAGGTCAGAACCAGTTAGATTCCAGTGTCACAGTAAAGTGGATACAGATTTGTGAATTGGATTCAGATCCTGACCTAGAGTTCAAGGCAGCTGGAATTTATCCTGTTACTGCAATACATGAATGCCTTCTTTCACTTCAGATATGAAGGCTTTTTACAAATGTAAAGTTTGTAGGATTGTTTTATACTTTTTTTTTTTTTTTTTTTTTTTTTTAAATATAGGTCAGTGAAGAGGTCCAGATAAAAGCTGATATAACTGACAAGGATAAGAGTCACTCAAGTCTGTACTCTGCAACTCCATCCAGTCCCACATGGCTAGACAATAAACTAGATGCGGTCAGTATTTTCCAATAACCTTCCTTAATAACAACGTTTTTAAGCAGCATTTATTTATTTAAGTGTTAAAATTATGCACGTGATTAGTCATCAGTGCAATATCCTACAGTGTAGCGCTCCTGTTCCTAGAGGAGCACCACAACATTCTGTGTTCTTATTAACACAGGATTAAGGAGACAAAGAAGGTTATTGTTTCCTCAGATATATATTTTTCTGTTCTTCACCCAAAGATGCACATGGAAAGTATATTAAGAGACATGTATTGTGGTCTTAGTCCATGTTCACAATTTGTAATAGCAGGAAGATATTTTTATATTATGTTGGTTCAAGGCTTTGCAGCCACTAGCTACTGACTCATAAATGTTTGATTTTTTTTTTTTTTATACGTTTTACAGCACTAGATCTTGTCTTGCGTTTGTTTTGACATAGCATTGCATGCTAAATTTAATATAACACAACTTCCAGTTTTTGGGCCAGGTATCAAATCTGCCATCAGCAATGTAAAGCTGTGAAACTTGGCTGCTAGGGCGAGATTGTGGGGAAAAAAAAACATTTTCATGAACCACATGGAATTACTACATTTGTGATATCTATCATAAATCACGAGAATCTTCAATTGACTATTTGTGTATCCCCATTCCTTAACATAGTTTGAACAAGTTTGTTGTCTTCACAGGCACTCAAAGAAGAGAGCCAGCAGTTTGCAGAGACCAGGAAAAGCCTTAAGAAGAATATAAAGGAACTGCTTGGCATAGTAAGAACCAGCATAAATGCAGTGTATATAAGCTTTGTTCCCTAATTCATTACCTAATGTGCTATTAATACGGCAATTCTTAGTGTAATTTTGTATTTCTGTTTGTCCCATTTTTGAAGTTCCCTCAGATTGGGAGTCAAACTGCTGTCTCAGTCATAAGTGATTAGTGATGTTATTGCATTTCTGTGATGGCGATATAGTTGAATTTTGAACTCTGATGTTAATTTCCTATTAAAAACTTTTTTACAGTGTGTTCACAGTGTGCAAAGTGTCACATAGATGAGTGAATGTATAACATAAAACCACTTAAATCCCACTCCTCTGTTGGCAGATTCAGGAAATGATGCAGGAGAACAGGAGTCTGCCAGACATGGAGAAGCTCGATCAGCAGGAGTTTAACCTCGATGTGGAAGAGCAGATGAGACTCCAAACTGAAGGAGAGGCAGAAATTACAAGGGTACTGAGTACATTTACTTGTAATGTGTAATATGTGTATTGTGTATAGTGTTATCTGACAGGGTAGGTCTCCCGATTAGTATCTCATAATAAAGGTGACACTGTCAAAATATATAATAATATTTAAGCACATTCATTTTACGCATTAAAATGGACATACTTGTGACTTTTAAAATGTTTATGTATGAGTTACGTAAAGGTGCGAAATGAGATTGAGCTGGAGAACCTGGCCAAGTGTTATCTTTGTGAGGTTCTCAAAAAAGAATGCTGGGATTCAATGAAAGTCAAAGGAAAATCCATTAAGGTAATTAAACAAAGAAGCAGAATACAACCAGTCCCCTGAGTTCATGTATGATTTTACACAGCAATTCAGAACATTATTATGAACGCTTCTTTTATGATTCTACTACTATCACATTTGAAGGAATTCTGACTCTCTGTCCATATTCCTGAGTGTAATTTTATGGCCCATTAGGCCTTCCATTCTGAATATGAAGTGAAGAATTACCCAATGAAGGAACGCAAAGCAAAGGAACTGGAAGATCTTCACAGGGTGGAGACCATTCGAAAGATTGAACAGGTCAACTCTGATGTATGTTGATGCATAAAAGTTATATGCTCATCTTGATTTATTTAAAGGCCTAAAATCAGATTGAAACACATTGATTATCTCTTTTTATGTGGTATATACCAGCTCCTCCAAGACATTTTGGAGAGGAAGAGCAAGGGTCTTGTGGAGATGGAAGAAGAGGAAGAGGAAGGGCAAGAGGCAGAAAGTTCAGCCTCAACAGGCAGTCTAAGTGCTCACTATGGAGGGGCCAGCCCATACCTTTACAGCCAGTTTAACCTGCATATCAGAGAGCAGAAGATCAACCAGATCATCCTGCTCCAGGTGAAAGTTTTTATTGACTGGCCTTTATAAACAGACAAAAGTTCATGTCATTTGAAATTTCTTTTTAAGGCAGAAAAAAGTCTATTTGCAGGTCAGTTGTTTTTGTCATTGAGGTGGTCTTGTAATCCTAGGATGTTATCTACAAAGTGAAAACTGCATTCAACACGGAGTTTGAGACTGTGTATAAACAGAAGGAGCAGGAAATCGGCCGTGTGAGAGATAAGAACAAGCGCGTTACAGAGATCATGGCTGAGCTGGACGTGCAGGAGATCTTGTGGGAGCCTATCCTGACAGACAATGAGAGGCCAGAGAGTGCGCTCACCGTCAGTGACTCAGAGGTAAGAGCAGCAGCTAGTACTTGTTTTTCTTTTTCTTTTGTCAAATTACATAAGGTGTAATAAATAAGCTGAATCTAAACATTTTTGTGAATTTTTATATGCTTAATAGAAAGGAATCAAGCATAATCTGCCTCAAAAATACATTTTCATGGTTCTAAACCTGTCATATAAATCTCTGTAATTGCTTTTCACCTGGCAAATCAACCTATGCCTGTGCCCATACATGATCTCAAGCAGTGGTTTGGAATTACTCATGCTCCATCCTCACTCTACTAAAAGTGTAGGGTACTGTCTTCAGGCACTTTGGAGCTTCCCGAGTTTGGCTGGATGTTGTGTGATCCTCCATGATAAATTCATGCCAAAACCCATTTCACATACTTTATTTCTCATACTTTGAACACAGAAATGGATACATGGGCTTTAGTAGTAGTTACATTTTTTTGTTACATTTTTTTCATGTAACAGGTTAGAACAAGTACAGAGAGCTTTTCCATTTGACCTGGCATTAAAACAATAATGTTGATTTGGGAAATTATTCAAAAAGTAATTAAAAAAAAAGATTTTAATCTTGAATTTTTTTTTATCTTAAGGCGAACTCCTATCTCATACTTTATTAGTACCTGATAAATACAAGTGGCCAGACAGCTTGGGTATTTCTATGTGTATCTCTAGATCAAGGTTGAGAAATACCTGACACCTGAGCAGAAGCAAAGAGAAGAGGAGGAGAGAAAAGAAGAGGAACAGAGACGACTTGCGGCAAAGGTACAGCGTCGCTGTAAAGTGCATGGCATAATTCATACAGAAAAGATTGTACTTTTTCCATTTTCCTCTAATTACTTTCTGCCTGTTTCATATGTTATGATCCTTACTACACTGAAATAAAACTATATCCTTGCCGATCAATTTTTAAAAATATTTATTATGTCAAAATATAACTTCACAGCTGCCAATAACTAACATATGTTTTTCCTATAGAACTATAACACATTACATTGTGTGGATATTTGTGTCTAATTCATATTTGAGATGATCTGTTGAGCTCCATTTCCCATATAGGGTGACAACATTAGAGAAAGAGCTTTGGATGATATGATGGGTGGGGTGCTTGAGCTCAAAAAAGAGGATGTCCTGAAAATGGTATAGTAGCCCTTACTGCACTGTGAAATGCTCAGAATTCATTGATCTAAAATGACTTGAGGCTTATTTGATTTAAAGGAAGTGCCGCAGCCTGAGTTTCTGACCAAGCCAGAGCTACAGTGGACAGAGGAGGAGAGAAGAAGCTACAAAGAGTATGAGAAAAAAGCAAAAGATCTCAGGGAAGAAAAGGAGAAATACAGAAAGGTGTGACTTATCGACAGACTTGGTCTATGTTTTCCACAATATAGCCAGCTGTTTAAAAATGGGACATGCAGTAGCAAGTATAAATAAGATGCCAATTTAAGGTGTATTGACAAACTGGGTAAAAGCATTATATTGCTTTATTCTTGAGTACACATTTGGAAGTGTTTCTATAAAATGCAGCAATAAAATAGCCCTTAAGTGAAACCCCCAAATACATCTTCTTTTGAAAGTCCAAACCTCCAGCTGATTTGCATATGTAGAGGTCAGTGTATTTTAAACCTTTAAACTTTTTGGCGCTAGGCCTTGGAGACAGAGATGAAGAAACTGCAGACATCTATTAAACATGCCACACTGGCCTTTGATGACACTTTGAATAAACTGTTTGAAAGGAAGGTGAAATCAGAGATGGTTATATACCAGGTGAGTTGATGCAGTTTTACTTCTGCTTATCATCCTTTCAAATAAATATCATATATGATTATAAGACAAATGTGTTATAACTTATTATTTAGTGTGTTTGCATACAATTCTTGGCAAATTCAAATGACACAAAATGGATTTTGTGCTTGTACCTTAGGAGGAGCTAAAAATGTCCAATCTGGCTCACTCCTTACTAACTGAGGAAGAAATCCTTAATAGAGAGAAAGAACTGAACTTCAAATTAGAGAAGACAAGAACTGTTAAGGTACAGTTTGTTTGGATACTGTTGTTGGCTTTCTTGTTTTCACCTGTCCCTATGAGTATAGTGTACCATGAATAGAACCTTGAGTGATGCACATTACCTGCACACTAATTATCCTGTGAATACTAAGGAGACAGTTTGCACATGAACAAACTTGCGTGGTGTGTTAGTCAGTTTGGCCGAGAGTCTGTTTTCCATCGTCCATAAAATGTTTCTGCATGAGTCATTCCTTTCTGTTGGTAGAATGAATTTGGAGAAGCTTTGAAAAAATACAGAGAAGATGTTGAGGCTTTTCAAGAGACTTATGACAATGCTGTGGCAGAAGACAAAGTAAGATCATTATTGTAACACCAGTAAACACAATGCTGTGCCTGACCCCTGGTAATGTCACATATTTTCTAAAGTCTTGTATCCATTTAAAAGCTTCTTGACAAGGGATTCCGCAAAGAGTTCTGTGATGTTCCAGGACATGTTGACCAGCTCTACAAGCTTTATAAACGCAGGCCCAGGTATTCCAGATCTAATTTTTTTTTTTAAGCCCACAACCTTTCTAATTAAAACACTATAAAAACAGTAGGTCTAACTACATGGGCAAAAAGTAAATTTTGTTGACTGAGGCTAGAGTGAAAGTGATGGGTGCTGTTTCCCAGGGTCCAGAGGATGAGGACACAGACCGAGGGCAGTAGCCCATTTAAGGAGCGTCCTGTGTCAGGCCGAGCTGCAGCAGAGGGACTCTCACTGATGATGAAGGCCATGGAGGAGTTGGACACTCCAGACAACATGCCGGAAGGTCTAGACATGGCTGTGTGGGAGAAATTCTGTTTGGCCAGGAGGGCGAAAGTGAACAGCGAGCACCAAGTGAGAAATAAACATACTAATTTATGCACATCTGCAAAGACCACTTTAATATTAATAAAGTAATTAGGCACCTCATAGCCTATAGCTACCCTATTGGTGCTCCCCCTTAATTTCAAAGAGTATTATGTTTATACCAAACCTAACATATGAACAGGATTAACTAATAAAAATTAATACCTGAATATGGTAAAGAAGCATAATATTTGACTCGAAATAAATTGTAATAAGAGGTTGTATTTCTGGTAGATCAAAATGAAGGCACTGACCTTAGCAGAAATGCAGTCTTTTCTGCAAAAGAGAACAGATGAGGATGACAATGCGCGAATGGAAATAAATAATCTCCTTGATGAGCTTAATGGGTAAGAAATACAGTATAAAAATAGAATTATGTAAGTACAGTACTTTTGTTGTACAGAGTAATTTACAAAATATGTTACATTATATACATAAACAGTGTTTATATGTTTGCAATAATATAGAAAAGTGGGAAACTTATGGAATGCTTAAGGAATTTAAGATCTAATTATTGACCATACTGTAAAAGTGCCTACAATTTTATTTGTTATTTTGTTTTGTACATTAAACTGATTCAGTGCTGCTTTCATAGCTTGTGTTGTTTTTTTTTGGTTTTTTTTATCAGACTGCGAGAAGTCAAGATGAAGTTCTGCTTCGATATTATGGTGCAGATTTTGTTAAAACAGGGCCAGGTTGAAGTGGAGACTGGAAACTTCATTGCAGACTACTCAGACTCTCTACTGCTCCACCGCAGTGTTGTAGAAGACCTGAACAGCACCATAAGGGTACTCAGAAAAGGACTTTTGCCTGCAATTTTGGTTCATGCGTATTGCTGTGCAATTCCTAAAAAATAGAATGAAGTATTATATTACAATTCTGTGTAGTGATTTGTAACACCTTTCAGGATTTAGGAGAGCAGAAAATTGCCACCATGGTAGAGTGCAAAGACTTCCGTAAAGGAATCATTCAGCAGGAATGGGAACATAAGAGGATGAGGATGAAGATAGAGGATCTCAACAACAAAGCCAGAGACATTCAGATGCTCCGTGTTACTCAGGAACTTCAAGAGGTAAAGTACAAGTTTGCATAACAATATTATAGTGTTACAGTTCACCTGTGTAAGTAAATTGCTTAAACCCTTAAGTGTCACAAAGAAGCAGCTCAAACCCTTCCCTCAAGCAGAAACAGAGTTCATTGTTATGAAAGTGCTGTGCCAGCCTATTTATCTGCCATATAATGACTGTGGGTATCACAGAGTTTTGTGAATTACGAAAGTTATAACGGTAGTGTTTGCCTAGTTGAAAGTGTGGTTAAGTTCTATCCTCCTCTCTGTTGAGACTTTAATAGTTATTGTGTCAGCAGGGTTGTAATCTCTATTCCTAATGACACTGAACATGTTTTCCCCTCCAAGTACCTGAGTGAGACAAACCATGACAATACAATGTCAAAGCAGGTATCAGCTCTAGAGAAGACCATAATGGTACAAGAAAAGGTAAGGAAAATGCCGTTCTTTCTAATTAGAATAATCCAAATACACTTGTAGTTCTAAATACCGCTGACTTTAAAAGATTTTACCATATCCAATCTTTGGGCAGACTCAAAAGAAAAATGTGGAAAACTGTAAAAAGCTAATAAACCAGCTGAACAGACAGACTATGCTGAAGAAAGAAAAGAATGCAGCGCTAGACCTGCAGCTCACAAGCATGCAAGTGTCTGTTGCAGAAAGAAGGAGAATCTATGAGGCAACAGGTATCTAACTTCCCATAAAAAACTGTACTAATTTAACATATTAAAAGAGCAGCACTTTAATAAAAAAAATAAATAAAAACAGCATGTAAACCCAAGTCTTAAAAATAATAAAAGCAACATTTGTGTTAATACTACCTCAAAACAAAATGCTAGAATTAGCTGCTTACATTCAATAACTGACATTACCAAGTACAGCTATTCTAATATCTCTTCAGCAATGGAAGAAACCCAAGAGAATGAAGCAGAGGGTCGTTATCAGGACATACTGCAGAGGAAGAAGCTCGTGGACCTGGCCAAAGCGCAGGCTGAGGAGGTGGCCATCCTGAGAGCAAAGGTGGAACGTATGCGAATGAAGACATTCCCTGCTCTCTCTCAACTTAAATATAACTGATATAGGATTTTAAATAAGAATGCCAGATGCCTTTATTCACAGTCACATTTTTACTGCATCAATCATATATATAAAATGGGCATTTATGAAAATGCACCAATGCACACAGTGTACAAAGTGCAAACAAAGAAAATAAATCTATCCAAAGGTCCACTGACTTATCTCTTAGGTTTCACATGTAATTAGGAGAACACAAAATATTTAAATATATTATAGCCACAATCAGGAGTTCATAACGCTCATTTTCCATACATCAAAATTATTATATCTGTGTTAAATTAATGCCCAGTCCTAACACTCTTAATTATCTAAAACCCCTAAATGTGGCTTTAAACAGTAAGTTTAAAAGAAAATGAACAACTGCAAAAAGAAAAAAAAATGAAACACTGCATAATTCAACTATCCACAAAGTCCTCATCTGCCCTGTTAAAGTGCAGTATACTGTCTTCCAGGCCAAAGTGGTCAATGAGCTGCGAGAGACGGGTTTTTCGGGCATCTGTAGGTAATTCAGTTTGGAGTTCATAGAGCACTGCTTGAGCACATCGCCTCCACTTATCTATCAATCCTTGCAGCTGTGTCAGGTCATTCTAAAAATGGATGAAGAACACAAATTACTAATGAAGTGAACTCAGTCACTATATAACATATAAGGAACTAATGATAGACATTTACCTTACTTCTGTACATTTTGACCATCCTGAGCCTTCGTAGGGTCTCAGCTTTCTCCTTAACATCTTGCTTTAATTTATCTCGAAGCTGAAGTACTTCACTTGAGGGATGAGGTGGGTCAGACCCAAATTTCTTTAAAATGTCTTTATGGTCTTTCATGACCTCATTTCTGGTGATATCAATTTCACCCTCGTCTGCTGGTTTAGCCTGGTTGGTATCTTTTTTAGGAGTCTCTGATAACTCATCCTCATCCACTTTCAGTCGTTTAACCACACTGAGTGGGGAAGTAAAAGAGCGTCGTGATCGTTTTAACCTGTCCTTTAGCGTGGCACTCATCGGCTGAGAGCAAAAAGACAAACACTTATGGATGAACAAATTTTAACATGCCATGCAGAATCTCAACGGCGAATGAACCATAAATATGGATTACTGTCGTGGTATTGTTATCTCATGAAACTACGTGGAAATTATGATTCTGATTATTGCTTTCAGAACTATTATTATTATTAGCTATATCGTTGCTGTGTGACAACATGCATACATGTACATACGTTTAGAAAAGGATCCTAACTAGTTAGTTACCTTGCCCAAACTCGAGCCACTCGGAACAGACATTTCATTCTGTAACTTCAGTCTCACAGGTGTTTTTTCCATAGTTAGATTGATAACTAGCTACGTGCCACTCCAGCAAACTAGCGAGCTAGTATGAAAGATTTTAAAGTAGCTAGCTGACTGACCTAACCAGCTAGCTAGCTAATCACAACAAAACAGTGAAGAAGACACGTTAGATAGCGAGACAGCTCGTCAAGGTTTATCTACTATCTAAAATTATTTTGGCAGCTATTCAGAAATAATTATAACGCTATTAACATGACGTATAAGCTTTGCAACTGCGAAACCGTATTTTAGATTCAGCATTTACTAGCTAGCTACATACAATCCTGTTTCTTCTATTAGCTGACAAGGGAAAACGTTATTTCCGTAAAACAAGGCTCATGGGAAATGTAGGCTACGTCTAAGACGCAGCTGTTTTAAGGAATCCGAGAGTTTCATTTGGTAAGAAGATCGTCTGAAACTGTGTTAATTATTGTGGCATGGATGGCAGGAGTTACACTCGCAAAACTGCTCAATTGACTAGTGTTTCAATAGGAACGTTGATCAATATCAGACATTGAGAAAAAACAGTTTGTCAACAACTACAGAAAAATGAGTGATGTCCTCTTGTATGACGATACTCAGAGCACAAGGGGTCAGTGAATGATTAAATGAGTATGAAAATGATGAACTCATCAGTTATGGTCTTTGCAGTCACTGAATCTAAACACAGTTGAACACCTATGTAAAATGCTGGTACGACGTGCATCATCATCATCAAAAAAACATCAGCTGAGGAAATATCTTTTGGAAGGATGGTGTTCTATCCCTGCAGTACAGTCCAGAGACAGATCTATATGGAGGGGCAATGAAGCTGTTCTGGCAGCTTATAGGGGCCCAACAACTTTTATGTGTTTTTTTTTCTTTGTCACATGTGTAACTAGTTTGAATAACATTAACTACCCTAAAATGGAAACTGTACTAATGTATAGCAACGGGTGTTCTGTGATTAGCTATTTACTCTAAGAACAGTTTTAACCACTCTGGGCACCCAGATAGATTCACCTGTAGAATTTTCAAATGCTGATTCATGATGCAGCCCTGTAGAGTCTAAATCACTACATAAGAGATTTATAGTCGTAGAGTTCTTCAGACCTTGAACTTAGTCAGTAACTTTAAAAACGTTTCTGCATTAACAGTTTAACCATGACTCAGTTTAGCCAATATATAATGTTTAATCACTCCATGTTTTTACATTAAAGTATATTCAATAGGTAATCCGATAAAATATTTAAATTAAATTACACGTACAGCTTTAATATGAATTTACTCGTTAGTTCAGCCTACAATGCTTCCTTTCACTATCAGACCAAGCCTAACCTTCTGTAGTCAGCTGAAGCAGCAAGTTTAGTTCTTCATACTGTTCACATGGTTTCTTCTTCAGACAAATTGGAGTGGAGATTAACATTTCAACAAGTCGTGACTTGTGTACTGGATGCTATCTCCCTGAAGGTCTTCTTTACGTACTTATGATTTCTCCCAAAGCCACTATTAAAGATAGCAGACATGTAGTTTCTTATAGAGCAACTTATTCACTACTGCCTAATGTGTGAAGAAATTAGCACTACGTTTGAGTTTGTCTATGGCTTAGGATAACTTGTTATTAACACACGCAGCATCACTCAAACGTTTGGAAACATCTGCATTTTATGTTTTTTATATAATTCTATATATCTAACTATTTATATAAATAAAAACTAAATAATTTCCAAAACTAGAGTTAGTTTATATATATAATAGCAAATATTTTTTTATTCTGAACTTTAGACATCAGGTGGCTGCACTATGAAGCTGGCTAAGAGAACATCAAGCATGTTCAAAGATAAGTAAAATGTGGCTATACTTATAAACCAATACTTGTTTAACACAGCATCATCAGCTGTGTTATTTTATTGGTTTTATAATTAGTTTTTCTAAAATGTAGAGAATAGTAAAACAAAGAGTTGGTGTGTCCAAAGGTTTGCCTGTTAGCAGAGGTTCATCACTAATAGTAATAGACTAATAGAATAATAGACTTTGCATGGTATCTTATTTTTTAACAATTAATATAATATAGTAGCTAAGCATTATTTCTTCTGTTGTGAAGAAGAATAGTCCAACTAGAGAACAGAACAGGAGAATAGTTCTCTGAAGTTTAGCAACCATAATGGCCGATTCATATGTTCACATGGTGTAAAGCATAATGCTTATTATATAATGAATGCTGGGTGTGTTCTCTTGGCTGTATCAACATGTCTTTGATGTGGTCAAAAAATATTTGATGGGGTTTGCAAAAGTTTTTGTGAAGTGAAAGTTCAGTGTTTTATCGAGGCACAGTTTCAACACTGGGTTTTTCTCTGTGGACGTTTTTGTCTGCAGTTTTTTCAACAAGCTGTTATTTTTTCTCTACTGCTGTAGATTTACTTGCTCTTAAGATGTTTTGTGTTAGTTGTACTAGCTTATCTAATGATAACTTACCTTAAAAGTCAACAGCTTCATATAGCAACAAACCAGTCTCTCTGTACTTCTATACTTGATTCATAAATAGTTTATTGTTATTCTAATCAGAGGGCTGCATTAGAGCTTTGTTGTACCAGGGAAGAGGTGGTGTCTAGGCACTCTGTGAGTCATGTTCAGCTTGTGTCTCTATGGGTGTGGTGGATTGAATGCCAAGGAAGGACAGAGAGAGAAGGTGCATGGCTGGAGAGGTAAACATTGTCCAAATTGCCTTGGTATCATGGCAAAGGCTTGTGTTAACCTGTATACTGTTACAAACGTCAGTATTAGTCATTACATTCTGTAGCACTTTTCAGAAATGGTGAATTACTATAATATTAGCATGTATGCTTTGCAATAAAACATGTATTACTGTTCAGATAAACCAGTTCTAACACTTTTCAGGTCCTTTCTGATTTATTTTATCTTTATTCGTTTGTAGTACTTTTTGTGAATTTTTATTTGTATTCCCAGTGGGATCAAACATGACAAAAATGTCCACAATTTAATTATACAACTATATCAATAAAATAAGTTTTTATATTCATACAGGTTTTTTATAAGTTTTTAACATTTTAACATTTTTTAGTAATAATTAATATTTTAACACAAGAAAAAGGAAAAATATATTTTCCTAATAGTGTTCTATAATTATCCACTAATTTCTTGTCAATATTCATTTTGCGGTTGGTTGTGTATATTATTAATTACTTTATATCCTGGTTTCTGTATATAGTACAGTAAAGATCATGTGATAATGAATATATGAACAAAATACATTGCAGTTGTGACTAAATAGATTGTTACCACTGCCATCTGGTTTTGATAATGGACTTGCGCAATATAAATGAATGTAGAAAGGCTGTTCTCATATTCTCAAAATAATAAAAAAACATTATAAATCATATGTTACATTTTTTAAAGGTTTATTTACACACTGTCAGTCGGATATTTATACTTTACTTTCTAGAGTTATTGTCACAATTTTCAGTCATTTAAATTGGGATGATTGTATATTTTGCAATAAATGCAGACCAAGGAGGATGATTCGAGAGGCTGGTTGCATCCTGGGAACATCATATCCCCAAAATGATAGTTAGATTTGAAACTATTTGAAAGTTTTGCTGGAAGAAAGCCTCTGCTGTCAACAAACCACAAATGTAAGCACCTGGAGTTTGCTGGATTCTGTGATTACATGAGACAAAAACAGGCCATTTGGGAAAAACCTGAGGTGGGTTCAGGCATGAAAAGGGGCAGAGCTGTTATGGGGTCTGTTATGGTGTGAGTCTATAGGACCTCAGATTATTGGTACAATAAATGGACTTTTAGCTGTCACTGGCAGCTGGATCAGAATCTGGCTGCCACTGCCTGAAGGTTCAGGCTAGGACATGGCTGGATCTGAAGTACACTTCCAGATCCATACAAAAATAGTACATTGATGACAAAAACAAACTTTTGTAATACCCTGACCCAGACTTTTGGATTGAACTGAAATTCATCTATCTATAAGTGTCCTGTCCAAGGACCTGGCGAGTCAGATATTTACATGTGTTTTACTATCTGGCATTCAGCATTATAGGTAAAAAAATGTCTGTAGTTTATTTTTTGGTATAATTTTCTCTCTTCAAAAGAGAGTAATTAGAAAATAATTATAATGTTTCATAGCTTTTTTTCGCAAATATTTGCTTATTGTGGCAACAATTCTGGAGGGCACTGTAACTGTATACACATTTAATATGCTCTCACCAAAGGAAGGTGCTGAGCCATATAATACATCCAGCTCCACCTATCCCACCTGAGCATGCCCTACAGCGCTATTTTGAAGGATTATACTGCAATTCCCTGAGGTATTGTCTTTCTCAAAAGCTTCCATGTGTGGGTGTATGTGTGCCTGGTGAAAACCTGGGAGTGGCTCGGTGTAAACTCCAGCCCAGGAGTCCTGCGGAGACATGTCTGTGAAAGTGGAAAGAAAATAAAACAGAACTAGATGGAACAAAGATAATTACTTGACATCTGTGACCACACATGAACTTCACAGACAATCGGCAACTAATATTGGATTTTCTCACGCAAAATTATAAGAACATTGCTATCTTCTGTGCAAAACCAAAACATTCTTCTAAGTTTCTACTGGACTCCAGGTAATAAAACATTATAGAGTGTTTACTTTTACTTCGTTTTTTGAAGAACAATTGAGGTGGCTTGATGTGAATGACGTGAGTATTGTGAGTATGTGAGTATTGCTTATTAGATATACATTTAGTACATTAGCGTTTTCTTGATGCTATCCAACTATTCCTTTAAAAGAAATCTAGCACATGACCCCATACTTTGTGTGTGTGGATGTTCTTGCATAGTGTATGGTGGGTTTTTTTTTTTTTTAAATCTGCAAGCTGATTGTCTTCTGACTAATGCAAAATACCACAAAGTGATATGTTTTGACCTTAGTTTAATAGTAGTGTATGTTAAACTACAGGAGAATAAGGTTTTTAGGCCTAGTTGGACTATTTTTTTCATAGCAGTAGTTTTAGAGAAAGCTGACAGTGAAACTGAATTTCTCAACAATAAAGGTGAGTAAGGTGGACGATGTCTTAAACTAAACATGCCACAGGAAGTGTTCTGTTGTCTGCCAATAGATTGTGTTCTTGCAAGTTTTAGTGTACGTCAATGTTGATTTTGTTAGATGCAAAAAATATAGTCTGGGTATGATTTGTTGTTGTTGTTTTAAAAGTTTTAAAACATGTCTTCCTATTACTTTCACACACTGTTGTTACTCTGTTGAATTCTGATTTAGGCTATATGGTGATACTGTTTGAAATTACATAAAGATGCACATATGAAATAGGGAAATTTGGGAAGATATTGTTATAGCCTATTTCAAAAGGTACACTGTTTTTTGTTATATATTTCCAGTATATAACTATCAGTGCACAACAAACTCAACAATGTGCAGCCATATGGATGAAGCCTGTATATCTGATTTTTGTTCTTTGTGTGTGGGAGGTTCACTTTTCTTCCATCAACCTGAACAATTTTTAATAGTCATAAAATGTGGGGTTTATTGTTTAGAAAAACTACACCTATTAATTGGAAAGCAAAAAAAAGTTCTTAATGACTTTTAAGTTTTATACGATTTGATAATTAAATTATTTTTAGAGTGTTTATTCTTTTTATTCTTGTATTCTTTTTTTCTTTTTTTTTTTACACAATAACTGCTACTGTAAAAAATGCAATTTCCCTCTGGGATCAATAAAGTATATCTGAATCTGAATCTGAGAACAAAGTGACCAGTAGGTATTCTGCTTTTACACTGATAATCTTTTTTTTTCTTCTTTTTGCAGTTAGCATGGAATGGATTCATTAACAAGACAAGCAAACAATACAGGTGGAAGTTCTGGAGAGAGAAGTAAGGATGATTCCATCATTCTACTGAAACATAATGTTTTCCATTATATAATTTAATTTGCTGCTCCTACATCTTCAAGTTTAGTGTGGCTGATATATAGATTATAAATAAAGAGCGCCATCATATGGATGTGTTGGATTATTGAATTGCAATTATTATATACATGGGTTAACTAGTCATTGTGATTTACAGTAATTTACTTTCATGTTTGTCTACTTGTGTTTTGGTCAAATAAACTTAAAAAATAAAAAAAAAGCTAAAATGTTGTGCCTCCCTCCAGCTGTGAGCGAAACAACCAGACTCACATCATTACCACCAAGTAAGTTTCATCATTTTGTGTCGGCTTCTCTTCATATGAGGTTATCCATTTCCATTTTTCTAAAACACCTGTGAAAAACGTGTTGTTTATAATTTGGCATCGTATAAGTATTTATACAAAATGGGGGATATTATTTTGAATAACTTATCTAATAATCTAATTAATAATCTAAATAAGTGAGATTTGTGAAAATTTTGTAGAGAGATAAATGAGTGTGGTGAGACTGTGTTCTTTTTTCATCTAACAGAGGGCTTCAGTGGATCTGGTAGTAAGAGCATGTCTGCCAGCTCTTGGGGAACTGCCTTTGATAAGAATATCACTCAAAACAGCAGCACATCTTACTTCTCATCCTGTAAGATCTTATAATTCCTACAGAATATTAAGAAACCTCTAAAAGAATGCTAGAATGTTAAGAAAATTATTTGACTATTTATGATAAAATATATCAAACAAGAAACACGAAGCATATAGTTCTCAGTGCACCATAAATAACAGACTTTAATATTAATAATGATAAATTATTACACATTATTTTGCTTAATATATAATATACCAAGATATATATTCTTCTTGTTTATATCATGCATAGTCTCTATTTATTAGACAATAAGTTAAATAACTGTATTCAGTGATATGTACAATTGAACATTGTTGAAGGGCAAATGCATTTGACATAATAAACTAGATCTGGATTTCTGCATTTCCTTCTCTTATTTAGCCTCGGTGGGTGTGAATGCAGGAGGGTTCGAGCCTGATATGTTTTCTAGGGATGATTCCACTGGCAATAGTAGGAGTGGAGGGGGACGTGGAGGCAGTGCAGGTTATGAAAGTACCTCTGGAACAGGCTCAGGCTCAAAGGTTAGATCCAGTTCTTCAGGGGTCATGAGAAGGATGCAAGATTCATCCTCCACCATCAGCCACTCCCCCATTTTCTTAGAGAGGAAGAGTATGGCCAGTCACTCAGGTGGTTATGATGGTGAGTCCCACTAATTACATGCTCTGAGTTCATAGCGTACTTTGCAGACTGGTACATTTTAATTAGAAATAGCAAAAATGACAGAATCAGAACTGAAGATTGAGAAATGTGTTATATTTTTAACAATAGTGATAAATTTATTACAGTAGTGATATATTATATAGTTTCCTAGAATAGTTTGTATTTTATTTAAATCTGGCCTTTTGTGTTATCTTTAGGAAGTTCAAGTGCCAACTCATCACCAGAGATTACAAGGAAAGATTATGGTAAGAGATTATGGTATTAGATTCTCAAGGAACACTGACCAAAGACAGCACACTGCACAAAGTACTCAAATCTGAGTCACCTGTAGAGAACACCTCTGCATTGCTAACTGTGTATTTACTGGGTGTGGCCCCATTAATGACTCTCTCATGATTATAATCCATATGACTCACTGATGACTAACTGCTCTCAATGAGTAAGAGAGATGGCAGGGTCCTTCTTCCCCTATGCCAGGGTGGTCTGGGAAAAGTGCTTTATCCTCTTCTATGAGGACATTCAGTACTTGATCAAATAATGAAACATCGCATTGCGTTTCATGCATGTTGGAGTAGGTGTGTGTTTGCCTTTCACCCCAATATACATTAGTACAGGGTAAGGCACTGTGGAAATTGTTAGGAAAAAAATGGAAAGTGATGTCAAATCATTACAAGCAACTTGACATGAATTAATCCATGTGTTTACAATAGGCGCATCCAGAGGAAGGTCTCAAAGCAGAGGTAAGGGTCATTAGTGACCAGCTTTTATGTTCATACTGAACAAAATGTATAGTATATTATCTTAGACAACATTTAGTTGCAGTGTTGATTACAGTTATAGTGTTGTAATTTCATATTAACTTTAGTGCACTGGTGTGGTTTGACTCAACTGGATACGCTAGAAAGGAGAAAAATGTACGTAAAGAATTACTGAAAGCATGTGAACATCTAAACTTCTATCATAAAAAATATTTAATATTTGTCTTTGCCATAGAGAGTGAAATCAGGGCCAGATTACAGAGTGCATCACCCTCAACCAGATGTAAGTGTGTTTCCAAGATTAATTTTTCATTAAATTAATGAAAAATTGAAAATTAAAATAAAAAATTGAAAATCTTCCATTCAAATTAGCAGGCTGTTAGGCTTTTTCTTCAGATCACACTGATGAGGTTTGAAATCTTAATCTGTCTGAAATTACGAATGAATATCAACTATTCTTAAAGTTCTTAAAGACATTTTTCACTAGTTTATTGTTGAAGATATCTTCAGATATCTTTCTTACCTGATCAAAATTGAAATTAAAACAAGTAAAATGAAGAAGTAAACAACGCTCTGAGCGCGTGAGGTTAAAGAGCCACCATGCCTCCCTCTCCATCCTTTGCTCTGCTGTGCTGGAGTGACGTGCAGGCGCACCGGGTGAGGAACACGTCTGCCACTGTCTCCTTGCAGGGACGGAGCTAGACGACGTGAAGAAGTTGCTGAAAGGGAGCCGCTCGTCCAGTGTCAGCCCGACGCGCTCCTCCACCTCCTCCACGCTGCCTGTGCCCCGCAAGGCCACGCTCGAGACCACGATCCTTAAGCAAGACACCCAGACGGGTACTGCAGCAGGCCTGACTCCCTCTCCTACCGCCAGCCGGCTTTAGTGGAAGAGTAAACAGACAAGAGCTGAGAGAGGATTTTATTTTTAAGACGGGCAAAGCCATTTGTACTGCAGTAGCAATGATGTCATAATTTTGGTTTTATTTATACATATCTATACACTTGCGTCTATAAATGTGCATAAATCTTTTTTGTGTGTGTGTCAGGGCAATATGACACCCCCCTTCTGGAGTCAACACTTCCGTCCTATACATGGACTACTTCCACACTACCCACTAATATCTCCAGTGGAACAGCTTTTGGTTTTCAAAGCAGCACAAACAATATGTCACTAGGATCCTCTCTTGTAAACAGCACTGCTCCGTCCTCACTATCAGGTCAAACACATTAATTTGCTTTATTTTTAATGTTTTGCCAGCAGATGGCATCAGAGCGACAAAGTTGATGTCAAATAAACCGAGAAAAATTCCAATTACTGGCTTCTTGTAGGGTTTTCTGAGATACCAAATTGCAATTACAATCACTCTACCTTTATTTTTCCAACACAATACATAATGAATGAATTATTAATTTTTTGGTTTACAGTGTATGGCTTCCAGAATAATCTTGCCTCAACATCTAATACAGTCCTCACATCTAATGCAGTTAACACACATTCAGGTATGGTACAATCCACACCGGTCCATTAGTTTAATTCAGTTAACATACCAAGATTAGTGTTCACCATGATCTATAGTGTGTGTATGTTTGTGTGTTCTCTAGGATATGGTGTGCAGAAAAACATGTCTCAGGGCACGAGTACCTCTGGTATTGTAAGTACAGGAGTTTCCACTTCTAAAGGTACTTGTAATGTTATCTATATTTGATAAATATTCCTTATAAATTCAGATATATTCTTAGGTCAGAAATGTATTGGAGGTGTTTCTATTCTTTTATTTTAATTTTTTTAGGTACAGCTACTCATCTGGTCAAAGATGATGCACCACGAAAATATATTATCCTTGAGAAGGAGAATATTCCTACAAACAGGGAAACAGAGGTGCTTATATTGTCTAAGGACAGTGGAAAACAGTTCACCAGCAGTATTCCAAATGGCAAAGGAGGTAAATATATAGATTAAGGGCCAAATCTGGGTGTGAACTCAGAAGGAAAGTTCATTTCACAGTTACACATGGAGTGTGAAATGGGCATAAGTGCAGTTGTAAATTAATAATAAAGTCTTTTTTCACGTTGAGGTCTAATATAATAGAACTCTGAGACATGAATAATGTGTACTTTATAGGGTCTGTTATGGATGATTCACTGAAGAAGGAAACCATGGCAACCAGCTACACTGAGGCAGCTCCTGCCAAGTCTAGCTCAAGTTCATACTGTAAGAATTTGAGTTATTCAGCAATGGTTGACTTCAACAGAAGTGCTTAAATTATGTACAACCTCTTTACATATTTTACCAGTCCTTCAGGTGTCCTTGATGAAAAAGAGGTTATTACTAATTATTAATGATGGGAGCAAATAAGTGTAAACACTTTTGACTTTCCTTAATTCCATGAACCTGTAAGACCAATTAATTGATTAAATGCATTGTTGTTCTAAGGAAATTTTGAAAGTAAAAAAAAAACCAATGAATTTAGAAAATCACATTTATTTTTAATTACATTTCTACAAGATGGATCTTCAGCTGTCCCAACAAAAGACAAGGCTACATATGCAAGTAAGGTCTTTCTTTTTGTTTCTCTTGCTTTTTAATGTATCTTTATTTTTTTTTTTTTTTATTTTGTAATTTTATTCATGATTGTTTTCCAATAAAATATCAGGCTAGTCTTAAAAAATGGCAAAATTGTGAATTAAGATCTGATTTCTGAACATGTCTGAACCTGTTTCCTCCTTGCATGGGTCTTGCCAGAGATTTATAAGGACAGTGACTCTGGAAAGGGAGGAGGAGGCTGTCTGGGCTGTTGTCCAGCCTCCTGCTCCTGGTGGAAGTGGCTGCTCGGCCTGCTGCTCGGCCTGCTCATGCTCTTTGGCCTCCTGTTTGGACTCATTGCTCTTGGACGCTCTCTTGCCAGTCAGGGTATGTTTTTCTTTCCATCTTTGTTTATTATAGCAAATCTTTCCCAAAATGTCCCAAAACATTTGCACAAGGACTAAACTGACTTTGCTCTTTTTGGGTATGAAGTATTGCAGACTTCTCTCCCTGTGCCAGTATGTCATACTAATAAACCTAGTGTTCTTCACACTCCTGTTTTCAGCTGCTAATGCTAATCTATATAGTTATTTAGTGCACTACAACTTATCCTTTCCCCTTTAAAGCAGAGGAAGTGACCAAGCTAAAAGCACGTGTGGATGCTCTCGAGGGCTTGTCCTCGGGCAGGAGCGCCCACACCAGTCGGCTGAGCGCCGCCCGTAATGACATCCACAGCTCGCAGTCAGGCGTGGAAGTGGACAGCGGTGCAGCCAACTCTGATAACACCCTGAGCCTGGGAGCTGCTGCTGCTGCCTCCACAGACTCAGCTGTCTTTCAGCAAGCTGTAAAGAGAATCCTGCAAGCTGAGTTGCAGTCGCAGACATTCAGAGGTAACGAACAATTACACGTACTTGGAAATATTTAGTGAATAGGTTCTGAGGGACAGTCATTGTTATTGTACACATAGACAGCTAACATTGAATTATGTTATTTAGGTCCCACTGGCACGCACTGGTACCTGGTAAACTTTCATGGCCACTAACACACAGAATCTTGCAGTGTGGAACATGCAAATCAGTGGATCAATAAATAAACCATCCTTGCATGGACACGCATCAAAATCACTATCACTACACAGAGATTCTACCAACTCCATCTACATTGGTTCCCACCAATGAGAACGTACAACTGCCCACTGCAAGAGAGAAAAAGAAAAAAGAAAAGAACCCATAACAAACTAGATTATGTCCCTTGTTAGCTGAGAGTGACCACACATCAGCTCCTTCCACCAAATAGTAACTTATTTAATGTTTCATTAAAAAGAAATGGCACCCTTAGGAGTTGTTCAGCACCAGGCTTATCTAACCATCCTGTAGGAAGTATATTTCAGGCAGGCTTTAAATCTGATCTAAATCTGTTTCCCCTAATTTAGGCCCAATGAACTAACAAGTGATGGTTAATTCTTACAGCTCCTTAACCAAACACCCATACTCTCTAGGCTTTAGGATATTACTTGTTCTCAGTCTGTAATGTTATAAAATCACAAATTAGAGTCCATTAGCAGATGAAACCACACAACCACATACTCACAGTTTATAATGATCACTGATTCCTTCTAATGTTGCAAAGCTTGTGCTATACAATTCCCCTATGCCAAACAAATTCTACTGCTCAGGACCAGAACGACATTGGTGTGCAACCATTTAATGTGCCTGGAGAGGGACAGCCACAACCCCTCAGGTTCTACCTATTTCAGCTGTTTCCCAGAAAATAGGTAGTGTCCCATGTGCAACTACCTCCAACCAGGTCCTGAATTGCCAGCCAAGCTGCACTTCCTACTTCCTCCCAATGACCAAAGCTACAGGTTTAGGTAGATAAAAGGGGTTTGTTTAAATGCTTACCCAAAGTAACCCTAGTTGTTGTTCTGGCAGACTTAGGTGACCTTTCAACCATCAGGTCCACCCGTACCTCATCCTCCTCACCAAGTTGTTCCAGAATTCCATGTTGTGCAGTTACAGTAGACTATGGCAACAATTGGAATGATTACTGGGACAATGACAGGTCTGTTAATGATAGCATGTACATGGAGAGCTAACATTAATACTTCAGAATGATCATCTGCTTCTGAATCCCCCCTATCACATTTCTGCCCTTGATTCCAGCTGGTCTGGTTATACCTGAGGTCAGATCCTGAGGAAATGCAATGTGTTTAAAATGTTCATACTAGCCATTATGTTAAGGATCATATGAGAAGCCATGGGTGGGGTATCACAACCTTTCCATCAAAATCTGCACCACCATACTACTGTTTTGATACTATGTTGGATAGGCTTCCAAATTTTCTCACCCATTGTTGGATTTGTCTAACACAATGAAATCAGTAGCTACTGTATCAAGTGACTATGTGTGCAACAAACTATCCCAAAATGCTTGTACTTTTGGTTGCTCTGCCTTAACAGAAACAAACGACACCCACTTAACTTTAGCTTCAAATAATTTGTCTGCAAACAGGCCAGTACTAAACCTGAGCACCTCAAATGCACAGAAAAAGAGAAGGAAAATACTATTAGGTACAAGATATAATAGAAAGGACTGGAATCATTGATTGGCAAAAATTCCATTTATTATCTGTTGGATTGTTCCCAGGGTATTACATAGACTGAAAGGCATTCACCAGAACTTGAGTAGACTAAACAGTGTACAGAATGCCGTCTTCACCCGATGCCTTTCAGCCAAGGCAACTTGAGTCCAACCACAAGTGAGATCCACCAAGTCCAGAATACTCATTTGAGACTTCTTTATCAAATTCTACATAGCTACAGTAAGGGATGTCTAATCCATTAGCAGATTTAAGCCATAACCAGGTGCAAAACTGGAACTGATCCTGAACTCTGCACTGTAAGTTAATCTTGTCTAAAAATTCTGTAACAGCGGTCACCATAGACTCAGTATCCAAAAGAAATGGCCAGGTCATATCCTATATCAGTATATCCACCAAGGGGCACTACCCTACCAAGAGTGGTTCAGAGCTCACCCAGTCCTCTCCCAGTGTGTGGCTGTCCATGCTGGTGGATATTAGTTCCACTATGGCTGTCTGTGAGTATTCGATAGTTGCTGAAGGTTGCCCCAACATCGCCCTCTTCCTGTATAATATATGTCCACCCTGCCAAACCTCTAAAAATACCTGGAGACTTGGCCTGGCAGGGTACATTGCATACCAATTGGACTACTGTCCGATTCAACCCTAAAACACTTGGCCTAATCATTTCCATCCCCCTCCAAACCATTCTGGAGACTGGGTATTTTCCAGCTGTTTTAAAATAATAATTAATTAGGCTTGTTGTTTATGTAAGCATTCCTTATTGTTCTGATACATAGTGTATTTGTGAGAAAGCAGAAATGACAGAAACCAAATTTTCCATTATTCAAGCAGCATTTGACCCATAACAAATACATTTTACGAATATTTTATAATTTTAAAGACTTACATGTTAAGTAATAAAATGCTGAGGATATAT
>JAOXYF010000009.1:4497002-4531598 GCA_028565775.1 Sternarchorhynchus goeldii
GTGGTTTACTTCCCAAAGAAAACACTGACTGAGATTTAAAATACATTCTCCATCTAAGGAAGGTATTCCACTATACGGAGGAAAAGGGCAATATTTTAAAGAAAAAAACTATAAATGTTGAAATTATGTTTATGTATGTCTGATGATAAATTGTATTTGCCTCAAAAAAGGCAATTGATTTATATAGAAACGTCTTGAGCCTCATTTAAGAATCTGATATTTTTGTATATATAGCCAGTCTTGCATCTTCATTTAAAGGAGAAAGAGGACTCCCGGGGCCCAAAGGTAAGACACCACTACAGTGCCAGAATAAAGATTCAGTATGGTACTGGATTTCAAAATAATTAGCATTGCATTTCTAATTTGTCATGGTCATGTAAAATATTTACTTGTAAAATGATACTAAATGTGGTTTTAGGTGACACTGGAGCTCCAGGAATCAAAGGTCTGTGGAAATTTAATGTCTCATTTTTCATTGTCACAGTAATAATCAGTGTCAAATTTACAGCTGTGGAAAATATTAAAAGGTGACAGTTTGAATGGGTGCCAACTGTGCTATTGCCAATATACTGTATGTATGTGCAAGCTTGTGTGTACAACGTAAGTAAAACACAATAAATGCTTTTCAGGAGATGATGGTATTGCAGGATTGCCAGGTAAGAAACATGACAAAAGTGTTAACTGCCTAGATTTCAGATATTTTTCTGTAAAGTACATTGATGATAAAATATTGTTTATGTCGAATACTGTGTTCTCCAGGACCAATGGGACGCCCAGGAGCTGAAGGGTCAAAAGGACAAAAAGGAAGTCCAGGTTAGTTTTCTGTACTTTCTCCTGTTTCTCCTGTTGCTTAATCTCTTTATTCTGGGTTTCCATTTTTTAAACATGTTCCCCACTGACACTTTTTAAATCTCTTCAAATATGAGGAGTCTCACACTGTTCCTTTCTACATTTCATTTTTCCCGCTCTCTGTATTTTGTAGGTGAGCATGGTGTTGAGGGACCACCAGGACTGAGGGGACGAGAAGGACCCCCAGGGCCCCGAGGAGAACCCGGCCAAGCAGGATTTGCAGAGAAAGGTGAAAGAGGTGAGATGCTTGAGATTAAAATTGTGTGTCATGATATTCTCACTTTAAATCAAATACAGTGTATTATTTATAACTCGACATTGACCTGTTCTTTGTTTGGACCAGTCGAGTTATCCAGTCAGTTATCGTGACACCAAATTCCATCACCTCAAGGTTTTTGACAAAATAAAATGTTACAAAAAACAATGTATTAAAGTAAAGTATAGTTCAGTAAAATGTAAATTACATTTAAACTAAAAGTCAATTAAAGATACATTAAAAGAACATACTGATTTAATTTAAAATAAAAAAAAAAACACTATTTAAACACCTTCAAGGAAATAAAAGGGATTTAAAAGTATTTCAAAATGAGCAAGGGACTATTAGATTACAGGGTTTAATTAAAGGCCTTTCAAAATAAAAAGAGCTTTCAGGTCAGCTGGTTTCCAAAGTTTGTGGCCATGGAAGCAAAAAGCAGACTCAGATCTCAGGTGTTTTCTGAGGGCTCTTGAGGGTACATGCCTGTGACCACGGAAACAAGGTCAACACTAGTATTTTAGAATCAGTTCTAAATGTGACAGATTGCCAGCGTAACTCTTCAAGGATGGATGTAATATGCTTTCATCTTTGCATGAGCCAGTACTCTGGCTGTTGCTATCTTAACCCTCTGTAGGCCTAAAAGACATTTCTTTGGGAGAGCTGCTAGCATTGCAATATATAGCCCAGATGTGATGATGCAAACGCATGCAGCAGCTTTTCACTATCAGTTGCTGTGAACATACTTCTGACACCGGCTATGTTTTGAAGATGATAGAATGCAGTTCTAGAGGTATTTAAAGGTGAGGTCATAGTCAGATTTTGATATGCTGCTGAGCTTTAACTGATAGGGACTCCAGAAAGGTTATTGCCGCAGTGCATTTGTAACTATTGCCAGTTTCAGGAAAATACTACCCATCCAGGTTTTGACTTCTTCTAGACAGTTAAAATCTAGTCAGTTTAGCTCATTTTGATGACCTGCTGTGCTTCCTAGATTTACCACATATTAAGACTGCTGGCAAATAAAGTCAATAAAAATTAAAAATGCAGACATAGGAATTCATTGAAAACACTAGTCAGTTCCTTCATGGTAGATGCAAAGCATACAAGCAAGACATTGAATGTCCAGCGAATGTCTGACCAACACAGAGAGACACAATCCTTTATACTATTTACTCATGGCTGGTTGCATAACTGTCTCTTTTTAAAACATTATTCACTGGGATTTCCACTTTTATGTAAAAAGGAATGAAATTAAAGTAATAAATTGTCCACCATTATCTCCAAAAAAAACATTGTTCTGTTTTTTTTTAAACAATCTGAGATAAACCACCTGCACTTCTTGCTAAACACGTTGTTTTTCCTAAGGTGTCTTATTTTTGATTTAGGGTGCCGAACCGAGCTTCACACACTCGGTTGCTGGGCCTTTACACAAATGCGTCTCTATTGTCCACCACTTCATACAAAGGCTTATTGTTATCTGCCACAATAAATGTACCTCTTTGCAGACATTTTATTATTTCAACAAATATTTTATTACTTTAAACACCTCAGAACTCTGAAAATGCTATAATATGTAAATGTTATGTACGTAACTACAACGGTACATTACTAAAATGGCACTTTAAGAGTACTTAAAGTACGTGGATTACAGTTTAAATTTTAATCATGTCCAGGTGAAATTTCAATATGCCAACACAAGTTCTAGAAGATCTTCATGAAACAATAAGGCTATTTTTAAAAATATTTCTTTATTCTTTCAGGATCTCCAGGGGTACCAGGAGCTCATGGTCCTCCTGGTCCAGTTGGTCCACCTGGTCCAAAAGGTTCAGACTTTATTTAACTTAAGAACTGATTGGATATTGATTCTAACCTTGGAAATATTCATTATATTATGTGATCATACTGAAATTGCATAGCACATATGATATTTAAATATGAATGATGTACACCAATGTGATTTTTTAAAAAATTGCCTATAAATTAGAGCTGATTTCATTAATCCAGATGAATGGTTACATCTGTCTTTTAGGTTCAGCAGGTGCTAATGGCCTGTCAGGTGCACCAGGTATGCATTTGTAACTCCCATGGCAAACTGTTTGATGCTGAAGTCATCTTGAGGTGCTTAATAAGGTCTGATGTGATCATCTGGCTTTTGCACTGTACAGGTGAACCAGGTCCTCAGGGCTTCAGAGGAGAACCCGGCCATGCAGGACCCAAAGGCAGGCAGCACTCATTAACTACAAAAGCAGATCTGAGCATGTGCAGTTACAGAGAACTGAACATAATCCAATTGAACATAATCTAATTCGCACTTCTTCTGTGATTAACAGGGGACAGAGGTCACCCTGGGCCACAAGGCATTAAGGGTCTGTATTAGTATTTCAAATAACTGCCATCTGCATACTGCACCGTATTTTTACAAGTTGATATAAACTTGTATAATATATAGACATATTTTATTTAAATAATGTTTTAATTATTTTACTGCAGGCGACCATGGTGAAAAGGGTGATCCTGGTGTACCAGGTGTTTGTTTTTTTTTCTTTCAAAAACTGGATTATTTGTGTAATACCATTGCATGAGCTTTTTTGATTTTGTTCCGTTTCTATTTATACTATCAGGTTTTGTGATTTTGTATAATGTGTATCAGGTTTGTCAGGGCCTTCTGGGAGACAAGGACTCACTGGTGAGAAAGGATCTAAAGGGTCAGCAGGTCAGTATCAGATGAAGGGACAAATACCTGTTATACTGCTGTACCTACACCTAACAAACCCCTGCCATATCTAACTGTGGCTGAATAATGTCATTTATTTTTAACCAAAAAATATAATCTCTGATCTTTACTCAAACAATCATTAAAGTATACCTGCAATGCTTAAAGTAGATCTGCAGTGTAACCTGCAGTTCCATGCATATGGTATCACTGGGCAGAGCAATGACCTAAATCATTACAATATGTTTTATATGGAAATAATGAATATAATGTTTTCATTAACAGGGGCTCCAGGTGCTGATGGAGAAAAGGGACAAAGAGGTGAGTGACATTTTTTTCAATTTTTTATTTGAACAATTTGATACCAAATAGTGCTTCTTATTCATCTTATTTTTAAATAATAATCCCAAGGTGACCAAGGACCAATTGGGTTACCAGGAATCAGAGGGCCATCTGGGCCATCTGGTGATGCAGGACCTCCAGGTATTACAGTGCCCTTTTTTATCTTAGAGAAACATTTAAAATTTTATTGGTACAAGTAGAAATACAGTTTGAGAAAGCTTGGATACTACATGAGTATTTATGGTCTTGGTTTAAGTGTTTCTTCTGTTTTTTTTGTTTGTTTTTTTAGGACTTCCAGGACTTCAAGGACCTCCAGGTATATAATAAAATTAATATGACTTATAATTTGCATCTTTTTGCATGAAAATGAATACTACTATCATACATACTGCAACATGTGGTGATAGATTGTTGATCACCTTATTTCTCCTGATATAGGTGTTCCTGGAAATCCTGGGCAACCTGGTGTAAAAGGTTTTAGTAATACTTTATAATTCTACAGAAAATGAGAAATAGATATGTGGTAATTTTATGAGCACTGGAAATTGAGTTACTGTCTTTAAATGTTATCACAGATATGCTCACAGTTTTTGTTCAATTTCCTTACAGGTGAAACTGGTGAACCTGGAAGAATTATTAATGCAGGTAAAACCAGATTTTTGAATTATTTATATTTTCTGTACCTATTCCCTAAAATCTTTCTTTATGAAAGCTGATAGCATCTTTTACATAACTCTGCAGGAGGATCCAGCTCAGTGGCCCTTCCTGGACCTCCAGGCCCACCTGGCTCACCTGGCCCAGCTGGGCCTCCTGGACTGTCAGGTGGAGTGACTGAAAGACTTTTCTCTTACTAGAACCAATTAGTTTAAAACAGTTCTTCTCCTTTAATAAGTATTGTGTCATTGCAGGTCCTGTTGGTCCTGCTGGACTTCCTGGCCAACCTGGTAACTTCCAGATTATGTTTTCTGGCAAAAAAACGAATATATAGCAAGACTATATGGGATCTATGATGGGTTTCATGATGGTAGACATAGTTGATGTTTATGAGTTTAAGAGTTACATATTATCTGCACAGTATTAGCTGGAACTACCTATGGTATTTTTGTGTTTTATTTTATTTATTTTAATATGTATAATGTATATCCTACCTGTTTAGTCTAAATATTGATCTAGTCCAGAATATCTACTGCAATCAGTCCTCCTTTCTGGCATGGGGTAACGTGTTCCAGTGAACCATCAGTCATTGTGCCACAAGTGTGATTTACCTCCTGTGTAACAAGTCAGTCTAATGCAACATGTTTCCACAGATTAGCTGAATCTATGAAGACTGAAATTATTATTGTCATAGAGTTAACAAAGAGTTAACATAGTGTTATTTAAAATAAAAATTCTAAATAGTACTCTGCTCTACATAATATAATCTCTTAACGTCAATACAAATTCTCTATTTTTCCAAAAGTGCAAAATAGCTCACCTCAAATCTTTGCTAAAAAAAAATCATAGCTAATGTCTAGGCACATTCAAATTTAGTAATTTGATTGTTTATGTAAATAAACCCTAGATTAATTAGAGGAATATTGTCAAACTCATATTAGAAACAATGTATTAACCACAACCACCAACATAAAACTCATATTAGAAACAATGTTCTGGAACTAGGGTAACAGAAACATTTTCATTCCACATAATTAAACCTACCATTAGTCAGTAGCAGTTCATGGCCCCTTCTTGGGTGCCATTAGAGGTCTTCTTTTCATCATCCCATCCTTTTGTCTGTGCAGGTCCAAAAGGAGATAAGGGGGATCAAGGAGAATCTGGCATCACAGTCCAAACTCGTGAGACAATTAGTTCATCTAGAGCTGAAAGTAAGACCTTCCTCACAAACAAGCAAGCAAAAATAAACAGAATCATCACAATGCATTGCTCTAACAATGTGTCTTTGATCCTTTAAGGACAATATGGTTCTTCAGGTGCTTCTCATGTTGTTCAGGGCCCACCTGGACCACCTGGACCTCCTGGGCCTCCTGGACACCCAGGTACATACTTGATAATAGTGAAAGAAGGTTGATAAAAAATGCCCTTAGATCCTCATGGACTGATTTAGCTATACATCAGTACCCCATCTAAATTAAACTCTACACATCATAGTCATAGTTCCCTTAGCTAGAGTAGCAAGGCAGAACTTTAAGAGTGAAATTGTCAGATATTCAGAACCATCACTTACCAAATCTGTCTTAAACGTAAAATCTATGTGAATGAAAAGGGTACAACATGACATCTTGCTATGCTATGACATACTGTGTTTACTGTCATTATCTATCATTATTGTGCAGGAGACTCAAGGCCTGGACCTCCTGGAGCACCTGGAGAACCTGGCCAACCAGGTAAGTATGATTAAATTTGTGATATTAATTGAAACAAAACCCAAAACCTGATCTCCACCTTTTTTAACTTTCATTACACGGGTTACCTCCTGATAGCATTTTGGAACTTTTATTGCTAATTTGCAGGATATGGAAGACCTGGTATAAAAGGAGAAAAAGGAGACAGGGGAGAAGCAGGAAGTTTTGTTCCCAACTCAGGTCAGCTTTTGCATGTTTGGTCAAAGCAAGGTTTTAAATTGTCCAAAGCAGAGAAAATGCTATCACCTGTCCTTAAGCTGTTTCTTACAGTCATATTCAAAAATTGTAACAGGGACATTTTTCGCTGGACCACCAGGACCACCAGGGCCTCCAGGACCTAAAGGAGAAATAGGTGAGTCTCCAGGATTGTTAATTCTTGATTAATCTATTATTATTATTATTATTATTATTATTATTATTATTATTATTATTATTATTATTATTATAACAAAAATAACCATCTTTATTTTGTTATTTTTTGTAGGTCCCCAAGGACTTAGGGGTTACCAAGGTAAGAGTCCATTTTGAGCAAAGATTACATTATAGAGAAAAAAACTGATAATAACTCAAACTTTCTTTCTATGTTTTTGTGTGTATTGCTCTGGAGGGGAGACAGGTCAGCCTGGCCTGCCTGGAACACCAGGAGGATCAGGAAATGCAGCCAGATGTAAGTTAAAAGCAAGTTTTTGGTTATATCTTTAAATCTAGACATAGTGCACATGTATTCCCACACCCATTTTTGTTTTGTTGTGACCATTAATTAACCAACTAATTAACTAACCCTAGCCCTATTAGGCACTTATCTGACTCAATATACTTAATATCAGATTTGGATTATGATTTGTTCATGTCTCTTTGCAGTCTCTGAGTATACAGTAGCTCAGGGCCCTCCAGGGCCTCCAGGGCCTCCAGGACCCCAGGGTCATAAAGGTATCAGATGACTATTTTAATCACTAAGTTTATTCAGTTTCTTTGAGCATGACTTGTAATATTTACTAATCTGCCACTCATAGGGGACAGTGGTGTTCCAGGTGCTCCAGGTATCCCAGGAACATCAGGAGGTAAAACTTATATTCTCATTATTTGTTTACAAGACTGAGGAACCATAATATACCAACCAGTCTTTCTGGTTGTATTTAATTCTCAATATTTGTATGCAGCATATTTGCTGTGATAAATTTCCATTACAAAGCCATGTTATTTTTATGTCGCTTTAATGCTTCTTTGAATAAATAAAAGTTTTGTGTTACCTTTGTGTCTCACATGCTATAAATACATAATTATACATCAAAAAATACATGATTGTATTAAAAAATATCTTTCAAAAATTTCCTTGGATGACTTAACAAGCTGGACAAACACTTAGTTGCAGGTTACACATAAAACTATATTAGTCCTGCTAACAAAGGGTACAAATGAGCTCTTGTGTAGTGTCCACACTACCAGTGTAAACAGCAGAGGTTAAGTGTAAACACCAAACCTGTATTGCATAATCAGTGGTGGTATGACAAGGGCATAGTTAAATCTATGTGTTGATATATCTGAAGTCCTTACATGCAAAAGATAATTTTTCTTGGCCACCATTACCAGAAGTGCCCTGTAGCTGATGGTATCGTGAGAGAAAAAGCTAGACTGACTTCAGGTCTGTTTCAGTTCTGTGTTTCCCATTTCCTAACCGTGAATTTCATTCTTATGTTTAGTTGCACATGGAACCACTGGGCAGCCTGGTCCCCCAGGACCTCCTGGACCGCGTGGCCCTCCTGGACACTCTGGATCTTCAACTGACTATCGCCGTTACATCACTGAGTACATGCAAAGTAAGTTATACTGCTGTATACGTAATTCTGTTTGAACTTGTGCATTTTAGTAAGAATATTGTATATAGAAGACTATATTTATGGTTATCAGGTGACAGCATGAAGCAGCACTTTTCTGGACTCCAGGGGCCACCTGGTCCTCCAGGGGCATCAGTGTCTGTAGAGGACGTGGCATCTTGGGTCATTGCCTACATGCAGCGTAAGTTTGGAGTCTCAGGTGACTCTGCAAATCATTCTTTATTACAATTTATAGTTACTGGACCACCTCTGTAGTCTAATTCAGTAATTTATAATCATTTATAAAATTCTTGCTCTAGGCACTGGAATAAGTGGTGCGACTGGCCCTCGTGGTCCCCCTGGTCCATCTGGTTCTGTATCTGTCAGTGATATTATTGCAATCTTACAGAGTAAGTGTTTTATGTCAGATACAATGAAATAAAGTTACATATGGTGCTCATAACTGAATTGTAACCCTTGCTGAACAACTACTGTTGTCCTTTTGTCCAGGGGATGACATAAGGCATCAAATAATTGGCCCTCCAGGACCTCCTGGCCCTTCAGGAGGCATTAGCGTAGCCAATTTTGACACACACGAAGTGGCAAATTATGTCATCAAACTACTGAATGGTATGTTCTTTTAGTGCACTGAGAGGTAGAGTCAGCTAAAATGTACCTTACTTGTCAATCTGTAGCTTGTTGTCAGAGCACAATTTGCTAACATTCAAGTTTTTATTTTTTTAGAACGTGGTTTGACAGGTAGACCCGGGCCACCTGGACCTCCTGGCCTCCCTGGACAACCAGGGTCCACCTACAGTGACATTACAACTTTGATTGAGAGTAAGTTTGGGATTTTTATGTGCATTGCTTTCTTTAGATTTATGACTCAGTGGTAGCTAAAATATATAACCTCTTAAGTGTTTGTCTTTAGAAGTTCATATGAGATTTTGTTTTCACATTAACTAGCTTCTCCTCCTTTACATTTGAAGGGTCAGGACTTCATGCAAAAGTAGGTCTTCCAGGGCCTCCGGGCCCTCCAGGGAGACAGGGTCCTCCAGGCTCAGTTGGCCCTCGTGGGCCCCCAGGCCTCTCAAGTTCAGGATACAGACTAGAAGATATCCAGGTCTATCTGCAGAGTGAGTTTCTATATTAAAAAAATCAGAAAACACAACAGTAACAATTAAAAAGGAGAAATTAAAAGCTTAGCTTTAGATTTAACCTTGGGTATAGGTAAACAAGTATTTGTACATTTATGATTATGTAATGGACTGTATGCAGGTGCCAAAGCATTAAGTGCCTTAAAAAACAGTTACAGAAGACTGACGATTACAGGAAAACGAGAGCAAATGTAAATTATGAAACTAATTTCATAATTTAACAAAACCCAGAAAACCCAGAAAAAGGAGCATTAAAAGGGGATGTTCTTAGTTCAGTGAAACAATACAGTTATTACATTCATAATGTAATGGGGGTATGTCTTTTAGATTCTGGCTTCAGTGGTCCCCCTGGCCCACCTGGCCCTCAAGGACCACAGGGCCCACCAGGGGACTCAAGGGGCCTGGTTTCATATGACCGAACAAATCAGAGAGAATACATTCGTGCTGAGCTGCAGGAGTACCTCAACAGTAAGATTATTAACTGCCATGTAACCAATTGATTGTTTTTGCTCATGTAAATGTTGGTGGAGGAAATTATTATGAAGTAGTGAAGTAGTTTAACATGAAATGCCTCTACTACTTCTGTGACACCCAGTACATCCCAATACATCACACTTCACGGCTTTGATGGAAGCACTGGGTGCCTGAATGACCAGGCCATTGAAATACAGATTAGTTGAGCTGATTGTGTCATTTAACAGTCTTGGATTTTTCAGGTGACACTATGCGACGCTACAGTTCTGGACTCCCTGGACCACCTGGTCCTCCAGGGCCCCGTGGTGAGAAAGGGGATCGTGGTGAGTCTAGTTACACTCTGGGAAGTGGTCTTTACTACGGTGCTGACCGTAACGGAGGCAGGCTGGCTGAAGCAGACTACTCCAGCGTCGCCATGAGAGTGACTGACTACATTCGGAGTGAGTAAAGTCAATACTGTAAATATGCAGATTTGTAGATATTATGGGTAATTGTACAATGACAGGTACTTTTGTTTGTCTTTACGTATATTTAACAACTGAACACTTCATCACTCCTCAGTGAGTTAAAACATACCTTCTTCCACTAGGTCAAGGTCTGCTTCAGGAAATTAATGATGAGTATTGGCGAGGACATTCTGTGGGCATCCAAGGGCCCCCTGGACCTCCTGGCATTCCTGGACCCCCTGGTCACCCTGGATACAGCCGTGTTTTTGCCTCCTATGGGAATGTAACTGCTGACCTAATGGATTTCTTTAGATGTAAGAATTTTCCCTGCCCTCACTTGTAAAGTAGTGATTAAAGCTGGTTCCAGTCCCATAAGGGCTGTAGTTATGTCAGATAAGACTTTGCAGATAATTGATGAAAATCTGATTGATTAGTTTCATGAACGTAATGTGCTGAATAATTTGAAACAGGTGCAGACATTTTGATAAGATGTTTCAATGTGAAGCAGAGAATGAGAGCACAGTTTCTGTGCTGTGCCAAGTGTACTTGGATTTATGGCAAACAGCAGATCTCATAAATTATTATGGCTCTGTGCTGTTCATCTGTTTAGCACAGTGTTCTTAAAGTGTCAATACCTTTCCAGTACATGGAACTATTCCAGGACCTCCTGGTAGGTCTGGGCAGAAGGGAGAAAGAGGATACCCTGGACCCAAAGGAGACAAAGGTACCTAAGATGGTGTATCTACCATGTTACTTCCAGCTATATGCATTCACAGAAACCCTAAATCAGTCAAAGTATGAGGACATTCCAGTGAGCATTCAAGTTTATTATTGGCAGAATGAAAACTGATGAGCTAGAATACAGATTATTAAGAGGTTGGCACTTAAAACTTCAATCTTCTCTTCATGTGTAGGGGAGATGGGAAGGCAGGGAATACCTGGTGTTCAGGGACCAAGAGGCCAGGATGGGCCGAAGGGACAGAAGGGTGACAAAGGTATAGTCAAAGTTTTACTGTTGCCGTGAAAATGGTCTCTTTCATATATTTGATGTTTAATAGTTAGACTATTGGATGATGGTGGTCAACATTATGCAAACGATCCCCCCTCGATCAACATTATGCAAACTCACTGACTAAATTACAAAATTAGATCATCACAAAAATGTTCGGTGGTACTTTCCAATAGGCTGACTCCAATTTAATTGTTCTTAAAGTGATTAAATATATAAGCATTCAGAGCACACCATTGTTTATAAATTACTTTAGTATTTCTAATAAGGCATCAGAGCAAATAGTTCAATAGTTACATGTTAATCAAGAGCTTAGACCCATACCTGAAATCACTGTGACTTCCTTTCAACATAATGTCTCTCCGTTTCACTCAGGTGAAGTCCAGCCCAATCGCCAGCGAAGGAGCATTGGTGTATAGGGGCTTACCTTTCTGTCTGCTTAAAAATATACTTTATGGAAGCTTTTTAATATATGCTGAAGCAAACAGTGTAAATGGACGGAAACACTGAAACTGTGTATGGTTAGTTTTGTCTAGCACAAGCTTGTTCACAGGGCCTGAGCTAATTTCATAGTCATCTTGAAGATCAACATATAGAACTGTCTGGTTAATCACATCCATATTTAATCCATTATAACCAAATATGGTTATACCTTCTTATTGCCAGATTAAAAATATTGTTCTATACTTATAAAATATAAAATGTTTTTTTTATTATTATTGAATATGAAAGTAGTATTTTTGTACTTTGATTTGCTTGCCAAAATATGAGTTATCATCTGCTATCTGTAGCGCAAAAAATATCTGTAGCACAACAGATTATATAGCCTAAAAGGTTTTGTTTTGCACTCCATCAAAATATTATATTGTTAAGCCATGGTGTTAGAGCTAAAAATGGAATTTTATGTTACTGTTCTTTAATCTCTGACAAATTCTAATACCTATGACACAATTCAACAATTCAACGCTTTCTTCAGTTCAAAGGAAAACTCTTGGCAAAATGTCAGACAGTATTCACCTGAAACACAAATTGCACATCTCCTAAACTCTTTTTGTATAACAGCACAACCATCATTGTACAGGACAAATAACTTTATGATGTCATGCAGAAAAAAAAAACTTCCATTCAAATCACAAACCTCCATTTACTACAGTATAGTACATGGATGTCATGGTTCAAACATTAAAGGAAATTAGTGGAGAAACATAACATGCGCAAATGCTTCCATCCCGACAGGTGTACTGTATAATCCAATCAGTATAGTGGTATATATGAAAATGCTAAATTGACTATAGGAATAGGGACTAAAATTATATCTGCATTTAGATCTATAAATGGAAACTTGGGTTATAACATTAATTGGCCATAATAGTTGTAATATATTAATGCAATATGAAAGAAAACAGAGAATGATAAAGGCCTGAATCATTGAGTCCTTCAGAGCAAGGTGTGATTTGGGTGCCCTTGTCCCTTAGATGGGGGTCACTGCCAATAAATTCAAAGACCCATCATCTTTATCCTTAATGAAACATTTCTCGCTCTGTGGCAGTGAAGTCTTTCATGTTGACAGTACCCCCTATACACAGGGCATGAACAGTCACATAATACTTTGATTATTAAAAAAACTGCTACAAACCCCGGCTGAACAAGAACATGGAGAGTAGGAACGGCATCCTACTTGTATCATAATTTATTCCAATGTCAGTTTTTGTCACTGTATTCAGGTCCATTAACAAGCCGCAATTCTCAAATGTTTCTTGAAAATCCCATGATGTACATGAAGTTCTTTGGCCTGCCCAAGCTCACAGTAGCAAAAAAGAAAATCTAAGCATCTTCCTATGGAAATTATTTTTATTGGTACTTACGCTTTTATTGGTACTACGCTAATTGTTATCTCCATAGATAAAAGTTTAGTTTGGATATGTTTTGTACTTCACTGATCCTCCTGTATTCACGTTCACATTGATTTCACCTACATGTAAATCCCCCCCCCTTGTGCAATTGGTTACCAGTTTGTTAGCAACTTTGTAAGTTTCAATTGATTGCACTATTGCCTAGTTGATGATCTATAGTGACTATGCATTTGATTGATTTGTGTATGTTGTGAAGTTTAATGAATTTAATGAATAAAGAGAACATTTTTGAGTCAGTAGTTTAGGTTTACAAGATGGAAATGCAATTTGGTGAACTGAGTTTGAATTTTTTGGATTTGTGTTTTTAAGAAATGGGATGTTTCAGAAAATGTTTCAGCAGTTGCAAAAAAATAAAAAAATAATAAAGTTTTCCAAATTTTGTAATACTGGATATTTAGTATGTTGTCATTATGTGGTGGGAAAAGTCTTCAATTAATTGATATTTGGTGACTAAAAAGAAAACTATAGCTTAAAAAAATGTGTCTTAAAAGTGGGGCTTTAGTTAATAACTAAGGACTTTTGTTTGAAAATGCAGCAAATGAAGTGTAGAGATTCCATTACAAAACAAAAAGGATTACATAAAATAAAATGAGAAGATTTTATTTACATCATATCAATCAATACAGGCATTAGATACATTAGGCGAACTGATCTGCTTTCGACACTCCAGCCAAGAGCCACAAGATTTAAACATTGTTGTCCAGCAGAATCAGTCCTAGGATACCACCTTGTCGTCTTGGTGGCAAAGATCCTGATTTGTGATGCATTTAGGCAGCTCTTAGAACAACTGTAATGCAACTTGGAGACAATATGGTCCAATTTCCAGACATATCCAGCATTCAGGATTTCAGCATGCTAGAGGCATATCGACAGAACATTGCCTGTGTTGTGAATGCAATACAGAAAAGGTGCTAAATATATATTTGTCAAAGGCCCATTAGAAAAAATATGACTTAACATGATCTAAAAAAAGTGATGCACCTGGTAAAAGTACTGCCATCAATGCAGATACTCTATACTGCTAGGATTTAAGTATTAATCCCAGCTGTACCATATGCAGTTTGTACCCAAAGAATCCTGGGAATTTTCTCACTTTGCTGTCACTGTCTTAACTGACACTATGCAACAAACCAGCCAAGCAGTCCTCGTGGTCTCATGTGTAAAGAACAGCAGCTAAGGGTGGGATGGTTTGTAAACTGGAAAGATGCAGTAGCAAGCTGGACACCAAAAGCGTCACACAAAAAAGGAATGCATGCTAGGTCTTACTAATGGCCAGCAATGATATTATTATAGAGAAGGCAATTAATCATTGTATATCCAATTAAACAAAGCCCATATCCTTCATCAGAAAATTAACTACAGTAAACTAATGTATATGTGCACATTTATAGTTGAAATATTCAAATCGTCAACAACAAAAACAAAAATCCTGAAAAATGAAGTTAACATAAAAAATATAAGAAACTACAATAAAGTATGTTGCTGCCTTCCTCCCTTTGCAACTGTGGAAATGCAGGGCTTCACTAATGGATTTTTCTAAAACACTGCAGTACAACTTAAAAATGTTTTTTTTGCACAACACTCAATTTTGCACATAGATTACATTCACTAGACACACAATCTAATGCCCAGGTGAAAATGCTAACCATGTTATGTTCCATTTGTAAGGCTTTCTTGAAATCCTTCATAATGATATACCTTATGACAATATACAGCAGACCACCCCCCCCGCCCCAAAGGAATAGTTTACCATTTTTCAAGCTAATATCCATTTACTGTATCTGAAGTATATGGTAGATTACCATGAACAATATTCTTCATTTTTCCTTGACCTCAGAAAAGAATGGAACAGCTTATTCACTTGTAATAGAAGCCAACAGATATTTTAGAAAGCCATGCAATAGCTGCCTTCAGGTTTACATAGAAAATGTGTCAACACTTCAACAGGTTTTTCTCTCCCCATTCTAAGTACAGGGGATATTCTTCCATGGTAATTGACCATATGTTACTACACAGGTGCAACACACAGTGATTAGGTTGAATAACGGTGGAATATCCTTTTAACAAATTACACTTATGAAGTTCATTATGCGATGTGATAATAAAGACACAATAAAACGCTGCATGTTTTACAAAAGTCACCTGCCAAAAATTTCTGAAGAGGCAGTTGACAATTTTCGATTTAGATAAGACAAATATCAGTAGATCAATACCAAAAAAAAATCAAAGAAGAGCATAAGGGGGGGGGCAGCTACACTATGTGAGATTTTCTCTATAAAATAGGGAACAATAAAGCTGTCTTTTAAGGAACACTTATTTTGCACATTTTTGATGCGAGAGAAAAGGGCCAACAGACATTATTACAGAATGGAAGCATCATCTTAATTATATTATGCCTCATTGAAGTCAAGGATAAATATCCTGAATCCTACCAGTCTGAATTTCACACTGTTTGATATGCAAGAAATAAAATACAGCATTGTAAGTATTCTTGAACTTGAAACTCTCAGACTCCAAAACAAAGAAAAATGCGACATATATACTGAGCTGAATATACTTCAGGCACAAAAAGTGAAAAGCAAATTCTAAACTGAGCCTAACAAAAAGGCAGCATACTGTAATATAAAGCATGAATCTGCACTGTAACACGCGTTGCACTTCTCCCACAGGTCAAAGCGAAAAGTCACCCCAGAAGCCATTTCAAAATTCATATCATAGACCCAGTATGGACTTTGTGGACACTCGATATTAATTTCCAATAATTATTTTCTCAAAGACATAATAACTGCCTGAGTGTACCGATGATACGAATCTGTGCCAATGCAGCAAATCATGCATATCCCAGCAGACTAGAGAAACAGAAATTAAAAGTTAATCCATTGGATTCATAGTTGTACAGAATGACAAAGTAACACACAAGCTAACCCCACTTTGGAAAGATTCTGTTAGCTTTTCATACTTGCATTTTGTAAAATTCATGCCATTATTCTTTTTATTATTCAGTATTCCTCCTGGCATGTTCAGTAAACTTAGAGAGAATGACCACAAGGCCGCGCTGTTCTACTAATAGAGCCTTATAGTGCCTGAGATACAAGAGGACTATATGGGTTGTAAGCTAAGAGTGGAGGCTAGGAATGGGGTAGAATTTGGAGACTCTGCTTTGAGCAGTGGGGTTAAGGCACTCTGACTCCCCACTCATCTTAAAGAAGACCTCCTGTTCCTGGAGCTTCCGAGTGAACTCCTCTTCAAGAGCCTTGAGCAGAGGAGGAGAGGACAGTCCAGAAATATAAACCAATATGAAGTTCATTTGTCATAACATCCATCAATCAAATAAGTCAAGGATACAAAGTGCTTCACAATGGCCAATTTAAAATTCATATAATCAAAAGACAAATTTATAAACCTGCCATGAGTACACTATATTAGCACAATACTAATGATTGCACAAAAAAAATGCAATCTGAAAGTCTGACATCAGAATACTCTTCTGTGGTTTATACACATTAAATCTCTATTTTGCAGTACCTTCTTCCTGGGACGAAGTTTCTCTCTCCATTCTTTAAGCTCCTGGCTGTGTTCCTCATCCAGCTCCTTCAGTTTTTGAGTCTCGTGCTCAATTAGCAGATGGCACTTTTCATTCTAGAAGTCAAGAACATCTGTTTAAATGCATCTCATAAGCGTTTTTCAACACTGGTGCATTTTCCCCAACTGGAGTAGTAAAGCAGGAGTAGTACTGAGGGTGGGAGTAAAGCAACGAGTGTATATGTGAGAGGGGACCTGTAGCTGCTGCAGCTCCCTGATGTTTGAGTCACACTGAAGCTGCAGGTCTCTCATCTGGTTCTCATGCTTTTGGTGCTGATGCAGCCGTTCATTCTTCTGTCTCTTCTCCTCCTGTGCAGCGAACTGACCCAACAAAACCCAGAGTGAGCACGTGCGCCTGCACACTTGCGCGCAGACACGCGCACGCGCGCCTGCACACTCAACTCCCATGCACATAAACTAGCATAAATGTTGCTGAAGGTGCTGCACCTGCTTGATTTTCTCCCTGTCTTGCTCCGGGGTGCCTGTGCCGGCGATGCGCAGGCTCTTTTTAAACATAGCCATGCGAGTCTTGGCCTCGCCGCGCTGGATCTTGGGCAGCCGGCCTCTCTCCTGAGCCTGCCTGTTCCTCATCTCTTCTATCAGCCGCTGGTTATATCCCTGCATTTGCTCCATTTCCTATTATCCAGCCACGTTAGAGCAGTGGAATCAGTGCACATGCAACAAACAAAACAAACATGTTTAAGTTAAAATAATAGAGTTGCTGCCTTCTCTTATTTTCAAATTATTTTGCTAGTTTTCCTGTAAGTACGACAGTGTAGAAATGTTCTTCCAATGGTAGACACAAGTGAATAGGTTTTTGTGAAACTCCACTTAAGTGGTGGTTATGCAAACAGTGACAAAATAACTGTACAATTCTCACCTGGAATTAAGCAAGTTTCTAATAGCACTTCTTCAGATGCAAAGAGACTTCAAACATATGCATAACATGTCTATGAAAAATACGGTGAGTATATTTCTGCTCCGTACTTCCCTCAGAAATTACGCAACGCTCTCAACATCTACTAAAATCAAGCAGCAAAAACCGAACAGCCTTCTAAACAAAAACAAAAATGCAAAAGCTTGCTTAAATTAAACAGTTTCCTAAATAAAAGGCTAATTCACTCACTTTTTCATGTCTCTTCAGGAGCTGGTGCCTCTGCATGAAGTATTGATCTTTAAGCTGCTGCTTCAGTAACTGATGCTTCTCCTGCAGGTGGCGCTCTTCTAACTCCCACATGGCTGCTTCACGAGCTGTAGGCAAGAATGTGAAAAGCAAGATATTCACCTGGTAGATACAGGTCATATGAAGTTATGGTAAATATACACCACCACACAGCTGCTTTCAGTATGGTCTAACATCACAGAACCTCTTACCAAGTATCTGTGCTACATCCCTTGGTACTGAAATGCTCAAAAAGAGGATGGTGGACTGAAACTGCACACATTCATTACTACTGAACATGTTCTGTACTCACTGGAGAATCTGGAAAAGTATGTCATACTGCGGCCAAACCTTTCTAGAAATGCCCAGTTTTTCTACCTCATGGTGTGATCCATGTACGAGTCAGATATGCCTGATACACATCACTGCTGCAGTAACCCACTCTGTAATTCGGTGAATGGTGTTTGCGGGTTCTGTAAATTCATCCTAAAACATGTAGTCGGGTTAAATAGTGAAGGACCTCTCATAAGCTGCTGCTTGTGGCTGAGACAGTCTCGCTCTATGGTGGCGATTTCGAGCTTGTGCTGCTGGATGATCTTCTTCAGAGCACCATCCAACTCCTGCTGCTGCTTCTGCAAGAACTCCTGCTCCTGTGTGTTGACGGCAGACAGAGTGAAGGAATATAAGCAAGAGGAGAAGAGGCAGAGGAAAAGAAGGCATGAGAGAATATCAGAAGCAGCGTTAATTTACGCCTCAAGCTACAGATGAAGCACATAATGACTGTTCAACCAATCACAAAAAAAGAACAACATTTCACTCAAAACAGATCAAACGGACTACGGCACTGTTAAAGTGCATTTAGAGAAAAGGGAAAGGGAAACTCATTAACAGCTAAAAAAAAAAAAAAAAAAAGTCTTGCAAAAAGACAACATTTACATCTGATGAAACAACGGTACAGCCCGATATGGATGTGTGGAACATGACGTCAAGAGAGTAAAACATTACACAATGTCAAGGGTTCACGACGTAATATTAAGATTTACATTAAAATATGTGATTACAGTGTAAGAGAATGAGTGATACAAAGACTGTTGAAATGAAACAAATTATTTGCATGTGAATATATTACAATGTTTTGCAACTTTACAAAAAGTCTTTAACATTTCCTGTACATTTCACTAAATGTTATCTTTAATGTTGCTTAGTTAACCACACAGATAAAAGGGACACGTGTCCTAGTGTAGACACAATGATGGTCACCAGCTTTTCTGTTTCTAAAACAAAGAGTCCAGTGTCACACAGACGAGAAGGGTATGAGTGAAACATACAGGAACTCAACTTCAGTTGGAGTAAAATACAGACCACAGTAGAGTATATTTAAAGAGAGACACTACACCATAGCACAAACACAAATACAGCACTCCAAAAAACAAGAGCACCGTCTTGCTCACATGTGCCTTCCCTCTCATAACGTAGTACTGAAGTGGTTAAGCAGACATGTGAAAGTGCACAAAAGTCCCTGGTTAAGACAAACCACAAGGGTGAGAAGTGAAGTGCACTAGGTGACTAGGTTGAGCCAGCTTTTCTGTGGAAGGGGCATGCATAAGTCTTTCTTCATCCAGGTCACTAGATAAAGGACTTCGTTTTAGGTTAAACTGAATCAACCAGCTTATGTCAGTGGATGAATGTAGCAATAAGCCTGTGTGTCTAGAATCTATATGTTTGCGACTAAATGAGTTTCTCGAGTCGTGGTTCCATACTTGTGGCGGCGGCCAGGCACATGTGAGCAGGGGTAGTGGCAGGAAGGCGGAGGGAGACACTTACATCCTGCATCTGAGCGTTGAACAGAGCACATGAGGACAACTGAAAAGACTGTATCATAACCTGGGCCACAGCCTGCGGATCAAAACACAGTGCACGCTACCACGTCAGGGACAAGACACTCGCACGCTCGCACGTGTGCGCACATACACTCGCGGCAGTTCATCAGCTTTCAGAGCAAACAGAAACTCACATCTACACACGCTTGCAGCTGCTCACTCTTCCTTTAGCATGTGGCGATGGGCTTAGTGTGCAAGCTACAGGCAGCAGGCGTGAGGGAGAGAGGGGCAGTAAAAACCTCAGATGCTCCAGGCCAGCAGAGAAGGGCTGTGTTATGGTGCAGTTGAGTGCAGAGGTCATTCGAGTCCTCTTCAGGATGCTGCTTCGTTTGATTTAGTGTCCTCCACATGCTCGTTGATGTGAAGCGTTAATAACAGGCATGGCAGGAATAGGTATTAAGCTCAGATTAGTCTGTTAAAATCTAGTCCATAGGCCTCATCTGGTGTCCGAGTAAAACCCGAAAATGAACGAAAGAAGATACTGACATGCTGCGTGGTGTTGGCTCATAATGTTGTGCAATCCAGCAGGAATCAGCACTCCTCTTTTATGGAGGGAACAGAGTGTTTCAAGCACATGACAAAATTTCAAATATCCAAAAGAAAAGGCAGGGATGCAGTTTACAACGGTCTGAACAGCCAGTATCTGCTGTTTATGGTAAACGCCACCACTGAACTCCAAAGTGAAGTGACATCTGATCCTGAACACCTGGAAATGCTGGAAGACAATGTTCTGTGTGTGTGTGTGTGTGTGTGTAGTAGCTGCTCAGTTATTTACCTCTTCTTGCTGAATAACAGCTAGGTCTTCTTTTAAGCGTTTCATAAGATCTTTTCTCATGTGTTTGGGCGACAGGCCGACTTCCTGTTTGACCTATAGCGCACGATTATGCACACAGATGGGAACTGAGGCGCTGCTGTGTCGAGCCTTGAGCACAGCTGCCATGATTTATTGAAAGTTGAGAGAATGTCATGCAATGAAATTCTGAAAAAGTAGCTTCACTAGTGTGATTAGTACCACTGAAAGTTACCTAGATCCAGTAATGATAGAGTGGACTTGTTTTTACATAAAGGTCTCCCAGAAACCCCAAGGCGGTAAGTTGATTACAAGATCATGCCATTAAACATAGATTAGATATTAAACTTCATATTATATATGCAAAAATATTATCAATATAATAATCAGCCACCATATCAGAAAGCAAGTCAGATAAGCAAAAAAAGAGGACGTTTTAATAAGTCCAAGTCTTACAATCACCAACGTCACTATGATAATATTGAATGTAATGTAATCTCTAAAATGATGCACACTTTAACAAAACTGAAAACTTAATTGTATTCACAGGAAGTCTGTGAATGTCTAGGTGTGAAGGTGAACAGACGTGTCCTCTAGTAACTCCGGCCAGTAGCTGCACGTTGCACACCTGGGATTCACACCTAAATCCCAGTTTATAGAGCTTTTACTTCTGCACTTTTACTGGTTTTTGTTTTGGTCCAAATATCTGACAGCAAGTGACTGACATCATGATAGTTCCTGCGTCACTTAAAGGTTAATGAGTTTGTGGAATAAAATTGTTTCTCTGGAGGCACTTATTTCCTAGAGACATGCTGACTATGAGGAAGTTGCATAGACAGCATCCAAAAGAACGAGGAATCCTATACATAAATGTACTACTATTTCCACATTAATGTTCTCTTAAGTTAGCGTTATAACATACTTTAGTGTGCACCATGCAGTAGAGATCATTATTATAAGTTCTAAAGGAAAACAGATCAAATCTACAGTAATTAGGTATAATCGAAGCACACAGAAGACTTTTTTAAAAGATATCTGAACCATGATAGTCAAACGTAGCCCTCCACCACAGCATCAAGACCCACTCTCCAGAGCACTCTCATACAAACAAAACATTATTAGTAACCTTTATACAAATGTCTCATCACAGTACAGTCATCATAATACAAAACAGAAGCACATAAATACTAAAACATTATCAATGCTATTTAGATGCTAAAATACTATAAATAGCCAAGACCTGTATTTCCTGTTTGGTGAGTTTAAAAGAGCCACCAAAGCCAAACACATTTCAGTGCAGTTCAGTGCCGTATGCGAGTGATTAATGCACAGCCATGCAGACAGAAACAGAATCAAACAGCTGAGAAATGAAGTCAAGTTGCCAGCAGACTGAAAATAATAAAACTAAAAGCAAATAACTGAAAAGCATAGCCACACATCTGCAAAAACTAATTATTATAAAAATAACGGCAAGCAAGTAGCTGCAGTGTCCAACAGAAAAAGTGGGAAGATGTTCCAGGCTTATTTTTTGAGTCTAAACTGCTGCTGTTTCTAATGAAGTCTTCAAAGCTTTGATCTGTTTGGAGCTGCGCTGTAGTGGCTGAACAGAGCCAGCCAGCACCCTGCACTGCACTGTTTAAAAAACCCCACTACACAGAAAGGCTGCTGGGAAGCTTGGAGACGATGCAGCTGTGACAGGCAGTCACTGTGATGGTAAACAAAGCCTCAAGTGTGGACGGATCACATGTGCAAGCGCATAGGGCTGCGGCGAAGGTTGCTCCCAGATATAAAGAGCTCAGGGAAAAAGCCATTTATACAGCATTGTCTCTGTGAAGCACAGCCCCTCCACCACACAAAAGCAGACCAATACAGCCACATGTCTCTACCATAACTCTAGAAACGCATGCAGATAGAAGTAAATGTTTGCCTTTGTCCCTCATACCTCTTTCTTGCGATTCTTGAGCATGTTCTGGAACTTGGAAAGCTCCTTGTCCTGCTCTGCTTTGATCCTCTTAGCTTCATCCCTCAGGCGGTTGGTGTGGTCCTGCTCCATGCGCTCTATGCTCTGCTTCTGCTGCTTCTCCAGGTTCTCCACCTCTTGGTCATATTGGCGCTTCTTCCCCTGAGAAGGAGAAAGAAGGTAAGAGAGAGTCACTAAAAGGAGGAACTAGAATGGTCACCAGGGGACCTGAGCACACTACCAGGGGCCAGCAGGAGACCCCAGCCCCAGCACAGCTGCCTGAGCGCACTGAGAGCACTCAAGACTTGTATACAGACTTGTATATTCAAAAGTTCCATATACGACTGACTTATTGACAGAATAAACAAAACAAAAAAGCTCCGTCCTGGAGGGTGTCCAGCACACCTCAATTTACTTACTAGCAAAGAACCGTGCAACATTCTGACCTGCCACATTTGCTGTGGGTATTTGCGCACTGACCGTCATCTCCTGCTCAAAGCGGCGGTACAGCTGCTCTCGCTGCTGCTGCAGTTTGTTGCTGAGCTGCTGATAGGCTCTCTGCTCCTCTTTCTGCAAAAGCCTCAGCTCTCGCAGCTCCTGACGCCTACAGCCGGACCACATAACACACCACATCAGTGCAATGAACACACGACTGCACATAGCGCACAGTACCAAAATACCACACCGTGTGCAATTTACTCTTGGTCAAAATGAACAAGGTGGCAAAAAGCACCGTGTGGTCTTAAAAACAAATTACCTCAGAAATCTTAGTTCCTCACTCTTGGTGTCGTTGTCGGTAATTATTTTTGAAGTGGTTACACTGACTTCCACTCCATCCACCATAAACTTGCGTGTCTTTTTCAAAGTCTTCTTATGCCTTCTGGTGTCCTGTGGAGAAATATTAAACTTCATGAATATTAAGAAGTTCTTAAAAGATTGATCTGATGCATCTGGGTAGAGTCTGATGGTAATTTTTACCTGTATAGAAACAGACCCCTCCTTGCCTTTGGATAGAAAGCTGGAGATGGACAGATTTATGTCAATGCTGTTGGTATCTGCTGCAGAGCTACTTCCAGAGTCAGAATCCTTCTCGACATCAGGCTTAACCGATGGTGTGTTTTGATCCACATCAGTTTCTGTAGCTGCTTCAGAGGACAATGATCGCTCTTGACAGGTTTCTGGAGCTTCCTTTGGCATTCTGTCTTCTTCCTTTTCTCCATTAATGACGATAACAGGTGCCGCATCTTCATTCCCGCTCTCCTTTGCCTCTGTAGGAATGTCTTCTAAAACTGCACTGGTCTGGTTTTCACTCTGAGGTTTAGACTCCTGGATTTCTTTCATAGGTTGGTCCTCGGAAGGTTCTTCATGGGGCTTGATCTTTTCTTCCTCCTCTTTCTTCTCCTCATCTGTAGATTTGTCAGCAGAGGTCTCTTCAATGAATTTTTCTGGCTGACTATCTTGTATGCTCTTGTCTGTATGTCCTTCAGTCTCAACTAATCCCTCTGACTTTGGTGTGACATCCATGCCAGCCTTACCCGATTCAACATCAGCTCCTTCAGAAAAATCTTCACTCTTGTCCTCTGGTTTAGTTTCTTCTAGGGGTTTAGAACACTCCTCTTCTGCCTCTGTTGCAGTTTTGGGCTCAGATTCCTTAGTCTTCTTCAGCTCTTGATCTGTCTGTACATTATCCATTTTCCTTTCTTCCTCAAGGTCCTCTGTAGACTCCTCCATTGTAACCTCCTCCTTCTCCTCTTCTCCAGTCTCTTCACTGACAGTCACAACCTTCTGAACAGCAGCCTCCTGGCTCTCCATGCTGATTGGCTCTGGGGCATTTGGGTCTTGATGAGTGTATTCCTTAGCAGTGGTTTCCGGAGTCTGAATTTCTTCAGACTTTGATGAACTCTCGTCTCTAGCATGTGAGCCTTGAGCATTGAGACCCGTTTCAGTGGTCCTGTTCCTAGCCTCGGTCTCACCATTGTCAGGCTGACTGGAAGGCACCCCCACAGAGGAGGTGCCCTTGCTGACCTCTGGCTGTGGCTCAGCCCTCTCAGTGACCGACTCTAGTACAGATGTGGTCTGAGAAACTTTGTCATCATCTAAGCTGCCGACACTAGTTTCTGACAGTGCACGCTTATGTCCTCGGACATCCTATGAACACAGAGAGACGGTGACAGATGATAGAGATGGTGAAAAACGATGCTTTTAAACCTCTATATAAAACGTGACAACCAATAAAAGTAGAACTCATAATGCACATAATAAAATGATTAAATCCACTAATGTCTATAGGTGCTGACGTTCATCACCAAGAGTGATTCTAATGCCATACCAGCTGTGTGTCCGGTTCCTCCTCCTCCTCCTCCTCTTTGCCTTCCTCAATCTCCTCAAATACTTCTGCTTTGGCTTCAGCAATCAGCTCACACAGAGGTTTGTTATTAGTCACGCTTGCAACAAATGGATGCTGAAATATCAACGAAAGGAACCACACGATGGTTTCATCTCAAAGTGTAAATCTTAAGCCTGCTTTTAGGAATCCTCTGTCCTTTTCTACATAAGTCACCTGCATAAGTTGGAGAGCGCTCCATCTCTGGTCAACATTCTTGTCCAGCGCTTTCTTCAGGAAATCACTGAACTCTGGAGACCTGTTCAACAGAGTTAGGAATTAAGTGAAATCCCCCTTAACTGAAACACACTTCAAAGACTTTATAACTCTGGGAAAAAAAAACTGGAAAAACACAGCAACAGAAAGACAAGGTGCCACACAGTGCAACTTCAGTGCACTGCTAATCTGATTCATCATGACTCACTCGAGCAGCTTGCAGCCTGGATGCATCACTATTGCGAGATAAATTAAAATGATTCAATTAATCAAATCAGAGTCTCTTTGCGAGTCAATCCTTAAATTAATTGTAAATGCAAATTAAAAAATTCCATAATCACAGATGAAGGGAATGAGAATATGAACTGCTTATGGCCCCGATTCAGCGGTCATACCATCGTGAAGGTTGCATAAGTGTGGGGGGCTCAGACTTGGCTATTTTGAGCAGGACTCTCATCGGGTTCATCTCGTGATTGGGAGGCTCGATCTGTGCCAGCTCGATTAGTGTGATTCCCAGGGACCAGATGTCCGCTTTGTAGTCATAAGGCCTGTCTTTTGATGTCTCACACATCACTACTTCAGGAGCCATCCTGCACACACAAGGGTGTGTATGTGTGTGTGAAAAACCACATAAAGAATAGGGAAAGTAAGTAGAACAGTGGTAATGGATGAAAAACAGGTTTAAACACAAGTGATGCATTAGCCAAGAGATTAATCATAAATGCATTTTTTATTTTACAGTTAAAAGTACATAAAAAATGCTCATCATAATGCTCACCATATTTGTAAATATATTTGGAATAGGCTAATAACACAAAATTTCCAAAACAGAAAACAGCGCTAACTAACCAATAAGGAGTTCCAATGAAAGAGTCTCTTCTCTGGAGGGTCTTTGTGTTCTTTGCAGACACTCCAAAGTCAGCTGAGTGGAGACATTGATCCAGATTAAAGACATGTGTCTGAAAGCCATAGCCAACATGTGAGAAAGAAAACTTTTTGCTATGGCTCTTACCATTTTAAAAATCAAAATAATATAATCTCATTTTAGCCTTGCTGTTTTCATGTTACATAACAGTATATAAATCACCAACACATACATAAGCAGGTATCGGATACATGATAGAGCCGACAAGGTCTCTCACCTAGCTTGATGTCACCATCTGAGGAAAAGAGAATGTTTCCAGCTTTGAGGTCTCTGTGGATGATCTTGTTCTCGTGGAGATAAGCCAGTGCCTCCAGGGACTGTTTACATACAACCCGGATCTGTGGCTCTGTCAGTGGCCGCTCCAGCTCTGCAGACATACATACTCAATCAGACGCATGTATGAACATGTATAGAAAATAATACGTGAAAACAAAGTACAATAAAAAAGGTAAACAATAGAAACAAAATTCAGATTTGTAGAATTGACTAAATTGGTTAAGCAAAAATCAACTGTTCCTTTGACTCCATAATTTCAACTAGATATAACTAAAGCTAAAATAACACCATTTCTGCTACAGTCCTTGATAACTTCATATGTACTATTGTTTCATGGTGTAATAATGTGCTGCTGCCCTTGGCTTGCTGATAGCAGTCTAGCTTTGTGACAGCAGAGCTGTGTCCGGGGCCCTGATAAGGGGGAAGTGAGGCCTACTCTACAGAGACAGAATGAAGGAGTCATACCAGCATAAACAGTGAGTCAGCTCTCAAACAAAACCGTTTCCAAGGATAACACCTCTTCTCTAACAGCACCTCCTACATTACACTTCACTTCAAGGTGTAAAGTGGAACAGGGCATATAGTCTTTATTTCAATCATTCTATAAACATAAAAATATTATTTAGCCATTAGGTTTATGCACCTAAAATCTAAGAAACTACTTAAGTAAGGGTAATAAAGTATACTGGTATAAAGATAAAATAATTAAATGTACTCCTCTGTTTGACTCATGTTATTTAGTGGCCTAAATAACTTGCCATTTCATCACCTGGTATAATGTGCTCTCATAGCATTTACTGGAAAAACTGTGTAGGAGGGTTTAAAAAAAACACATCCAAATAATACAGTACAAAAAGCTGAGTTGACACTAACCACTCCTTGAAATCAGAGCTAAGATAATTATATGCTCAGACCTCTCCAGTGTCAATCTGAGCAAAGGCCTATGGCAGTGAAGCGAAGGGGAAAGATTTTTTTTTTTTTTTTTAAGTTTTGTTTAAATGATTCAGTTGTTTTCAAAGTCTCTTTTTCCAACAATGAAGAAAATAAAACTCACCCAGCATGACTGCATCAACTGCACCTCCTGCACAAAACTCTATAAGAATCTAGAGAGAGAGAAGGAAGCAGGGAGGAAGCAGGCATGTTTAGTTTTTAAAATGATGAGTTTCTATCTAATTCAGACACCAAGAACAACAAATGAACTAGAATGGCAAACACTTCTACAAAGAAATAGATAAATTAAAAATTGGTGTTCATAACCATGTTACCTGATCAGATTTTGACTTCTATGTTGAAATAAATCCTTGACATAGTCGATAAAAATGCTAGGGTTTCATAATAAATTCATTGCAGAAGGCAGAAACAAACAAACAAAAAAAATCAACAGAATAAAGGCTCTGGTGGACTATCAGACAGCTATTATCCAATTATGTGAAATTACAGTCACTGGCAAGGTATGCAATTGCAAACTTTGTAATTCATACCACTCTGCAATTCTGACCAGGGCCATGAATGCCTGGTTAAACATATCAGGTGGTATGAACAAAATCAACACAAACCATATATTCTGCTCTTTCAGAAAAACACCTAAAAGAAGAGGAATGAAAAAATTACCAGACCCAATTTTCTTTTTTTTCCAAACCATGACATTAATAATAAAACAATGACATAGATTTAGCTTTCCTCTTTTGATACTCCTACACGGTGAAGTTAACACTGACTGACCGACTGATTTAAGCACAGATTTGCTTATTGTTGCATTAATAATTTAGGTATTTGTGCTGAAGATCGTGCACGCTGTGACAACCATCTCCCACGTCATTTAAAACCATTGACAGCTGACTCCCAGTTTTAAGCAAATATGCCAGTGTTGATGCACTAATCTCATATGACAAGCCTGTAGAAGCAAGCCAGACCTACATATAAGTTATTCATGAGTACTTTCTCTGGTCATTTGTTGCAAACCATTATCCTCACATATAAACCAACCACTTGTGGGGGGAGTCATCTGAAACCACCTGGATCTAATTGCTTTGTGAAAGAATCCACCAATGCATGTGCAGACAGTGGGCTAGGGGGCAACTGAAAGTGATCTTATACATTATAAAATGTGTAAAAGTGATTGGTGTAGTGCTGTGGGAAACAACACTACCCCTCCTGTTGGGCACTGGGAAAATGCACCATGATACAAAAAGAGTCCTTGGGCAAGACAATCTGGATAAAAATGTCTGCCAAATGCATAGCATGCAAAAAGGGCATACTTGTCACTGCTTTGTTTTGGGGGTTTTTTTTAGGTTGAAATGTGTACAGCATGAACTCACATCTCCACCTCCTAAAGCAGGTGTGGGAACGTATATTTATTTGAATAGCTTGGGGGAAACCATACAAACACAGACAAGTTCAATTTAAACACTAAAGTTAAAATAGAGATCTTTACCCATAGCTTGTTTTCATAGTAGAAGGCATCAAGCAGCTTGACTATGTACTGATGGTCGCAGGAGGCCAGAATATCAATCTCTACCATGTAGTCTTCCAGCTCTTCCTCAGTCTTGGTGTCGATCACTTTAGCAGCAGCAAGAATGCCGGTTTGCTTGTTCTGAGCCTAAGGCAAAAACATTGAATGGAAGGTAAGCAGAACAGGCAGCAGAGGAGATGTTTATATTTGTTTAAGGCTGATGTTTTATGCCAAAGCTAATGTTTGTTTAGATTAATCCATTCATTCAATTCTTTTTTTTTTTTTACCTAAAAATAACTGCAAAAATAGATGCCCACCATCATAAAGTATCTAAATCATCTAAATCAGTATCTAATCATTTTGACTTTAAGGTTGGATTAAATCCATGATTTGTCAGGCTTTGGACATTCTTGAAGCATTTCATCTGTACAATCTGGGAAAAAATTATGGGGTAAGAAAAGCATTCCCTCTGACCTACTTAAATACATATCCACATCTTCCGATCTCACTGTGCCAACTGCAGTGACATTCCACTGGAACTAAACCCACCCAGTCCACAAAATCCTCGGTGTATAATACTGTGTGATCTGGCAAAATACTTTGTTAACGAATCCCGTTACAATGATAATGTGTTCTAGCAGTGCAAAAAAAATCTTTGCAGTAATTGTTTCTTTTAAATATGTAATAAACAGGAAATTCCATTTAGTGATCTAAATGTGCAATGCAAATTCTTTTTGTAACTACAAGAGACTTGAACACTACTGAGGTTCAAAAAAGGAGAAGGGGAAAAAAGGAAACACAGCATGGTTACCTCATAAGGAGGTGTGCCAAAAACTGTTAGAAAACATCAGTAAACCCACTGCACTCATCTGTGCTAAAATAAAGCTTCAGGTGATGTATCTAGTCACTGCTAATTAGATAAGTCAAATGTGTTACTGAACATCTATTTTAAGTTACTAATGGGAGGAGTGACATAAAATTCCATTCCCTGCTTCACAACTAGGATCACTGATGCTATTTTGAGAATGGCTTCGGGAGTAATGTTTATGGATACCAAAACACAGAGGGGTGGCAAAAGGAAGAAATGAAGTGTGCAAATGTATGGTGTGGGTCAGACTTTCTATTTACACAAAGCTTTACGTCACACTCACTCTGGTCCTCTTTGTACTAGCCAACGCCTATCCCCACTGTAATCAGTGAGGAAAGGGATGAAGCTTTTTTTGAAAGTTAGGATCCTTACTCATCTTTTATTAAGTCACTCTACCTAACTATCTTTACAGCAGCAAAACATTCTTGAATATTATTACGCGAAAGTTTTCACATGGTCACCCCACTTCAAAATAATGTGTTATTGTAGGACACTTCCGTGACATAAATATGCAATGAGAGGAAAATGTCAAACATATCATTACTATTAGGACAACAATGAATACTCTTCAATTGGATATTAATTCATTCTAATCTGATTGTACAACTAGGTTAACTGGGTCACTGTACAAATTGCCAAATTTAAAGCATTGTGTTTGCTTTGAGGGAGGGACCGTCATATCTAACGTTTTAGCAGCACTCACTATTCACACAAGCACAGGATTCTCTTGTGTAGAGTACATGGGAAGGCACAGACACTAAACTTTCCACACAGATCGGCAAGTTGCAAAATGTGAGTCACAATCGGCAAGTTGTGACTCACATTTTGGTATAAGAGAGAACAATCTACATATTTCCCAGGAAAAACTATAACAATAATTCATCAACAGCATCATAAAGGAATCACCATCACTTTGTCCTACCACTTATTTCATTTAACACGAGCATTAACTAACTGGCCGATACGCTGCATAGAGGATTTAACGAACAGGAACTTCTCTGCTTGTGGTTATTGTGTAAAAAGAAATGAAGTGGGTGGCATGTTGGAGACACCCAGTCAAGTGCATTGCAAAGCACAATACATTCCACAATAGGGAGCAGTAAACAAAGCCTTTAGACTATTTTGTAAAGGAATATAAAGGAATGTCCTTTTTAGTGTTGATCCTCAAAAGCATAACTCACTTTTCAGTTGTGACCTCTAACTTCCATTTTAAAATCAGAAAATGTCAAACAGCCATCTACCTAATGTAGGATGTGTGAAATACTCACAGTCTATTCTAATGGTATTATGCTGTAACATTCCTTTTGTTTCACAGTTAAGGTTGTCAACAACCTTGCTGTACTACCATATCAGTCTGAAATGGGACCATACCTCCAAACTATTACAGTATTGTGACATACGTTTGAGTAAAACTATTTAAAATTTACTTCATTTGAGGATCAAAGTAAAATATAAAGATGGTCATATACTCAAATACAAATTGTGCGTTCAGTCCACTAATAAAATACGTGGTACTCGTGCACAAAAAGACGTGATTGTATGACAAGATATGTAAAAACAAAACTGGACAGCTTGTTCACGCAATCTTAGAAAATGGGGCTTGATATTTCCGTTTTCAGTGGAAATCTAAAAAGCATGTACCTGGATATTTCCATAAACAAAACCAGTATTTGAAATATTTACCTTGTAGACCTTCCCAAAGGCTCCATCTCCAAGTTCACCGACAATTTCCCAAACTTCTTCGGGATTCAGGTCTCTGTGGACATGCTCATACTGTTTTTTCTTCTTCTCAGTGCCCAGTTTAAATATTTTCCGCAAATTGAAAAATGACATATTTGTAGTCGGAATGTAGACTATTAAAACACTAAAATCGATTATTATTAATCACACTGAAATTACGTTTGCTAACTAGCTAGTAAGCTCTCAAAAACAATTCCTTAGACGGCTAACTCGTGTCTCACTTCGATCGCTAGCTGACAGCCACAATTATGTCTAATCTTAGATGCAGCGAAAACTACCAGCTAGCTGTCCTGTCGAGAAGCGGTCGATCATTTATGTAGCTAGCATACATCTATAAAATGTCCATAGTTGTAATGGGAAATCATCCACAACTACGTCCATAACCACTCGAAATTAGAAAAGACACAAAATAGCATTCTTCTTCTTTGGTTAGCAGTCTATTTCGATGGCTAGCTAGTTACATGTCTTGGTTCCTCTTGTACATTTTCTACGTCCAGCAGAAACAGGCGAGTTAGTCCACCCTTAAGAATCCACTGTTGAAAGGCGTCTTTGCGTTGTGCGATTTGGGAAAATCAATTCATAGCTATCTAACTATCATATATCCTTCAACAAGTAGCTAGCGTACTAGCTACAGAGCAGGAAAAGCGGTTGCTGATACCCAAACACGTCGAATAGCTAAGCTACAGTGTCCATACAAACGGTTTACGGCCCAACCAGCCCTTGAGGCTCGTCTCTGGCTTAAAGAAATAAAATGTAAAAAAAAAACAACAACAATAAAATAAGAACCTGGTTAACTTAAATCAGTCACAAGATAATTTCAAGAGGAAGCACATATAATTGCGTTGATTCTAACGTCCATTCCTATTCACAAGAGCTCGTTATCGCGTCTCCAACTTCTTTGGACAGACGTGTGCTGTGTTTGCGACGCAGGGAATGATGTGTGCACAGCGCTGATGCGCTCATGCGCAGTCGCAGTTCACACAAACGGTGACGCTGTAATTTATGACCGATTACAGTCGCTCTCCTTGGTTAGGTTAATGTTCCGTTTTTACATTTCGTACCAAATATGTGTAATATTTCAAAATCTAGAAAACGAAGCGAATATTAGTAAGTATATTTCTCAAATATATTAGCTACAAAGGCCCACGTTGTGGCGGAACTGCGTAAATATTTTTATTTTTTGGGACAGGTCTTCTGTGGAATAAGTGATTTTCTATGAAACTTCATTCTGTGTTTACATCTACTAGTAAACATAAGGAAATCTCTAGGCTCTTTAAAAATGCTGTTAATATATTAAAGGTGTATTGATCCAGATTCAAGAAACACCATCTCTAACAGTTAAGTACGTGCATAAAGCCATAAAGCCATGGAACGATTTTTTATTCTTCGGATTCGACTTCAAACCAAAACCTGAGACAGTTGATTTGGGGATGGTGACAAATCATCCCGAAGTATTTAATACAATTATGAAATTAAGAGCAAGTCGGATAGTTAAAAAGATTTGTTTAGATGTAATTGCTTTAATCTACATCCATTTTTAGCATGTACAACTAGTGAGTAGCTGTTGTAAAGTGGATGATTTGTTTTATGATACACTTATACAAAGTGACAAAAAGAATAATCGTTGGAGATACGTCTGCTAGAAGCTAACAACACTGCAAGACTGAGGTTACAAGACTATATGTAATAATGATCAGACTTGAATAAAAGTGAGTGTATTTTCTATTTATTTCAGATTTAACGCCGAAGTTTGATGTAACATACTTCTTTCCCTATTAACGGAGCAATAAGTCATTTTCTGTACATTTTGAAACAACAGTAATTCTGACACCTAGTGGTATGGAGAGATCATGATAAACCTATTTTAAATGGCTGCCTCCATGTAAGAACCCTCTCTATGAAGCATAAACAGGTTATTTGAGGACTACAACGCAATCTGATTCATGTGAGCTGCACTTTATAGAAAACAATGCAATAATACTCAGTCACTTTCATAATTTTTTTCTGCTTTTTCATGATAAAAATTACTTTTTGCTACTTTAAATTTCCCACTTTGCTAATGATGTTAATTTAGGTCTTTTAGGTTAATTTAGGGGACATTTCCACACACTGTTGCAAGGCAGCAGGTTTTATTGTTCCCACTTCATTACTCTGTTTTATGATGGTGTGAAATTGGCTCACCAGGCAACTATCCAAAAATTAAACCACATCGATCAAACTGTCTAAGCTGTCATACTTGAAATCACTCCCACACTCAATGACACTCATTTTTGTCTAAATTAAGTGCAAACACGCTGACATCTACTGGAAAACATGAGTTAATGCAATGATCTAATCACCTGGCCATGTCATTCAGCAGGCATAAGTTGTGGGAGCACAACAAATCTCTGTAAACACTGAATACTGAGATGATGGATTGTCATGAAAGCAGCAAAGGGGGTAATGGGGTTCTCGTTCCGTATCAATCTCCAAACATCGAACAGTTGGAGGATATATTACATGAAGGTCAGCTGTCTTGTAACCATGTTGATGAAGTTTGGCCCAGTTTATTTCTGGGAGACATGTAAGTCTGTTAAGGTTTGTTTTAGGGTGTTACAGCTTCCATGATCAATATTCTCCTATTTTATAATATATATCTGACTTTTCTACAGGTATATGTCTCATGACAGATATGGTCTTTGGAAACTCGGTATCACCCATGTTCTGAATGCGGCTCATGGTAAAATGTGTTGCAAAGGAAGTGATGATTTCTATGGTACAACAGTGAAGTACTATGGAGTGGCAGCTAATGACCTTCCTACATTTGACTTGTCACTTTTCTTCTACCCTTCCTCAGAATACATTAATCAGGCTCTCAGCATTGCAGGAGGTATAGCATATTAAATGCTCTGAAATATTGATAAACATTTTCCAGTTGGATTTGCAGAACATGAACCTCGGGCGGACTCGAGGTTTGAGGTAAATATGTTAGTTCTACAGTGAAATTT
>JAOXYF010000009.1:4531675-4557763 GCA_028565775.1 Sternarchorhynchus goeldii
TATATACCGCAATGCAGTGTATGAGGATGTCAAAATTGAAAGAAATAGGACATTTCAGATTTCAGAGGTCTGAAATCAGCAATGCAAGCAGTGTTGGCTGAAGTGCTGAAACCTTGTTTACTTCACTGCAGTTTTGACTACCCTATATATACTGTGTTGATTCTATACATTATTTTAATACATCATTTGAACACCAACTTTTTTTTTGGAATTGCTGGTTGTGTTAGGACTCTCATGTGAAGTGACAACATTTTCTCTCAACGTTTTCATCAGTATATTGTGCTATTCAGTTTAAGCTGATACTTTCCGATTCTTTGTTAGCTAAATTTGCTTACTGACGTTTATATTGCTTCTTCTCCAGCCAAGATCTTTGTACACTGTGCTGTTGGAGTGAGTCGCTCCGCTGCCCTCGTCCTGGCTTACTTAATGATTTATCATAAGTACACATTGGTGGATGCTATCCTGAAAATTAAAGAGAAGAGATGGATTTTTCCAAATCGAGGATTTCTCAAGCAGCTTATATCTCTGGATTCCAAGTTACAAAGCAAATCTCAGTGACCTTGACATACATAAAATAAGCCTAATTCTTCTTGGCAAAATTTGCTCTACGTTCTCCCCTTAGAGTTGATATGATTTTTGACAATCAAAACCTATTTTCTTTTCAGTATTTCGATGTAGTATGTAAATGTGGTTTGTCTTTTGAATCTGGTTGTTATCAGTAATACAAGTAACAATGTAACTGGCGTTGTCATTCTTTCCGATGAATACAATGACCCCAGCCTTTCCCTCTGCCCTGTACACACTGTTACGGTTGTAGGATGCCTCTTGAATCAGGCTCCTCGCGTCAGTCGTCAAAAACTGCATGATTTTCTCCTGACTGTTCTGCGGAGTGCGGATCGGATGACCGACAAGCAGCAAAGAGCACCTGTTCATACGGATCAAGCGTATTATTGGAACACGACGTGGAGCTCGCTGTGTGACAGTTAATAAGGACGTCGTCGCGAGAGTATCTTTTCCGCTGTTTTGTGCCAATTCAGAGACAAGAATGACAACCGAGAAGAATAAACACAGACTCGCCGAAATCAAAGCAATGGAGAATATTCTGGACACATGCAAACTTGATCTAACTGCTGCCGATGAGGTTTGGCCGAACTTGTATATCGGGAACGTGTAAGTGTTACATAATTGTGTTATTGTCTGTTATACATATGATCCCGCGGCTTTCTATGCCCGTTAAATAACTGTCTGTGTTTATTCAAGATTATAGGTTAGTTTATAGTTACACTACCCTATGTGGCACTTAATATTTAGGCTTGCGGTAATAAACAGACCGTAAAGTTTTTTGTTTCTCGGTCAAAATGGCGTGATTTCTTTGAGGGCATTGCGTGAGACTACTACGTACCAAATAGTAAAATGTGTCGTATTTTCTCCAGTGAAATCGCTCAGAACAGAAATGCTTTGAAGAAGATGGGCATCACTCACATCCTGAACGCTGCACATTCGAAACAGGGCAGCATAGGTGACCAGAGCTATTACGGCACTGCGTTTGTTTATTGTGGGATCCCAGCAGAAGACTCTTCTAAGTTTGACCTCAGCGTACACTTCCGACCAGCGTCTGATTTCATTCACAAAGCTTTAAAAAAGAAAAATGGTGAGAAATGGTCTACTCTCTAAATTATTTGGGTTAAGCAAACGCAGTCATTTTAAACAGTTTCTTTTGCATCGCAAAAGCAAGATAATAAAATGTTCCCAGGTGAACTGTTGAGATCGAAAAGTTATGAGATCTAGGGCAATTTCCTACTCTGATTAATAGATATATTACTATCTGTGAGTTAGTACCTGAGGTGTTGCTACATACTGCATCGTGACCTACAGAAAGAGGTGTCAGAAACAGTAGTAGAAGTGTTTTTAGATATCAAAAATAACATGTCACTGTTTTGTTACCAATTTCAGTTTGTTTGTTTTACTTTCAGGAAAGGTGCTTGTCCATTGCATTATGGGAGTGAGCCGCTCCTCTACTCTGGTTCTGGCCTACCTTATGTTACATCATCGTCTCACTCTCCGTGGTGCCATTCAGAAGGTCATACAGAAAAGAGCTATTTTTCCTAACAGAAACTTTCTGTTCCTCCTTCTTGAGCTGGACAACCAATTACAGAGAAAGAGAATGCTATGTCCAATCCTCTGACAATATGGCATTGTCACGAACACTCCAGACTAATGCTGTGACAAAAGAGACTAATCACTGTTTACACTATTTAAACATGAATATTATCCCATGTCAACAAATATAGGTTTATTAAAATGTAAAAACATACTTTAATTGAATATATACATATTATGTATGTAAACGTGTCACTTAATATTATTACATTGCTTTTCACTGTAGAAGGAAAAGTTCTTTCAGTGTAAAAATATGGGGAAGGAGGTTAATTGAGAAAATACGAAGCAGGTTTAAGCTTACAGAATACAGGCTGGTTATTTCACTAACTACAGGGTTATGATTAGGTATAGTCACAGTATTAGAACTCATAGAAAGACTATCTGTCAGAGAAACCATCTGGGTCCACTTTTGGACTGCCGTGACAGCCTTAAATCCACTGAGAAGAGCAACAGCCTACCAAACTAGGAGACAGAGATAAGAGTGGAACCAGGCCAAGGCAGAGTCAGTCACTACAAATGGAGCTCTCAGGTTTTAGCGCCAGATTGCTGAAGAAAAAGTGCTTCCAGGCAAGGAGATGTGTGAAGCATACATTCTATACGGGCACGTGCGCTGGAAAGTTCATGAAAAATCCAAAGGGATAAACTTGGGATTATATACAAATGTAAGATTTAAATTCTTTCACTACACATTATTCCATCTTGTATGTATTTATTTTGGTTATTTGGTTAATGCTTTTGGGAAATTCATGTATGAAATGCACTGTCTGAGAATCAAACGTTAGGATAATTTTGGAACAAATAATCACTGTTGTGTTTGATGCTATAATAACTGACTTGAAATTTGAAATATAGTCTAAATCAGTTAATTACTTTTATCTTTTGAGGAAAGTGTAAGACTTTAATAGTAATGAAAATCTTTAACATTTTGTCTTGTCATTTTAGGATGTGTAGTAATAAATATGCTATAGTGGGCTGTGTTTTAAACAGGTATCACTTGCTTGCCCCAGTGTGTTGAGAACATTGCTGGATGCAGCCATGGATAAAACGTAATCAGTCATACACACACATCACATTTGTAGCACCCAAAATTGAAACTGTGTAAACATATTCAGTTTTTTTCTCTTTTCTTTCCAGAGGAGTAAAATTACTTCTACTTCACAAATACAACAAAAACAAAACAATGAGCCTTGCTTACACCGTCTGCAATAAAGCATCATTTGCCGGTTAAAGTAGTCTTCTAATGCATATTCAGGTGCCTCTGTGGAATAATTAATATTAAACTACAGAGCTTTCTTTCTCCTGTTATCCACAAGCTACAGTTCTTTGTTACATAATAGTAGTGCATTAATAGTCAATTAGCGTTGACTTCAAGGTGGAACTAAGAATGCAATGTAGTTAACACAGACTGACTAATCTCCTGTTGTTGGATTCATGCTGTTTGTGGAATTATGCTTGCAAGAGAACAAAAATGGTTTCACACAGGGTAAATAATGAAATGAGCTCTTCCTGTTGTAGACAGTGACACCAGTTAGGCCTCTATCACCAGGCCTAAAGTAATCCCCTAGGGAGAATATGTGTCCTAATGGTGTTTTATAATCCACTTCCCTGAGGATTCTTACCAACAGCCTGATAACACACTATGAAGCCTGAGCTGGAGTCTTGTTGCTGAAATTAATACTCAGTTAAGTGGTATTTGCATACAAAGCCATGAATTAAACATGCGCTGCAAAGAGCCAACCAGTGATGCCAAGTCTTTTATGTAATTTGATACCCAATAAAGCAAATATTCAAACATGTAATGGAAAAAATCTGGTTCATTTATCCCATTTGAAATGGCAAATTTCTTCCATTCTCACTTACTGAACATTATTTTGCTTGCAAATGCCTGTAGGTAATTACAAGTAATTAACAGTTTTTAAATTAGGACTGAAACTGAAAAAGATTACACATTTAGTATTCATTCATTTAAACTAGGCGTCATATAAGCTCTCAGTGGTGACCCATATTTGTATACTTAAAAAGTGGTGAACATTAAAGTAATGTTTAATAATTGCAAAGCCATTAAAATAGTGGAGATCATGCTGCTTTTTGTGTTATTGAATGTCTCCAGCAGAGGGCAGTGCCCCACTTTAAACAAGATGGGAGCGGAGTCTGCCCACATTTTGTCATCTAAGGTAGCAACCAAGTAGCAGAAAATCTTGTGACACAATAGTTTTTTCCCATCTGTTCTTACAATGATTTTTAATGATGCCATTAGTTGTGTGCTTTGCATGACCCTGAGAAGATAAAAACAGCTTCAGCTGAAATAACAAACACCTTTGTGATTTAGTATTGTTTTCTTTCTTTATAATTAATGAATTTAAGGTTTTTGAACAACATAGCATACACTCCGGACATTGGTGCTGAGCTGTGATAGCAAGCCAGCAGCCTTTAGAAGTGGTGGGTGTGTGTTTGACATCAGTGCTGCTAGAGTGTGATGGGGTAATATTAGCCTGCATGAGCCATCAGCAGACACAGGCCAATTTCCCCCTGCCTCTCCCATCCTGCAGCAGCTCTGACAGCTCGACCTGCAGCTGCATAGATCAGAGGAAGCCAGAGTCCCACGTCAGATCCCTGCAGATCTCCTCTGGGGGGACATTCGCTTACCACAACGACTTTGCATCCTGATTAGTTGTTTGGCATGAAGTAGATGTTGATAAATCATGGTAATGGCTAAGAAATAAAGAAGTGGGGAGGTTGACCGTAGCTCCTTGGCCACAGTTGTGAGTACCAGGGGACAGATGCAGCTCAGTGTAGTTCAGGTTTCCTTCTCTTTCTCAGAATGGCTGCAGGAGGTATTGATCATTGCATTAATTCCACTTGAGCATCACAGGAAGTACATGCAAGTGTGAATTTTACTATTCTAATTATTGTTTGATCTAAAGATAAAATTCAAATGTAGGTGTCAAATGTATGTTGGGTCATATTGCTAAGGGAAACACATGCATAGTAGGCATTTTTCAAATATGCACATAAATCATGCAACTATGAAGTGCTTAATTTCTTTTTAACCATTATAACAAGTTGCTCTGCAGCTTTCTGTAGTTAATGAATGAATAAATCCCCATCAGTAAAGTACTGGAACAAGTAAGTGCTTAATAAAGTATAGGTAAGCTTCCGTAGGATCAGCCATTAACATAAATGAAACATGTATGCTTCTCCTGGGCATTTGCATTATTACTACTTTGGTACAGTGTATATACAAACCTAACATGCAAGACAAGTACTCCAATAACACCAAATTAACAGCAACTACACTACATATGATTACACAGTGGACTGAATTATTTCACATTACAATAAAAGCAGATCCTGAACAGAAACAAGTTGGTGTGGTTTTCACACCCAGTGCTGTTAATTCTCTTTTACTGACTTCATAAAGTAGTAATTACCATGGGCCTTAAAGCAGATTTCACTGGCAGACACAGTAGCTCTTAATATAGAACTTTTCCCTAGCACACTTCAGTAAAGAGAACAGCTGGAAGTGGGAGATATTTAGCCCAAGCATTGGCTTTATGGGTTTACACTACCTTGCGCTATGGCAAAAGCCAAAAATAAAGGCATAAAATGCAATGATATGTAGCCTTTATCTAAACTCTCACGCACAAGAACGAACAGGCATGATTGGCACAGACATTTTGGCAGTAGGGTGAGTTTTACTGTGTACATTGTGCACACATTCAAGATCAGAGAAACACTCATGCAGGGCTTTGCACACATGTAGCACTAACACTGTCAGAGAATGAGAGAGAGAGAGAGAGAGAGAGAGAGAGAGAGAGAGAGAGAGCGAGAGAGCTTACAAGGCTTCTAAAAGCAAACCAGGCTGCCCACTAAGACCTGGAAGGTTCTTTTGTAGCCAGGGAGGTTTATAATTATACACCATTTAAAAAAGGAAACAGCCTCCAGAGACATATCTGTGGACTGGCTTGTCGACAGCGTCCCTGACCAAGGAGAAAGGAGCAGACGATCTGAAAAAGGGAAGAAGAGACAGAGTCTGAAAAATGTAAGTTCACAGGGGTAGAGAATTTTTGAGCTCCGGAAAACATTTATAGAGACTAACCTGCGTGAAATGCTTGTAGTTCTGGCATTCCACTCAACATTTTCCTCTCCACCTACAAGCTGTAAACACAACCCAAAATGATTACTTGCTATGAGAGTCAGTGAATGCTGAGTGGGTAAAGCTTCCAGAAAAAAACCTCTATTCACCTTAATGCTGTTGTGAGCCGTAGCCACACTTTCAACCCCTTAGCAACGGGCAGGTTTTTCACAAGCTTTGGCCTCAGAAAGGATTAACTGGTCTGATAACTCCACTGAAATTAAAGACACAGAGAGAATGATTCTTAAAGGAATATCATGTTAGTAATGCCAAATAGACTAACATATTCTGTGCTGTTGCTGAGACAATAACTCATGATGTAATTTTATCTTCAACAGTATAAATATTTCCCTTTATAGCAATACATTTAATACACATACTGTACATAAAATGAATCTCTCTATCCATTAACATTAAAAGACTCGAAATTGAAGGGGAAAAAATATATATACAGATGTTTTATGTGCATTGTATACCAGGGTGTCTCGTAAGGAACTGAGTACCTATGAAACGCCATCCGTCGCGGAACTGCAGGACTTCCTGTTGGCTGACAGATGCCCCACCGGACATGTCAACCAAGTGTGGCCCAGTGTGTATATTGGCAACGAGTATGTACCAGGCAGCAGGCCGGCTATTCATGAGGCAATTACACAAAGTAGCAGGTTGAGAACCCAGATGAATATACAGGTGTGCAGTGTCCTATAAGGCTAGGAGTCAGCTGCTTTACTGACAGGTTTGTATACACTAGCAGATCAACTCCCAGCACACTCATACTTAAAACTGCTGAAAAAGGAGTGCACTAAAGCATAGGTGTAAAACCACTGAATTCAGCACATTGGCCACCGTCACATGGTGTGATTCAGTGCAGGAAATGTTTCTGTAGTAAAGAATTAGTGTAATTCTTGACCACTCTTGCCATGTGAGTGTAAACCCTTCTTAGAAAAAAAAAGACATTATGCTAGAAACACCTTTGTATTTATCTGCAGGGCTGCAGCCCGTGACAAACCCCTGCTGCACAGTATGGGCATCACCCACATTGTGAATGCTGCCAGCGGCCCCCCTCATGTGAACACTGGGCCGCGCTTCTACAGAGACATGGCTATAAATTACTATGGGGTGGAGGCTGACGATTCCACCGACTTCATCATAGGTGTATTCTTCTACCCAACAGCAAGGTTTATACGTGCTGCGTTGTCCAGTAAAGGCAGGTTCCACAATGTACTGCACAGAAACTGCTATATGCATGAGAATTGCATGAAAAAACTGTCTAAAAATATGCAATCAATGTTTTTTTTACTTATTGCAGTCATCTAGACTAGTTAATATAGTTCTTTACACAAGTTTTGTTCTTAATCAAATCAAGCATGTACAAAATCAGCTTCCTAGGCAGGTATCACATCAAATGCTGTTGTTGTCCATGGACCAACACATTTCTTCCATTTCAGGGAAAGTGTTTGTCCACTGCTTGATGGGAGTCAGCCGCTCTGCCACACTTGTGTTGGCTTTTCTCATGATCTGTGAGGAGCTGACCTTAGCGGAGGCAGTGCGAGTCGTCCGGCAGCACAGAGACATCTGCCCAAACCCTGGCTTCCTCAGTCAGCTCCGCCATCTCGACATGCGCCTCGTCCGTGAAAGGAAGAGAAAGCTAGAAGCTTCTCTCCCTGTAAATAGAAATTCAACAATGATGTGACAAAGCCTGCCTCAAAAGTACAGCCCTCAGGATTTTACCCCTTTGCTCCCAGACCTATCAGGTAAGGTTTCATTTACCAATACGCCTTTCATGACAGTAGCGAACTAGATATTGGAGAGCCAATTAAATTGCTTGCTCATAAACAGTTATTAGCTTCCAAAGGGCAGCAGGGTTGCAAAATAAATGGCAGGTTTTTTTTAGTTCCTTCCAGATGGCATGTGCTTTGAACTTCTTCCAGAAGGAGTCTCTGAGCACATGTTTAATTTTTTTTTTTTTACTCTTGTGACATGAGATGGTTGTGGCATGCTCCTCATTACATGAACATGGGGCAGGAGAAGCCTGCATAGCTGGATGTCTGATCCCCTACACAGCCTCTCTAATGGCTATCATATGCTTTAATAATGTTTATATGTTTGGCATGAAGCGTTTATGATATAATCCACTGTTATCTATGAACCAGCTGGCTATTCATTTTTAAAAAGAAATCTTATTTTTGCATGGATACAAAGAAAGAATGAATAGAAAAAGATCTGCTCCATGTTTACATAAATAAATCTGCACATTTACAGGAAATATGCAATGTCATATTTTGTATGTAGACATCATGAGTGTAGTGGCAGAATTACAAGACTGATGTGCTTAATTGATTTGCATCAAGGATAACAGTCAGGTAACATGTACGCCCCCACATCACACACACACATTTTTCTAGCTAGAAAATAAATCCTGCAATGCAGCATTCCAATTCGAGGCTTTCAGTCTTTTTTCAGTGTGAAGATTTTCCTTTCCACAGAGTAGCTCCTGAAGACAAATCTTGAAGCTCCACATGCCAGACGCAGTATGAGACATCATCTATATCTGACCTGCAGCGTCTGCTGTGGACAAAGCGCCTGCCCTCCAGACCTGTCAGTCAGGTTTCGCACAGCCAGAATGTAGGGGATGAATGAGTAATGACCTATCATACAGTGTCTTGGTGTTCATCCATCCCAGAGCAAAACAGACACACACCAAATATCAGCACTGTCCAAAACATAGATCCTGTGCACTTATATTCATAGGCAAACATCAACTGTATCAGCTCAGCTGAATTATAGCAACTGTTGGGACCTAGTTTGAATGGCCATTTAGATATATAAAGACCTTTATAAATATATAAATAAAACTGACTTGAGTGGGTTCTTGTCAATATTTTTAGGAAGACAAATGATTTTACCCTGCCAGAACCATGTCATTTAGGTGCATAGTGTGCGAAAAAGGCATAGGGTGTAAGGTGTAGCCAGAGCATATCATTATCTCAGCTGATGGGCCACATCACACTCCTGTCTCCTCAGGCAGGGAGGTGGTTGGCTACGCCTGGAGGCTTCAACTCCTTCAAAGTATTTCAGCTCTTCTTCTACCCGCACCTATGCTGCACAAAATGGAAAGTCTGGCATATCTGACTCCTTCAGATTTTCAAAATGAGTGAGAATAGATTGTGAGGAGACAGCTGTGTGAGACCGTGTCAATGACCAATAATGTATTTTGATAAACTGAGAAGCAGTGCATGATCTCATGCTTTATGTATTTTTGTGCCACCAAGTAGAAGTCTCCTGTCCAAAAGGAGCTTGTTTGCTTCATCCTCACTGAAGCCATCATCTCTGCCTGAAAGAAGAGACTTCAGCCCAGACTTTCTTCCACTCTTCGAAGAACTGGCCAGATCCTTAAACCAAATAAAAGACTGAATACAACTGCTGGTCTGATATTCATGGCAAATTAATTTTGAGTTGTAGAAAACATATGACCTCAATTTACAGACTTTGCGAAAATGAACTCAAACACCATGTCCACTGTAGGGTTTGGTGTGGCACACCACAATATTCTTACAAGAGGGCTATAAATAACATCTCCTCGAGGGTGTTATCTCAGGTGCAGGCTATGAATAACTCCTTCCCCCTCTCATACCATACACATTTTCCAATTTTTTCTACAATACTGACATAAGTTACATTTCATTTAAGGTTGCAAATGCCTCAATTTAGCATTAGGTCTGATAGATTTGTAGGTGGCAAACACTATTTGTGCATGTTGGTATGATTTTAGATTTATGAAAATTAAGACCTGATCTCACATCTGAAGCAACGCACCTACATCAGTCAGGGAAGAAGAGAGATTTCAAGGTTGAAGGAATAAGTGAACCTGACAAAAGAATAAAAGGAGTCCAACATGCTCAGTTTAATCACTTCCCTGTCAAGGTGAGTGATGGCAGTGACTGTGGATGTGAGGGGGGAAAACACGCAGCACTGATGGCTCTGAAAACTCTCTGTAGAGATGATTCATGTGTCTTTTTCACATATCTGGGAAGTGAAAAAGCAATTACCATCCCATTTGCAGCAGCCAAGCTCACATTACAGAGACTCTGTTAAAGTCGGCTCAAAAAAGAAACACCTTTTGGATTAAATTACAAGCCCTGCTCTGCTGAGATTTCCTATTTTTGTCAAATTGGACTCTTTTTAGTCGCTGGGCCCCAGGAAGGCCAGCTGCCAGTGGGAGGGCTCACAGCAGGCAGTGTGAGGAGGGAATAATTGGCTGGTGGAATTGAGCCCAGGCCGAGACTTCTCCTATGGGCCAGGAGATGCACTCTCTGGCCTTTTAGCAGATTTTATCCAAAAAACATGTCTTGTCAAGGGGCCAAAATACAAATGTTTCCACATATGTTGACCCTATTTATTTTATTTACACAAACGCAAAAATGTCCAGCGATCTCCTGCTCTGTGGTCAGAATTTTTTTTCTCTCATAAAAAAGACCAGTGGAACATATGAGTTGGACAGAGTACATGCTCTCCTTGGTCAACTAACTTCTACTGTGCTCCTAAAATGGATGTATTACAAGACACAAATTGTGCAGTATGTGCTATGGCAGCCTATATAACATACATACTTAATGTTTTCTACACTTAATATATGTCAGTAATGCAAATCTGCAGTTTCAGCACATTCTAATTATAGATTCTCATCACCTATTGCATTACCAATGTTTTCAGAATGAGGAGTCAGCACTTTATTTATTTATTGACATTCTGACATCTTTGTGTCCCCATGCAAAATAAATAAATAATTTGTGCTTTTCCCCATTTATTCACTTTTTCGACACCAACAGTGTAAAAACATTATGTGAGATTGGACACCTGTTATAAGCTGAGCAGACATGGAGTGTTATATATATATAAACTATTGGTTGATATTGCACACCTTGCCATGTACTCAGCGTATTAAGTGATTAGTGATTTCATGACCAGAAGAATGAGATAATGAGTTGGCCTGAGAGTCAGAGTGAAATTCAGTTAGGGTCTTTGTGTCTTCTGCTGTGGTCCTTTCATGCCAGGGGTGCCCAGCTGCCTGGCACACTGTGTATAGAGCTCAGGCTCACACATGTGCCACTCCCCAACACTGAGGCCAAAGCTAGTACATTAATAGTCTAAAAATACCATACAAGATCTGTTTGCCTGTTATGAGCTTAATTTACTCCTAGCACACAGTACTGGAGAAACCTATAAAGGTAAGACTAATATATATATATATATATATATATATATATATATGCATATATGCATATATGCATTGATGCAAGCGTAAGTTCCGAGGTCCTTCAAATAATGTGAAAGCAATGTGTTAATGAAACTACAGTAGAATGAAAGAAACAGTTATCACCCATTCCTCCTCAACCATGACTGCAGGAGCCTTCTCGCAAGATATGTAGTCGGCTTTATATAGGAGAAACCAGGAAAAGCTTGCTGATCATTCTGTTGAACATCTTTGGAACATCATTAAGGATTTGGGTTGTTTTTTTTCCCCAGTGGCAAAGCATTTTAATACTAATGACCACTACATTAATGACAATGAATATCTGTTTGGATTGTAAGTTGTTATGACTGCAACGAAGATATGAACTGAAGTACTTTCAGAAGTACTTTGCTTTCACAACTGATCAAGAATCTCTCTCAAATGTAGATAAACCTTGAATACTTCAGCATTATGAACATGTATAATACACACACACCTATACACATACATAAATGTACTGATGTTTATCTGAGCATCTGTACTCTATCTACAGGTGAGATTCCTAATAAAGGGGGGGGGGGGGGACAACTCATGCTTGCTGCTAATTAGTGGAAATCAGCTCAGAGGTGAAGTGGAATCAGGCACCAAACTACTAATTTGATTTGATCATGGAAATGTCAATTTAGGAGTACCACATTTGGATAATTTCTATTACAGCAGCGGTAATGCAATTGAAATCTATCTTAAATCTTATACTCTTAAAATCCATAAAAGGGTAAGTATTTTAATAAACTTTTGCAATGTGTTTAAATTTAACTAATTTCTTAATTTCTCTCCAATGGGGAGAGGTCTTGACACTCTGGCTGATGAAACCTGAGTTAAAAGATGAAACTGAAAAGAGTCGAAGCAGAGCCAAACAAAGAATACTTGCCAACCAGCGCTGTGACCCAGACATCACGGCTGGGGTTTATGAGCTGGAGAAGCTCTTCTGGAGACACAGGAGCAGGATACACCCATGTCAGTGAAGTCTGGCTACACTGTATCTATACTGGCGAAGAGCAAGTGAGGAGAGTAGTTACCAAACAAACCAACAAACCTTTTCTCTTAATGGCCAGCAAGTCTGATTATTTTGCTTAATGGTTGTGGATATAAGCCACTGCACTGCATGAACACCAATTTCAGTAATGGTTGATATTCCTTTCCATAAAGACGGCTCTAGAGCGCCACAGCCTGGGAAAAATGGCAAAACCACACATCCTTAAGGCAGCTAAGGGAAAACTGGAAGCACGTTCCACAGGACCAGACTACTACCACAGCATGTACATTACTATGGAGCCAAGGAGAAGTGACTCCAACTTTTAACCCATGAGATTTTCTACCCAGTGTCACAACGTATTTTCACTCAGCATTCTGGAGAGTGAGCAGACACAGACAGGGCATGATGAATATCTTTAGATCAAGTATTAAACAATTAGATTTGGTAGAACAAAGTCAAAAGCATTATGTCTTTTATACCTAAAAAAAAAAAAAAAAAAATTATATTATATATATATATTATATATAAAAAAATTTTTTTTTTTATATATATGTATATATATATTCACTTTATACAGCTCTCCCCAAGAATCAGTTTTTACATCAGTTGGAACCTGAATAGCTTAAGTTTTTTTTAGTCCAATTACAGTAATTTAAGGCACCATTTCAAACTTAACTCCCGTTTCGGAGACAACAAAAGCTCAGATTCTCTCATGCACTAATCATTTCTTGTTTCAGGTAAGCTGCTCGTGCACTGCGTCATGGAAAGAAGTCATCCACTTTAGTTTTGGTTTAATTAATTATCTTTGAAGATATGGTTGTTGATGCCATTGAATATGAAGAAGAAAAAAAAACCATTGTATTCTGCCAGAGGATTTCAAGACCTAGAAGAAGTGCAAGAACAAAGACACCAAAAATAAAATAAAATTAGAAAAAAAAACAAACCCATAACAGCCCGAGTCATTAAGTGATTCATGCATTTGGATACACTACATGCTATGCTATTTGATCACTTCCAGTGTAAGAGGGTAGGTATCTCTTCTGCCTTTCTGTCTCGAACATAGCTTCAAAGTGTCTTGATATCAGCAACATCTCAGCTGAAAGTTTAAACTGTTAACAATATTACCAGGACAGACTATGAAAATGTAAGAAAAAATGACTACATTAGGAAGCACTGATACAATTTCTCCTAAATGCATTTAGTACAAAACCATTGTATGAGTGTGTGTGAGATGAATGGGTCTTGCAGTATAACCAATAAATAGCTGTTGGAGAAGAGGCCGATCACATTACACAGATAGTCCAGACTCAGGTTTAAGTCTGTCAGTGGCTCATCATAATTTATTTTATGCTAAAATGTACAGCATTTAAGTGACCGACTAAAAAGGTAACTCATAAATACAGGACTGTTGCTCCATTAATTAGTACAGTCAGGATATCCCTCTTGCGTCAAACTGCCATTCTGTACAGGTACAAAGGCTACAAAATAAGCTATACAAACAGACACCGATACAATTTACCTTTATACATGCCATCTGTTTTGTCTATTAACAAGGCTACTGTTCTACATTTCAGTAAAATATAAATCAGATGTTTTATAAAGATAAAAAAATCTACAGATGGAATGAAAATGTACGTTTAAAAGGCATTTCATAAAAGACCAACTTTGGAGTAAATCGACAATTTCTGAACTCTGCCTTATGAAATGTTTTTTATATTCCCTCGGCTTTATTTAGAATTCTACATGTACAAATACTGACAGTTACTTCGCTATTTTGACTGAAATTGCTTTAGTTTGTATAAAACAGAAAGCTGCCTCAGGTAAAGAAACTTGTTAAAAAGTAACAAATTATACACAATTAGCAATAGAACCTTCGAAGCTGAACACCCAAAAACAATGACAATGTTTAAAATCTTTACAGTATTAGAATCAACAAAAATATAGTTTAATTTTTCCTTCCATAAGAGGGAAACCTAACCAAGGCCATACATTTAATATAAAATTGCTTGCTTTTAAGCACAACACTGTACAGTACTACTTTGATGCACTGTCACTAACAAAGACATTATAGCATGCTAAGTTTCACCTTACACTTAAAAAAATATAAAAGCAGATTTACAATAATTTAAATATGAAGGCATGAGTACAGACTTGGAAACATAACCTTGCGATTGCTAAACAGGTACATTGAAAAGGCATACAATGCAGGCACATTTAAAGGTTCCATAATGCAAGTCCAAAAACAAATCAAAAATCATAAAAAAAAAAAAACCCACAATGCAATCCCAATTAAACCGCAATGCAGTTTGATAGGATACACATTAAAATGTTACATTAAATTTTGATGTAAGGCTTCCCATAAATAGGGAAAAAGCTAAAGATTAACCATTTAACACAACTTTTTTTGCATTCTTACCAAGTGCTGGTTTTTTCATAAAAATCCATAAAAGGGAACATTAAGAACGAAAATCAACACAAGAACTACCTCAAGTCATCAAGCTGACTTATTTCATGACCCTTTAGAGTCCAGAAGTCATGAGCGATTATCGTCTCATATAAGGCCCATTTAAGGGTTGTTTAGACATGCCAGTGTTCACATAACCATGGTGGCCTGCTGGACTGTACATCATATTGCCGTGGGGTGGAGCCTGCATGGGCTGCTGTGGGTATGGTTGCGTACCCATCATGCCCATCTGCATAGAGTACTGTGGAGACTGATTCATATATGTGGGGTTGCCATGGTAGCCCCCGTTCATCATGGGCTGAGTCACCCTGTATGTGTTCATTGCGTTAAGTGGTGCCATGTTCACATTCACGTTCATGGAGTTGACGTTGTATGCTGGAGCAGGCATGAGGTTCACACCCATGTTCATGCGAGATGGCATGGCTAGTGTCCTGCTAGGTGCCTGCATGGTTACAGTCTGTGGACCTCTGCCGTACATCTGCTGTTGGTGATGAGGAGGCAGCGGAGCAGATTTTGAGCGTATCGACACGGGGTGGTGGTGGTGATTCTTGGGGGCTATTTGTGTCTGCAGTCTCTGGGAAGGTGGCAAATTCATGTTGGATGTGGCCATGTTGCGCTGAAGCATCATGGGTGGAGGAGTCATGTTTGGAGGTGGGGTCATCGTGGCCTGTGTCTGGGGACCTCCACCTGTGACTGTATGTGGAGGTTGAGACAGGGAAACGAGAGTGGGGTTGTGAGGGCCTAGCTGGGAGGACACGGAGCCACTGTTGTTGGTGTAAGACGTGATGGGGTGCGATGCAGAGTGGCTGAAGGACAGTGGGTGGTCTATGAGAGTGTTGGTAAGCTGCTGGAGCTTAGCCAAGCTGAATGTAGCTGAGGGCTGTCCATAGTGCCCGCCCACATACTCGCTCTGGCCCATCCTCTCGTACAGCCCCAAGTTGGTGGAGGGATTGTTGGACTCTGGGATGTCAGGAAGCTGCATGGGTGGAGGAAAGCTGGCAGGCATAGAGCAGTGGGACAGAGGTTGCTGGTGGTGCTGATGTTGATGCTGATGCTGATGGTGCGGATGCGGGTGGTGGTGATGATGACTGTGGTGGTGCCCATGACTGTGCCCGTGCGTGTGCCCGTGGGCGTGCCCATGTGTGTGGGCGTGCCCGTGACTGGGCTGCCTCTCTGGTACACAGCCTTGCGGGGATTTGACACTGCAGCCCTGCGGAGAGCTCATGCTGTTTTGCTGGAGCATGCTGCAGGCGCCACTATTGTTCACCACAGGGCCAGCCATCTGCTGGGACACGGCACAGCTGCTCTGTCCATGGCTGCCACCGGAGGAGAGGTTGCCATAGGAACAGCTGCTCTGGGAGGAGGCGCCGGCGCTAGCTCCCGTGCCACAAATGCTGCCGCCCAGTGTGGAGTCATAGCTACTGGGATTCTCATAGTTCTCAGTGGTGCTCTCGATGCTGCCCAGATCACTGAAGCCACTGTCCACCACCTGCTGGGAGTGGTCGGACACAGAGGGCACGTCCATCATTGGACTGGTCTCCATGTTGTTATGAAGGGAGTGCACAGAGATGGCGCCCTGTTCTGGGCTGATCTGGGTGTAGCTGCTCTCTAGAATAGACACTGCTGGGCTGCTAACAGAGCGCACGGATTGGCTGGGGTGGGAGTGTACGGAGGACAGTGGGCTGCTGTGATCTGACTGCTGGCAGTCATCGACAGGGGTCATTTGAGGGCTCTGGTCCACGTGTACATATCTCTGCAGGCTGCGGCAGGCCTCCTGGGTCTCCACACAGTCCTGGAAGTGCCTCTCTTGCTCAGCCTCCTGTGTAAGAGACTGAACTGCCTGCGCAGTTTCCATGTCTATCTCTGGACAAATACTCTGGTCCTCCTTTATTGCCGGGGTCAGAGGTCCAGGATCTTTGTGATGGACATTCTGAAGGCCCTCATCCTCCTCCTCTTCCGACTCAGAGTCAGGATGATGGTCAGAGTCAACAGTGTTGTCCTGCACATCCATGTTGATGAGGCTGCTATCGGGGACCAGCTCTGCTGAACACTGTGGAGGAAGGTGCTCCTCCTTCTCCTCCGCACACAAGATTGGAGCGGGTTCAGAGCTATCCAAAGGCTCTTTCTCAGGTGCTGGTAAAGACTCCTCCTTCCTCAGCTCACTGGAATCCACATGACCATCATCCTCATCGTCCGCATCATGATCTTCCACGAGAGTGGGTTCTGGCTCTTCGTCCTCCTCTTCTTCATCATCACGCTCGTCCAGTCCATGGGGAACCCTGCAATCGTGCGCCTCTTCAAGCTCCGGCTCCCTTCCCTCCTCTGTATCCTCAGTAGACTGCTCAGCATAGTTCACAGGCCCGGATACAGCCTCATGGCTCTCAACACCACAGGGAGAAACATCCACCGAGTCAGGCTTATCAAGAGGCTCATCGTCTTCATGTTCTGCTTCCTGCGCTTCAGGGCTTGGCGTCTCCGAGACTGAAGTGTGCAGCTCAGGCTCCACAGCCTCAGGCTCTTTGCAGGGCTCACCATCTTCAGGAACAGATGCAGGGCTGGCTATGTGCTCCTCCTCTGGTTCCTGCTCCACACTGACCATGGGCGTCTCTGGAGGTGTGTAAAGGTTGAGCTTAAAGCCCATCTTTCTCTCTTTCTTAAGCCTCCATTTAGGGGGCCCACGCTTTACTCCTTTGGGCCACCCTTTCTTCCTCTTCACAGGTCGTGGATTGTCCTTTTTCATCGCATCCATAATACCTACATGGATCACATCAAAAGAAATGTATATTACTGACAGTAAACAAATAATAGTTTAAAAAAAAAAAAAAAAAGTTTTAAAAAAAATCACACACTTGCACATTCTAACACACAAACAGTAAATTATTACCTTCTACTTTCTCCCCTTCACGTTGATTTGAATGATTGTCATCTTGTCTCTCCCTCTTCCTTGGCCTGCCTGGCCTGCGCACAGCTGCTCTTCTCCTCCTCCTCCTCTCCTCCACCTCCTCCTCGTCGTCCTCATCGTCACTGTCGTCCCGTCTGATGGAGCGCTCTAGCTGTGGTGCAGGGCTCTCCACATCAGAATTGTCAAAAGGCTCATCCAGCACCTCAGTCCTCTCGGAGATGGTTTCTGTGGTGACGCTGCTGTTAATGCGCACTCTCCTCCGGCCTCTTTTCTTCTGCAGAGTGCCTCCTCTCTGGGATAGAGAATGTTCACCATCAGATTTCTTCTGGTGCTTACTCAAAGTGAATGCCATTTAGGTTCCCCTTACAAAAACACTAGCTAAAACAATAACAATGTGCCTTGTCTGCTAAAACTTATGATTGACCATGACTTTGGGTCACCAAAGAAAGCACGTAATATGTGAAGGGAGATGACAAAGTTCGTTAGACATAACAGCTGTCATGGAAAAAGTGGAGATTTCCTTTTGGTGAAATTGTCCCCTAGTGACCTCTAAACCAAAAAGGACAGTTTTGGATGAAACAGATACAATTAAGGACAATGCTAAACATAGGGAAATGTAACCACATTCTGAATGGGCCGCCTCATGATCTAAATGCAAAGATATATCATTCAGACCACAGGGTCTAAGCCACAGGCCATTCATTTGGAACACTCTGCAAGCATAAAACCCCAAATGAGAGTTTGCAGGACCAGAATGACCACAGGTTCCTCACAACATACTCTTTACTGGAGTTCGCCACCTCTCCTGAGACATCCTGGGGTTTGCTAATCCTAATGGAAATATTTCAGCACTGCATATAAACTCAATGTTTTGTTTTGATAAGGGGACATTCATTTAATTCACCAATAGATCTAGAACATTGCTGAATCATCATGAAAAGGAAGTCAATATTAATTCTTTGTAAAAAGAAAAACAAAGTTTTCTAAATAGAATATTCATTCCCACACAGAATATAATAAATCATGAGCACACAAACTGCTAAAATCAATATTGCAAGTGGTGCATCCAAATGAGTGTTGTCTAGCAAAATGACATTGAGAGCTCAAACCTTACCTTCCGCTTGAGCCCCGGTAGCGACTGTGACTGGACTGAAGCGTCGCCATCACTGCTGCTATCCTCACTCACTTCCACGTCTTTCTCAATGGTGCCAGGGAACAGCTGCTCCGAGTACCTCTTGCTGTAGTTCTTACACTTGGTGAGAGGAGGCATGCGACTGCTGAAGGTCGCTCCTGTTCTCTTGTCTGTTGTTGATGCACTACATTCTCCAGGGTCCTCCATCTATTGTTCAAGAAACATGGACACAGGATTACATTATCCAGTTTGCACTGACTGCAACCCCACAGACAAATGACCTTTCTAAGCCATCCGCTCTAATTTACCAGCATTCCGACAGTAGAGATTGCCTTCTGATAAGCTGTTGATCTAAGCAACATTTATTTTTAAGCAACCGTGGAAGATTGCATTTCATGGGACATTCAGGGGTATTAATAATGTAGAGATTTGATTTGGGTCACTCAGGAAGCTCAGTTAGCACTCAGAAAATGCTCTTGGCTATATCTGTGAACTCTGCCTGAACTCGCAGGCAAATGAAGAGATAAATTTAGCAAGTTTAACACAAGCGCCATCTGGAAACTAATGATGCAGAACAGCATAGGAGTGAGTGACCCACTCTGATCAGCAAATTCATGATTGCGATATGATCCAACTACACATCATCCATTAAAATAAATAAATAAATAAAAATAGCAAGCCTTGGTTTCGTACAGTACACCATCCTCTGCCTATTTGATTGGATTTCAAGAGAACGGGACTCTTGAAAGTGAGGTTACTGGTCTAAAAGAGAATACTTGTCAAACATGTTTAATGCTACATAGTAGCAACGATCACAATGAAGACATGAAGCCATGACTGTATATGGTTTGCAGCACAGGAACAAAGCACGCCAGAGTATGGCCACAGCCATCTTAGCTGAGGGCAAGGGATGCTAGTTACACCAGGGTGACCTTAAAATGAGACAGCATGGAGCCCTTAAAAATAAATAAAGGAAGTAAAACCACCACACCTCCCAAAACAACACTATTTTTTTTTATCATTGTGGTCAGTACTGATAAACTGAGTGCTATTGCAAGGCCAGGCTAAAACAACTCCAAACCACCAATGTCTGTACTGGTTTGGGGGTGGGGGCGGCACTAGATTCCCAATCTAGAGTCATACAGGGGACACATGAAAGCCGCTTTGGCATCCACGAGAAGCTGACCGAGAACCCATGTCCCATTAACAGAGCTTTTCTAATAAGGTGAGATCCTGTGGCTGAATCATACCTCTGTCCCCGTTTCCTGCTGCCCCTCCAGGGAGTTTCTGTAGACTGATCCAACAGGACTCCAGACGAGATACTCGGGGTCGACCTCATAAAGACGTGGCTTCTCTCTCAGCCATGCCATGTGTCTCTGGATCATCTGATGTTTTCGGATAACAACAAATCTATCCAGGAAAATAAAAACAGGCTTCAGTAAACAAAGATGACAAGTACTTGACTGACTCTACTGGTTTGTTCATGATATCTGGACTGCAATGTAAGAGGGCACGGCTAAAATGTGAATAAATTACAATATGTAAATAAGTTAGACATGTCAAAATGGGATGTTTGCACTTTAAATTCCATATATGGACCAGGAGAATAAATGTTGATTTCAAAACGTTTATTTCAATAAATCAAGGGAAATTCAGTTTTCCACGACAGGGGCCCTTTAACATGTAAGCACAAGCTACAGCTTACCCAGTCTGTTTAAAATCGGATATGGAATCGCACATCAAAAAGACTTGATCTACAGACCACAGGGTCTGTCAGGAATTGTTTGTGGGTATGACTGACTGACAGCACGGGAGCCCAACCAACCTGCCATCCTGCACATCAATCATGTTGAGCTGCTGGAGTGTGGTGGCGATGTCATGTGGACACATGCCCGTGGCTTTGCTCATTCCCTTGATGCTGACACTTTTATCTGGGTGGTTGTGCAGGTACTCTAGGATGACACTTTTCCAATATGCCAAGTAGGACAGACGACCCAGATCTGATAGGGGCTTCTCCGGGGAGCCAGCTTGGCCCTCCTGCCTAGTGAGTAAGTAACCTGGGAAAGTAAAAAAGGTTTATGAAAGCTGATGTCAGATCAGCTGTGAGTGGCAGCTTTTATTTATCTTGTTTACACAAACAAGACATCTTGGTTTTGTGCAGATCTCAGAGGCACAAATGGATTTTTATTTTTCATTCTTCAAAGGCTCTGCTGTTTCTGATGCTTTAAAAGCTTCACATCTCATCAAAGAGCAGGCCAGTCCTGCATCCACTCCTCAGCCTTCTCTAGGCTCTCGGACGCACGCTGTGCTGTGCAACAGCGCGGGTGGAGCGAGAGGTGGGGTACAGCGGGACAATGCTGACTCCACTGAGTGGAGACACCCTCCCCTTTGAGTCAGCTGGGTGTGAACGTAAGGAGTAGACTGTGATTACTAAACAAAGAGAAATCGGCTTGATTAAAGGGGCTGTTTTAGCCATGATTAGACGCAGGGTGCAGCCCTCACATGACACGCTTTTATTAACAGCCATCAACTTCATTAATGCAGCCACCTGGGACAAACTCTCGGAGGACATCCAGAGAGCAGTCACACTTCAACTTGATCCTCAGCCATCGTGGAATGAGTATGTAGGGACTTTGCCCCATTGAACAATACTTAAAGAAATGTACATTTTTCATCCCAAAGAATGAAAACATTTATGTACATTTATATGCTGTCAAATCATGCTAATCCTATACTTGGACACATGCCATTTATATTTTTTGTGTATGCAGTTAGAAGCAATGGCCATCTTGATTTAAATGTAAAATAAAAGCTACTATTATTTCAAAAAACAGTTCATAAATAACTTACTGAAATCAATAAGAAACCTCCCAAATCCTTGCCTTTGGTACTGGGGCATGATCATTATGCAGGAGACATTGTACTTCTGCTGGCATAGCTTTTCCTGAGAGAGAGGGAGAGAAATGGAGAGAGTATGTCAGAACACTGCCAACGCAGGCAATTCATGCAGGCACCTGCTGGTGTCCTTGACTGAACCCAGTAAAACACGCAGAGAAAACACTGCAGTTCTCAGATACTGGTAAAACGTTGATATACAACAGTGGTCAGCACAAAGCAAAAATTCAGGTTCACAGCTCCATCTGAGTAATGACACAGGATCTCGCATCAGTAACCAATGATTATAATTCCTCTATTTTAGTAACATGCACCATAATCACTTTCATAATGTGAATGGAACACACAAACGCTGGTACCTTTGAGAAGTATCCTACAAGATGACAGCCTTTCTCATCATTTTGAGTTAGAATGTAGAAAAGAAAAGGCTCCACGTCATAGTACAGCGTCTTGTGGTCAAGAAAAAGCTTTGCAAGCAAACAAAGATTTTGGCAGAAAATTTTGCTTACATTTCCATCAACCTAAATAAGACAGAAAAAAAGAATACATTGTTACTTAGAATACAGTGCTGTGCAGAGATTCAAATCAGCTCAATTCAGTTCATTTACTGATTCAAAGCACCTAACAGAAATTAATAACAGGCTTTTATTACAATTGGCCATTTTTCTTGTTCAACACATTTGCACCCAAGTTTTTACTTTTTTTTTAGTCTATTTAATGGACTTGAGAGACCTCTGGAACTTTCAGGTAGGTGCCAAATACAATTTATAAAATCACAAATACAAATCAATGGCCTCTGCAGAGATGTTTCCAATCCAATGAGAAGAAAAACAGGACCGCAAACAGTGGAGCATTACATCAACCGTCCTAATTTATGCTTCTATAGACCCTGCAAGGACCTATGCATTTCTATCCCAATTCAAAGTGCTTTTTAAAAAGATTGCCCAGGTTAATTAATAGCTCCTGGAGGGTTTAAACTCACTAATGTTAGGCAACATTAGTTCATTCATGCAGGTCAAGTTTCCATCCAAGCTCTTGAATGTGTCTGAAGGGTAAGCCTGGCAGATCAATGCCATTCATTTAAGAATATAGTACTCTTGGTTATATTACAAATGCAGATTTTATTAAATTAGGATGCAGATGCTTAAAAGACATACTGAAGATGTACTGACCTCAAACACAGAAAGGTTATCTTTCCTGTAGATCTCATTAGCTGGTGGATTAAACCAGCCACACTTTTTTAAATGCCTCTCTAGAATGTTCTGGCTTTTCATGTACTTCAGACAGAACTCACAAAGATAAAGTTTCGGTAATCTGGAGGTAAAGGCACATACAGCAATTATCAGATTTATTCAAAACTCATATGCGTTATAGTTACCTTGTAGATATAATGGAACAGTTACCTTGAATATTCTGGAGGATAAGGTGACGAGTACCATGTCTGTATTTCATATTTTCCAAACTCTATCAATGAAGGATATTGGCCTTGATCACTGCTGCTTAGTTCAGTCCGCTGTTTGTAAAACAAGTAAACAAAACCATTGTGTATACTGTAAGTGCATGCGTGTGCGCACACGGTCATGTACATTCGTACATAAGCACGGACGTCTACCCTCACCTTTGCAGTGAGCTCCTGGGCTTGCCTGAATATCTTAATGTCCTCCTCAGTTACTTGATCATTGGGTGAAGGGATTCTTCCATCTTGACCCTCTCGTTTTAGGCATCTCAAGGCATTTAACACTGCAAGATTAATGAATAAAAAAAATGGCTTCAAAAACAAGCACAACAGAAAACGACGTTATTCTATTTTGCGTTTTTAAATGAAGTACCTTATAAAACTGGCATGCATCACCACAACAGCATACTGTCCACAATATTGTTTTAAACATGACATTTAGTAAATAAATGAGGTGAACATGTTGGTCATGAAAAACAAGACAGAAGGAGTTATGAAATGGAAACATTCAGCATTAGTGTGATTAAAACTGAACGACAAAGCCTGAGAGGCAGATTTAAGCAACATGAGCACTTGAGTAGCCAGTTAAAAGCAGCAGAAGACGGTGTGCAATTTAGTGGCTTCAAAACATAAAAAAATGTGGAAAAAAATGTCATTTATAAAAATTAAAAAAAAGTGTTATTTTGCATTAAGCAGAATGCCTTAAGAGGATTGAGAAGTGAGAGCTGGTTGGCCGCATTGGGAGTTCAGGCCCTGTGCTTACCATGGTTTTGGTCAGGCTTAATTCTTCCGTCTGCCAAGCTGCCCCTCCCTGGCGTGGGGTTCCCTCTCTGAGGGGAGGCCTTAAACCTAAACTTGCCTAGCAGTCTGTGCTTTTTCAGGAAGGGAGCACGTTTGAAATGGTGCGCTGTCTTAAAGGGCCGGCCTCTCCTGGGCGCCCAGCCTGAGGCTGAGCAGGACACGGATGCTAACTTGCTACCGAACCCTTTGATGGGCTTGTTTCCGTGGTGCTGCAAAGGCGTTTTGGGTGAGGAGGAAGCGTCCTGGGTGCATCGCCCTCGCTTTGGCGGTGCATAGCTGGGGAGTCCCTTCTGCCGGGACTGTCCCTGAGTGGCATAGATGTGAGACAGTCCGTCAAAGAGTCCCTTTAGCTGGCTGCTGCCGGGGAGGCTGCTGAGGGAGGGGTCGCTAGACTGGGACGAGGAGCTCTGCGGGGAGTGGGCGGAGGGAGGCGAGGGAGACTGACTGGGGTTCAGAGAGCTGGGGCTGTGTCCCGGTAAAGGGCTGGGCATAGCCAGCATGCTAGATTGGGCAGTTAACCTTTGGCTGGTACCTTGTGCCGTCGAGCTGGAATGAGGATTGCGAAGCCGCTTCCCATAGCCCCGTTTCTTAGGCCTATGCTGCTCAGAAGAGTCTGACGCCTCACCGCGCACACGTCGGCCCAAGGGGGATGGCGTAAAAAATTTGGAGAGGCCGTCAATGAGGCTTTTGGTTTTCTTGTTGTAGGGGGGCAGCATGGCGAGGGCAGTGAGAGAGGCTGGGGTAGATGTGAGGGGATCGGTGAGGCTCAAGCGGCTCCGGGCGTCTGTGGTGGGTGCAATGGTGCTGGATGAGGGTGGGGTGCAGAGAGTGCTCTTAAGACCCCTACCATGTTCCTCTCTCTCTGACAGCTCAAGGGATCTTGAATCACCACTGACAGGCCTGCAGCAAGAGTCAATAAGTAAAATGAAAACAATGTCAAACGGTTCAATCCAAAACTAAAAACAGTAATAATAAAACAAACCCCACACAGCTGAAGAAGCCAAGAATGGTGTAATAAAAATGGTTAATTATTCAAGTACAAATGTTAGACGTTCATTTCCAAGTATGTTTAACTTTCACCGCTGTTTACTCTATTACATATGAAAGTTCAATATTTCACTCTTTGCACTACATTTACCTTGTTAGCTACTTAATTTGGATGAAGCCGACAGCTGGGTGGTGTAGTTGTATTTAAGGTTGTTTAAATAGAGTTAGACAATTTTAATGTCCTTCATGAATGCAGTGTTAATTTGTAGAACCTCATCATGCATCAATGTATTTTGAAAAAGCCTGGCAAGAACAGCGTCCTCCATTAACCAGACAAGTAAACAGATTCACTGTGGCCATGATCCTTAACCAGCATGGGATTTTCGTTGCCTGCAAGTGTCTAAACATCTCAGCTGTCAAGAGGTACAACACAAGATAAGCAAATTTGCTAGTCGGCTACAATGATACTTGCTAGTGTGCATTCTGAAGCTTCCTGGTAAGAGTAAATCAATGGAATATTAGCCATTACAGAAAGAGAAATGTTTCACATTGCATGTTTGTGTAGAAACATGCTCACCTTTTAAAATAAAGGAGTTTGTCTTTGCATTTACAATACTATAAAAATATAAATTTCTTTTATACGCTCAAACGCTCATCTGAAAGACCTATTTTTAAAACTTTGACAGACATTTCTGCTTTTACTCAAGTCCTATATCTTCGTCCATTTTACACTGCATTCCAACATGTCTAACTTCATATCCCACAGACATGTTACTCTGAAGGTAACATTTTTCAAAAGAAATATATAGCATGACTTTCACAAGCCTGTTCACCTAGGGTACCCTTCAGGTCTACTGCTAGCATATTCACTGATCCACCCACCCACCCCC
>JAOXYF010000009.1:4557806-4585649 GCA_028565775.1 Sternarchorhynchus goeldii
ACACACCCACCCCCACCCACCCCCACCCACACACAGTGCAGACTGCCCTTGGCTAACTGCACAGTTAGTAGCTTGTAAGTATCATATGGAAGTGGTTCCATCGAGACAAAAATCAAAGTTTTTATGTATAAGAAAATGGTCACAGTTTCGCAAACTCTTTAGGCGTTAGAGTTATTACCATAAGCATGAAACAAAATGAGAGACCCAAGGTGAAAGAAATCGTACATTGTTGGATGCGTGAAATGTTTCCTGGGCCTTCCTGGCCTTGCATATCGCCTTTTGATCTGGGCTGCTGTTTTGTGCAGCAGTCTTTTCTCCTCTTGCTCCTTTGGCCTGCATACTTGGCAGATCCACATTCCTGGGGAAAGTCCAGTGAGAGAGAGGGAGAGACAGAGAGGGAGAGAGAGAGAGAGGGACAGAAGAGTGAGCAGCCTTTAAAGCAGAGATCATTGAGTCTATGTACACAACTCGAAGTATCTGTACTGCTGACCCATGGATGATTTTTCTTAGGAGGAAATTAATTTGAACAAGAGGGGGGAAAAAAAAAAAAAGTGTTTATTCAGCCGACCTCCAATTAATTTCAAGTAATGGTTGTTTTAACTCTGAGGCAGACTTACTGCCAATGGAAAAAGGAAAGACAACAATAAAACTGAGCTAGGAGAGGCATATCATATTGCTGTTATGTAACCTGGAGCCTCTGAGCAATCTGGCCCCATTTAAAACCAAAAACAAACAAAAAACCCCCCCACCACTTTACTGACTGCAAAAGTTTGTCACTTAAGAGCAAGTTGATGATGCAGACTCATTGTAACATATGTATACTTTTATTGGTGTTTTGACATTTTCTATTAACACAAAGAGACAGATTTGGTGGAAAGCCTCCAGTACCTTTTGGCATTCGGGAGAGTGGTGGGTCACAACACTCCATATGGAACCCCCTATCACAGGAGTCACAGAACAGCATCTCATCCTGCAGCCAAAAACAAAGTGGCATGTTAAACTAGCTCTCATTTCCAAACCACTAAGCCATTTCTCGACACATGAGCGTCTCTCATTTATAATCCTTTGAAAGCTAAAAAAGCAAGGTGCTGTGTCAGAAAATAAGGGCACTTACAGCATTTTTTCCCTGAATTTGACAGGAACTGCACGTTTTACATTCAATGCATTGCCATCGCAGTGCCTTCACATTTGTCGTCAAATCAGCCGAGAACTTCAGACAAGAAGGATGGCCTTGGAGAATACAGTAGAAAAGAGAAACACTCAGCATAGGTAACCTAACTACAGTCCTACTTCAGCTGGAAAACAAATCATTTGGGAGGACAAGAGCAGAATTTTAAAGGTTTAAAACGAAAAACGTACAGAGAAACTTGCCTGACAAAGGAAAAATTATTTGGCCTTAAATATTTGCACTCGGGATCAACAATGCAGAAAGCCATGCGCGAAGACCTTCCACGATCAATGTTTAAATGTAATGTGTTATCAAACACTACCGAGTAGCTAATTAAAGATAATTTGATCTTAACGAGGCAGAAACAGTACGTGTGCACAATGTAATGGCAATCAATCCATTCTAGTCATGTAAAGGCATGCTTGCCCGTCTGCAAGGTCTGCAATCCAGCTGTGTTTTACAGTGAGAACACATTTCTGTACTTTTATGAACACTTAATGAAAACCACCCCCATGTTGTGTCGTCAAACTCAGCCATACAAAATGTCACCAGGAGCATTTATTTCTTGTGACATTTCAAAAATAATTGTTCAAAGCAAATTACTATATAAGAAGAGTGGGCAATTTAACAGCAACTTGGCAATTCGGTTAAGGAGAAAAATAGCATGCAAGCTACCTTGAGGTGGAAACACTACAACTAGCAAAGCATGTCCTGATTCATCAGCAACTACAGTGCGACACACTTTCACCGTTTCCAGTATTCAACTCCATATAAAGAATAAAAATAAAAGTCTTACCACTGCTCCCACAGTCTGCACATGAGAGAAGTTCTTCTGCTTTCTTGTCTCTATTGGACTCCTTTGTACCCAAACAGAAGCTGCATATAGGTATTGGATCAGCACGAGGCTAGAGAATAAAACAATAAAACAGGAAGTCAGTCCCTGTGCATTTAGGCCAAACTTTATTTTTTCCGAAAAACAAACAAACCAACCAACCAACCCCAGCAATGACCCAGTTCTCATTGTCTTTCTCCCGTTGACAGCGACACACCCCGCACACACTTGTCAAGACATTTTGATGGCATTAAACGTGAAAAAAATACATTACACGCGGGGACCCTTTCAGACAGGGTCACGCAGAGCAAGATAAACACAAATGCCTCACGGTAACAATATTAGCTATTAGCATTTAGTTACATATTAGAAATCTGCACGCCGACATTTGGCTCAGTTCGCTTTTATTTGGTGTCGATTCAAACAGGTGGTTGTTAGCACTTGGGTGGGGGCCAATTGCTAAGCTCATGATTATAGAGAACAAGCCTTACACATTGCCAGATAAAAACCTAGCAGACATGGCCTCCACCCTATCAGTCACATACAGCCCTGAGGTACAGTGCAAGTAATGGAAAGGTAAGCAATGCTGTAGTTCAGGATTGTTCATTTTTTGATAATCTTAACATCGGATAAATCATTAATGATTAACAAAATAAATTTTACAAGCCTGAAACGTTTGTTGGACAAGTCAACACCCTTGTGAGCAAGGCTATAACATTCTGTTCACAGTTCACCATGTTCTAGTTGGTATCTAAACATTCAACAGACATATCTGCTTTAAAAAAAAAGGCATTTCTAATTTTCAAAATCACAACACTATTTGGTGGCTTGTACTTCATTATGATATGCATTTAAATATGAATAACGAGCTAAAAGAACCAAACAAGTTTCACTGAATGTCATATAGCCACATTCTACTGACATTCAAAGCTCTCCTTTTTGCACAGATTAGAAAAAACTATAGACACACAAATCATAACCTGTAAATAGCATAAATAGCCCCAAACTTGACGCAAAGGATCTGCAAGATCGTTTCAGACTAAACGCTCAAGGGATTACACTACAAAGCAGCATTCATGCTTCAGTCACAGTTCATCTTAAGGCAATTCAGAGGTGGTGAGCAAACTTAAAACATTAATTTATAAACCCAGTATTATACCACACAGCCTAGACTTACACACCCATAAACATAAAGTCACAGTACCATGTATTGAATTTTCACAGCACGTTAGACCTGTATTACCTAAGGCCTCAAGCTGGGCCCTTGAGCTTTTGTTCCATCTACCAATAACTGTTCCTGGACAAAGAGAATGCTAGGAACAATCCTGTTAGGCCTGTTATAAAGCGTAGATTGTCTTATGGACACCTTTTCAGGTGTATCCGATAGACTAACATGCAGGAAGTTACCAGCATCAAGCTGTAATTCAGGAGGTTTCGGATTGACGCTTGTGTAGCCGTGTCCACTGTTCTTTCTCTGCTTAATTAAATGAGTTTTTTTTTTTTTTTTTTACTACACTTCAGGAATTTTGATAGGCGTTCTTCAGTAGCCCATTACATGCGGTTACATGTCATTTTATGTGCCGTTAGATAGTTTATAAGGACAGCGGTTTAACTTCAGGTCTTTAATTGCCCTCATGTATGCATGACAGCTCAGTTCCATCCAATCATGTGTTAGTTTCAAACATATCTATAAACATTATTAATATACTTATGTACTGATATGCAAAACCCTAAGTCGACACCTATACTGTCAGAAAAGACTGCTCATTATTGAGATGAACAAAGTATGACGAACAGAGGACATGTTCCAGCTGAAGAGTATAACAGTGAACCAAGTGTCCTGCAAATTACTATTAAATTACTAAAAGTGGGATGGCAGTAGCAATTTTTTTTACTTTCCTTTAAAAGATTAATAAAGCAATCGTTCAAAGACAAATTTCAATTGGCAAAACATGGAAAAGTTTGATCAAGTGAAGGGGTTAAAAATATCAAGGTAGGAATGTTCAACTGGAGGCTAAAACAAAACTAGACAGACTACATGTACGGTGAGGTCCTTTTCTGCACCAGTAAAAAGAACCATAAAGATGCACCTCCAGCTATGCAAACATAAAACCAATTCAAAACGACACACGCTGTTAAAAACCTAACGGCCTCCTGAGACTCGGTGTCAGAAGTTGAAGCCAAATATTTAGTTCTATTCATTCCCAAAAGGCTTCTTAGCAAGAGACAGGCTGATCCATCAAGGGACTGTAAATCAGATTCTGATTGGACATCAAAATGCACACTAGTAAATTCAATATTGGATATCATCTCGAGAGATCCAGCCAACCCAAGCTCCCTGCTGTGCAGCATTTAGCCTATAAATATCAAGTGTGTTTTGGTGAGAGATCTGTTGAGACTAACGGTAGCCTAATTGTTTTATGCAACAGACAACCAATCCCCTTAGAGAGCTATTAATAATCCTGGCAGACTATCAATTTGCAGATGGGTTATTTATAAACATCCCAATTTTCATGTCATTGACAGTTGAAAGCATGTAAATCAATGCCCCCTGAAAGCTATGCGCCACTTCATCAAGTGTTTTGTACACAGAAGCTCAGTGTCAAAATGCTTTACCCTCCTTGAGGAGTTATATCCAAAATACACATTAAAAACCCAACCATATAGTCTACATGAAATCTGACCTCAACTGCCTCCCATGAATACATAATACAGGGAGGAGGAAAACCAGAACTATGACGGCCCAAAATAAATTTCATTTCTAGCGCTGAATTAAACTGTGTGTGAAGAATTCAAACTGTAGTCTCATTTAGATACAGAATGCATTTCCTATGTAAACAGGAGTTGTCACTTCTGTCTTTTTAGAAACAAAACACAAAACTATATAACCTTCTCAAATTTATGAACTGAACTTGTTTGATGCAGTTTCTGAAGCATTTGAAACCCTGATCCATTTTTAAAAAACTAAATACCAATGTTGGCTTACACAAACCTGAGTAGCTATTGATGCTAGTCCAGGAGAACAAGCTATACAAGGTCTATGAACAGTGCAAGGAGGATACTCTCAAAATTTGCCAAATTGTTTGAGAAGCTCTACTGATGGGATCAGGTTTCATCTACCGAGATCCCATACGCATTTTAGACTGTGGAGATCAATAAGATTCACTTGTCCAAGTGGAGCTACCTGATGTATAAAGCTTTATATACTTTAAGGGGAAAAGGCCATCTTAATCTCACAGTTAAACAGCATTAAGACTCACTTAACCATGAGGAAACAAACATTCATTAAGAATTTAAAAAGTTTACAGAACATGAACAAGATTAAATGATATCATATAAACAGATAGAGGGCCACAGTTAAAACAGACTTATACATAAATAACCTTTTTCCATTAAAAAAAAAAACAAAAAACAACAAAACAAACAAACTTAAGACCAGTCTTTCACAAGAGTACGTTTCTCCAAACAAGGTATGGTGACCAGTTATTGAAAATGGCCGTCATACCTTGTTTAGAGAAATGTGCTTGGTGAAAGAGTAAATACTCACATGCATAGTCAGAGATGAGCAATGCTTTAAAAAGGTACAGGTTAGGGCACCACTATATGCTGGCCATCAAGACACATTGGCAACACTATGGTAAGCATTTGCCTCGATTAAAATGTCCTACGCATGCTGGTAAATTGGGACAAATAATCAGCCAGCCAGAATACAGATACTATAAAAACTATAAAATGCATTATTGAGAAATCACTGTGGCTTACATATGTACATGGCTACATGCTTTAAACCCAAATGCTTTGTGCTCAAATTTCAGGCATTGGTTCAAACAAATACAAAATGGTGTGCGTGTGTTTTATATAGCACGTTGTGTACGTGTGCACACGCCTCTCATTGCCACAACAGATACAGACCAGACAAAACAATAGACACACTAAACGCAAAACCGACAAGATTATAATGTCAAAATCCTTTCCTAGTACTTTGCGATATCGAGTGTTCATTCAATAAACAAGCCATAGAACAATTTCTATGCAATCTCACATCAAAAAGGTATTAAGCCTTGTATTGACAAATCACAGGCACCAAACGGTAAGGGTTAACAGTGCCAAGAGAAACTAGGGCTGGGTCCTGCATACAACCCAGCACTGCTACCCTTATCTTCATAAGAATTCCAAGACGATGGTGCAGATAGCAGGCTGGGACAGTGCCCAGCTGATGGTTTGGCCTCTCGACAACTAAACAAACAGCTTATGTACAATACTGGTAATAAATGGCATTCACCGACATGCATCTCTGTTCCCTCTGGCTGCGCTTTTATGTTCCAGTCTACTGAAGTGTACATCAACATCTTCACAAAGCAGTCTGGGCAGAGTAAGTGGGTGGGAGTGGATGTGGGTGGATAAAGCATGGCAATGTCTCATGGTTGATCGTCAGAGAGGAACGTACAGCGGACGTGATCTCTTGCTAACCTGTGACTTGTCCCAGCAGATGTTCCAACAGCAATTAGCTTTTACAAGCCTAAAATCTCAAGATGGCAGGGCTACGATATTACTTGATATCTCTCTGTTCAGAGCACTCTGTCTGAACGTGGCCCTAATAGCAGGAGAGCGCACACGTTTGGTAATGCTGATGTTTACAAACATTAAAGAAACAAGGCAACAAGAAGGTGAAAAGGCTGCATAACATCCTATAAATAAACCAAAATTTGCCTATATAGAAACAATTAGAAAGAGAAATGGAAAGGCTCAGTGCTGACCTTCCACATTCAAATATCCTCTTTAGATTACCAAGATAAAATGTTCAATAATAGCTCGGATAGATTACTTGCTGACCCAGACAATATAGGTAATGGGAATGCAACATGTAGAAAAATACATAGCACCAACAAACCCCCCCCCCCCCCCCAACAAGCCTCCAATTTATCAGTATGGATTTCACACATCCAGAATAACTGGAAACTTGCCAGGAGATGGAGAAAAACAAAACCCCCACAAGCAGATGTTGCTTTGCACACTGAGAAAGATGTGACCTCGTTTGCATCTTTGGGATCATAAAGTCTCAAAAACAAACCATAGGACACCACAGTCATACACAGAGGCCCTTACTAAAAACCAACTACTAAAGAAAGTGCCTGCACTTCAAATTTGACTGAAACTGAGATTGGAGCCAAGTGTTCTGTACAAAATTTGGGTCCTGAATGAGCGTTTTTGTCTGAAATGGATGCACAAGTATAAAACCCCTCACAACTATGATCAGATATGGTAATAATTAATCCCACAACAATAACACAGGCCACAAGGAGTACATTTTAGCTAAATGCCTAGCTCTCACTTACAGTAAGCTGAGACTCAGTTGCAAGTTGCCTAAATATTCCAGACACAAACTCAAAGATTTAATCCACAAAAACTAAGTGAAAAATAAAATCAATGATCTGCACAGGCATCTTTACACAAATTTAAAACTCCAACCTTATTGCAAGTCTGAATTAAGCCATCAGTACAGTTAAGACTGGACAACAACAAAAAAAACAGACAAAAAACCCACCATACCCCCCCTCCATTGATCAATATTGATTTGTGATATATAATGATGCTGTTGCTACTGATTTTCAAGAATAGAACAAACATTTAACTCTGCAAACATGCTTTAACTGCCTTTATCTTTAACGATTTAATATCCTGCCTTAACATCTCTCAAATGTTTTAAAAGATAGAAAACTGTAAAAAGTGCAAAATGTAAAGACTAAACCACTCATGCCATATCTGCACTCGTTGCATCATTGAACCTGTGCCGTTATGTTTGCTCCTTTCACTTGTCATATGGGATCATATCCAGACAGGACGACACGATTTATTGCCTTTTGGTACAGCCCCACTAGCTAAATAAAGTGGATGTACCAACATGGACCACATTTTCACACTGTGGGATTGGTCGCTGTGGGAAAAGATCTGCTGCATTTCATCTCTTGGCTTGCACAGACCCAATGACATTTTTTGGCAGACTATGGTTTTAAATCTATGCTTCATCACTTCTCAGATATCCAAAGCTCTTCCACATAACTGATGCTGTGGTAATGTATTAACACTTTCCTTAGCTTTGGAGGACATGGCAAGATCACTTTCATGCCACTCACTGGGGCCCACTCAGTTTTTCTAGGTTTCAGAGCTGGTAGCTCAAACAATGCTTTGTGGTAGGAAGTTGGCATGTACTTTGACATATAAGCCAAATCCAACTGGATGGCTGTTCTCTTTTACTTCTGCTGTGATAGGCTGTTACATTCATCCTTATTGAGTAAAAAAAAAATCACGACCATACATTTAATCCCAATCCTAATTTAAGATCATTTGATTGCTCAGCACCAAACCAAACTGTGAAAGATCTTAAAAGCACTATGTATGAAAGAGCCAAGACAAACATTAAAGTTCTGTAGACATAGGTTCAGTATCATTAGCAGTGGATGTTAAACAATTCTTAAAAAAAACCCAAAACAAACAAAAACATACATGAGCATTTTTGTAAAGAAAGACAAATGGGAGAAGTCGTTTCGTTCAGTGATGAACAGAAGCGTTTAGACATGTGAATATTCATGCATGGGCAATACATAAGTAAGGTTTCTCAATCCTCCTCCTCCTCCCTTTGTACCCCTCATATGTACCTTTCATGTATTCAGCAGTTCACAGATTGTCAGCCATAATAACAGGGGCAACTGCCTCACAATTAAGTTACTCCAAATGCTTTAGAAGCTTTAGGTTTAAGTAGTTGAGTAATTCATTGACGTTCGTACAACTCCTTACATTTATTACTATGCAAGTGAACTACTGCCTCAGTGGGAGAGTGAGTATTAAAAGAAGAAGGAATTTTAATTCTGGAAGAAAACAATTCTGTGTTTAGGACAAAAAGTCTTGATTAATGTATTGTTTTCCAGATGTTACTGATTTAACGATCCATTTAGTTTTCCAAGAAACACAAGTAGCATTTTTCTATCCAATGGACAGCAATTATTTAAATCCGTTTAAATTTAACAAACACAGGGTAGAGTACTTGTCTTCAAGGCATTTTTTTTTTCAATTTTATGCAACAATTTCTAAACATGGCCTCCCTGTTTGGTTCAAACCAAAAATACTGCCAAACTGATGCACCAACACACTTCTGGACAAGCATTTTTCCACTCTCCACTGGACAATAAGTTATAGGTACATGTCAATGAAAAACTCTGGTACCACAGCATCCTCTGCCAGGTTTAAAATCTGTAAACTTTTAAGTCGCATTTTGAACACATTTGTAATTGATTAGCTGGTCATTTGGTTGTGGCCAGAAGTTAAATGCAATCTTTTCTACGGTATGTTCTAACGTTGTACAAAAGGTAAATGGTTAAATAGATAATACCTTTAAAAAAAAAAAAAAGGGAAAAAAACCCACCACAGTAAATGATGAGAAAACGCAGCAGAAAGATAATTTGCTTAATACAGTCTCCATTTAAATTACTGCAATATTCAGTGACATTTATCGGTCCACGGTTACCGTGTGCCATGTAAGAACACTGATTATGCTAATAAACTATTCCTTCATTCATCTGGTCTGGGGAAACACCCACACAGCTTTACATGACCATGTCGAGTGTTCCATGTTCTCCAGTGCATTCTGTTACCTGGTAATATGAACTTATATGACCAGAAAAACATCCAGTTCTGGCTGTATTTCTATTCATCATTCTCTAGTACTCTGACAAATCCAGGCATTTCTTTTTGGTCAAGAAGCAATGAAGCACCAACATGACTTTTTTTTTTTTAAACAAACCAAGACATCCCAATGCCAGATAGCAACAACAGTTAACTTAAAACTACATTTTATTTCCTTAGCCAGTATAAGAAATCAACTTTTTCCAGCATGATTCAGGTCCAGACCTCTAGCCTGATTCATGTTTGTCAGACATTTGATTACTTGTGGGGGAAATAAAAAGGCCCAAGCATATAATGCATTGTTTAACAAACAGAGCCATTATACGAGCTACAGCTGCAAACAGTGACCTAGCACTCAACACTACAAAAACATGTCTCCTGAACTGATGTAATCAGCTCTACTTTAACAGACTTTCATTCAATTATAGTGTTTCAAACCAAGTAAGAGTTTCAAGAATGTCAAAAAGGAAGCCAACAAGGAGATCCAATATACCTTCACCACCACAAAATCTGATCCTGCTAGCAAACAGGACAAAAGGGGCCAGGCTTGGCCCTTTCCTTTCTCATATTTTAACCCCTAGCAGCATATGATAAAGAGGCCTGGAGCAGCTGCAGACTGACCAGTCCCCAAGCACACAATTAACAACAAAAGGTCCCTTTTAACGCATTGAGCTAATCAGCGGCCGGCCCACCACTGCAGGCTCCCCGAACCATCTGCGAGATGGCAGACCTTCTTTCTGATTGTGGAAAAAAAAAAAACAAAACAAAAAAAAAAAACGCACTGGCACCATGCTATCATGTCCTAGTGTCAATGAAAAACACATCGCTTAGCAACAGTCAAGCCCTGTGCATGGAAACCAAAAGCTTTCAATGAACAACTCAACAAGGAGCAGACAAGGGAATGTGCTCCAAGATTTGATTACCAAATGGCCTCCCATTGTTAGAAATCCTTGGTGCTCAAATAAATAAATAAATAAATAAAAAATACAAAACCCCCCCCAAAAAAGCCAACAAGAGCTAGGGCCAGGCTAAAACAAAGCCCAAGCAATAAGCAATCACTTATTTCAATAACAACCACTTTAAAATACTGTAAAATGTAATATTGAACACTGTAGGCTGACAAGTTTCCCCATCAAAAGTAAACCATAGCATTTTCCCTCTCCGAAAAACCTTATTAATAATGAGGCATATTTAATGTTGGTAAGTAATGAGTAGAAAATCATTTTCAGTTGCTCAATAAAACTCAAAATATGCTAAATATTTAAATAATATGCTTCCACATGCTCCATTATACCTTGCTGCCATGGTGTTTGCAAGTCAGCAATAATTTGGACAGAGATATAAACTTAACGATAACGTGCATGTTCATCACATTTGGATGTGTGCCACAAATATCACATTTGCGCAAACATCTGTAGGGAAAAAAAGCCATTTTAAAATGACTGTGCTCAAGCTGTGCATGCATCAAAAGTACTTCTGAATTGAAATTGACCATGACACCTCACCGACACCCAACAATACACCATGTCTGTGTGCAACAACATGCACCATCATGTACAACACGTGCTCTATCCAACACATCACCGTTTGTACAACAAAGGAGCTATGGAAAAGTTAGGGTCATGTGTTCATTTCCTGAAGCTCAAACTCAGTCTATAATATTTCAATAGAAGTTATTGCACGTGAAAGGTCATTTTCTTGAATGAAACAAGGATAATATCACCAATATACATACCTGATCTTTCTCATGTGGGAGGAGTGTTACAGGTGGAAGGTCCAGTGATGAGGCCACGCTGCTCCTAAAACCCACCTTTTCCCCCGTCCCACCATTTTTCATTCGGTATAGTGGCCCATCCTTCTGCAATCTCCCATTATTGACTGCGCGCTTAGCAGCCAGCCTCAGCCTCTGCTGGAACCTGGGATTAGCCACAACATTCACCAGGTCATCCTGGTTCCTTAGAAATCTCTCTATGTTCCTTAGAGAAGAGCCAGCAGGCACATCTAGCCCCTCGATAGCCCTCCTGAGGACCTTATTCCAATCCACATGTCGCAGATCTCCTGCGGGTAGCACTGATCCAACCACAGAGGAAGTCGAACCTCCAGACTTGATTGCTGCAATCCTCCCTGGGTTATCCGGGTCTTTGTACGAAGCACAACCTTTGCTGGTAACCTTAAGGATGGATCCATCCTTCACAGCTAGCTCCAGCTGCTGGAGCACAATGCCCTTGTCTAGTCCATGCGATGTTGATACAGCATGACAAATTCGCTCCTCTGAAGGCCTCTGCTTCTGCCTTTTGATCTTCTGAATAGCCTCAAGAATCCACTCTGTGTACAGGGGATTGGCCAGTTTCACCATGGTGAAATAATTTGTTTCATTAAGGCGTAATCCATGAATACATTCCCTCTTATTATGAGCAAACCGTATGCATCCACAAACAAAAGTCAGCCATTAGCACACCATGTTGTACAAAATTTGTTACTGACAGAACTCCTTAAATACCAGACAATCTCTTCATTTCCTCAAAATTTCCTCAGTAGACAGTCAAAAGGGATGCCTTAATTAATCCAGACAAACTTCCTTAAAAATCCTTGCAATTTTCACATGTGGGTGAAATCTGAAACAGAGGAGAGGGAGAAAAAAATATTACCTTGCAAGTAAGGGTTTATACACACCAGAATTGGAGAACACTAGTTTTACTATGCATCTATTTCTAGCAAATGAATGATAAGCTTTATTGTATAAAAACACAGCTAAAATAGGTCTAATTTTGATCATTTCTTTAAATAAAAGCAAGTGGACATTTAAACTACAAACCAGTAATGTTCAAGCTGAGGTATAGGACAGAGGACAATCACTTATTAACTACTGAGGTGAGCAGCTGTGCATTCTTTAAAACAAATTATTACCCATGTTACCATCATCTTCTAGTTATTCCCAGCTGGGACAATCTCTATGACATATGCACTTTATTTCGTCTGGATTTCCTCTCAAACATATCTGTAGTAGAATGAACCTGTTATTCGCCTCACCCTTAACCAGCTGTATTGCTGCTCTTAAATATACCAATAGCTGGTTAAGCTTGCTATCCCAGCACAATTCTCAACTTGCCATTGCAAACAGGGAGTGAAACTCAGCTGTGTGTTTAGCTGTGCATGTCATTGTTAAAACAGTGTATATTTTTGTGAATATTACTGAAGCTGTGCAGCTCTTTCCCTAAGGTACATGGTGTTCTGTGACAATTTGAGTAGGATTCTGTAATTTAGTTACAACGCCTTGTAGTTAAAATGTATTTCTAAAAGTTTACATTTTGGCACAATGTAGGGTATGCGAAGAAAGAACCATTATGGGAACACTAGAGCTACCCAAGACCCTGCAAAATCAAGATGCATATAGACATCAACTTATCATAAATGACCATTTGTTATCAAATGCGCAGACCACATAAATGCCCCCTTTTTAAACATCACTCTTTCAAGTTCACCTTTATGTCTTAGTTTTCAGTGCCAGTGAGAGCATAAAGCCTCGCCTTTTGCTCATGGTTCTACATAATTTCGTTCATCAGTCTGTCAGTGGCATTCACATATTAAAATGTAAAGAGCTATTCAGTATTGAAATTCATAGCCTACTATTGTGTCTAGTTCATCTGACCACCAGAAAAGTAATTGTTCTGTAAATCTCATCACTGCACTTTAATTTGCCTCATGACCTATATAAAGCTATATCTGTAACAAAGGCATGCTCAATAGCCACTGCACTTAAGCTTTGCTTCAAAGTGTTCATTGAAGCTAGTCAATTTATTATCCATGGCCAAAATGCTGTCTTGGCCAATCTGTCTCAACACACTATGCATCTGCCACACGACAGTTTTCTGTGAAAATGAATGGCTACTGTCACGGCAACAGTTATACCACTTAATGCAATAATGTTTACAGTGTTACTGACACTTAACTGGAAGAACTGCAGAAATCTAGTTGTTGACCTATAAACTATCAGGTGAATTTTACAGACTATATAGAGTGAGCTTCTTGCTCATGTTACACCCTGACCCAGCAAAATGCCTAACCATTCCCTGGTTAACATGCATATGTTAAAAGGCCATTTTGTCAGTTGTTTATATAGGCTAGACACCATAAAATCACAATCCATGATTTCCTGGAAACAGCATGGCCTGATTTAGTAAAAAGGCGACACACTTTCTGCATACATTTCTCAAAAGCAGTTTCAGACTACATGGGAGTCTGACTAACGCCCTAAACCAGATGGACCAGTGCAACAGGGTTAAACATAAACTCTCTGCACTCATGCAGTCTCATTTTGACATATAAACTATAATCGTAATGTACTGAAAGCAGGAAGCCTGTGGCCTAGTTAAATCCAAATTTAGGTGTTAAAAGTCCCTTAATACACAAAAGATAATTTGCTATATTATTTGGAAATGAAAAAAGGGCAATGTAATTAAAGGGTTAACTCAGTAAGAAGCAAAATATCAAGGAAAAAAATAACAGTGCAGCAACCAGCCAGCAGGTGACACGCATTGTACAATTTGCCCAGAATTCCTCTGCTCACCATGGACAGTTATGTACAACGGCGGGAAGCGGTAATCGCTTATATGGCCTGTCAAATCTCCTAAAAACTAGTCAGAGTAAAATATCTGATTAAACCGTAGATGTTCGTTTAAATCAGAAGTAGACCTTCTATTACGTGAATGCAGCCATGCAAGATGGCACACCGGCAAAAAAAAACCAAGTAGCGTTCATGCGCCAGGTGGCGAGCAAAGTGCTTAGCCAAACAAGTGTAGCCAAGTGGGAAGTTATGACTATAACCTGAAAACTATTTAAGCAAAACACTTTTCCAAATAAAGTTTTATTTTGTGTGGGAAGACTAAAACGCTATCAATCTGCAAAATGAACTGTTTTCATTCTCACTTCTTTAGAAACTCCGAGATACGCACAATATAAAACGATTTAGCTAGTTGGCTAACTTAAACTGGGTGACGATTGTTACTCGGCTTAGCTAGTTGCAGTCATGGGACAAATAGCCGCTTCTGTGCTGGCTGGCGAAGTGACAGAAAAGGGGCATTTAAGCTTTCTATTTAGCTATATAGCTAGCCATTACGTCCACTGTCCTCATCGAGATTCAGCTAGCTAGATAGCGAACCTAGCTAAAAATCTTGGATTGATAGCACTTTGCTTGTGACAAGCTAGCTAGCCATTTAGCTATGTCAAAAACACCCACAAAATTCATCGTCGACAGCCAACAAACATCTTTACCGAGCCCGACCAGCCTAAAAGGCCCAGTTAGTTCCCCTCTTCACATAAAAAAGAAATAACATAACATTAACGAACATGCTAATATGATAGCCAGTCAGCCAAGATCGACTAACTTAGCTGTTGCTAGCCTGCTGGCTGACATAGCAACAATTCCACTTATTATTATAGTGAGCTAGTGAACCACTAGCTAGACAACTTACAAAGACAACTCAATAGTTAAGTTGGAGGTTGAACGCAATAGCTAGCCAGCTAGCCAGCCAGCCAACCAACCAACCAACATGACATCCTCTAAAGGAACGCATTCGTATTGCTAGCGAACTGGCAGGCAAGCTAGCTGGCTAGCTAGCTACTAGCTAGCTAAATTAGTCTATGGTTTATGACTACTTCCGACAGATGACTATCGATAATTTATGATGAGAAGTAAAACCTTCAATTAGGATAACTCCGACAACGATTATTAAAACAACGTACAAACCTTACTCCTTAACCCTAAATGCTCTTCAGAGGACAGGTGACTGCGATGCTGCCCGGTCGCGTTACTAAACAGACGCCATTTTGTTACAATGTTGTAGTTTACATGAATCCGACATGACACTGATTACAACCCAATGGAGTCTCATTAAACCTTACCTTCACAACGACGGTTCCTCCCAAGAAACTTTAATATTGGTTAGAAAGGGCAAATACCGATCCCTGGTTTGATAACGAAAGTGTCAATCATAAAGAAAGCGGCCGGCCTCTGGAGAAGTCGATTGGCTTCATAATCTGCCAATAATCACTTGACCCGCCTTTTAAGGTAACGAGTGTTTCCTATCTGCGTGACATATTAAATGGCATACCTGCAATTCTCTCCATGCGCGCAGAAGGAATAGCAAGCATAAGGTGAAAACAACTGTTATAATTGTACTATTTGTTGAATTCAACTACTAGATTGATAATTAAGGTTAAAATACAACAAATAAGGTCTACCTTTACGATGGCTCCTCCTAGTCGGAATTAGACTACACTACACAGATATTAGCGCACATCCACCAAGACATATTTTAGAAAATCGTAATGTAATTGTGATTAATTAACAAAAGTGTATTCGAATCGTTTGTGGTATTTCTCATGAGATTTAGGTTAGTTTACAATGCAATTTAAACACTTTGAAAAAATAGTTTTGTTTGTGGTCTGTGCCATAAGCACATTATTTAAAATGTATACCATGCACTTACAAGATAAGGCTACAAATGACATTTTTTAGAATTATCTGTCAAGTTAAATTCCTAGCTACATTATTCGTCTGAGCTAGGCTAATATGGGTTCTAGCATTATTCGCCCATTGAATCAACCGCTTAAAAGGTACTGTGATGTTTGCACCCTGCATTCAGTCTACCCCGTCTTAAACCAAACCAACACAAGGCTTAAGCTAATGTCTTCAGAGTCGAAATCAAGCTACTGAAAATAGATAGCAGCCTGTCTGGAAAATTCCATTTATGCATGTAAAGCATTAAACTGTGATCGAGTCGAAACCCGTTACACTTGATCACTACATTCTTGACTCACGTCAAGTTACATCACTCACGGCAACTTGAACGATTAAAACATTTATGACTAATTAACAACTCTAAACACAACTCGGATATCATTTAGATATAGGTAGATGTCCGACAATGCTGGCAGGCGTACATTTCCATTACCTTAAGTTCCTCGCGCGGTGTCTCCGCTCCTACTGTACGCAGTTATGCATTTATTTGAAACACCGACAACGCATAAAGAGGTCAATTAAAATCCAGTGGGTCCTGTTTGATCCAGCAAATAAACGCATGCGGTAACTCGCGCGGAGGCAGAGGGAACCTGATAACAACTAATTGAAAGGTTAATCTACATGGGAGTCTGTGACAAAGTAGTACCTCCCCTTTCAGCACTCCATCAGGCACAGAGGAGGACTAGCTGTAACCGCGATGTGACATCACATCGTTCATTGGAAAACAATGTACATTGTTTCAGATTACATGGCATGGATGGGAGAAAATACATACTTTGATGTGTTAGTTTAAATAGTAAACAAATAACATGTATTTAAAATGGTCAACTTTTAATGGCGCTCAATAAAAGAACCCACGTTCATTTTAAGAGAAAATCTTAGGTGAGTAAAAATAATCAGACGGACTACTGTCAAAGAAATCCATCACAAAAATTACAGTTTCTGGCTATAAACTGAAGATAATTAACCCCCTACGACGTTCTTGTTAGTAGCTTTTAAAACATTTTATTGCCCGCGAAGTAGTGCACGCTACATAGCCTAACACCACGACATGATTTTACAAACCATTTCAGCAGATTTCGACTGTTTCGACAAACATCTAATTGATTAGAGTAAAACTTGAGTTCTTCATTCCAGTCAGTTCTTCAGGGTAGTGGCAGCTATAGTAAGTACGATCACATCACTTCTTGGCTGTGTTTTAAACAAATAAACAAAAATAAAATTAGCACTAGCCTAAACAAAACAAGATACATCAGGAACAACTGTCATTTGAGAGTCGTCTTCAGTAGCAAAAGTCGATCAAAGTGCCCTAACACTACGCCTGATGTGCTCTGTTCACTGATTTAGCTTATATTTCAACAGGTTAAGTTTGTGACAACTAATTAACTTTAAAAAAGATGATTAGTAAAAAGTTACCAACAAGAAGTAATAATACTGTGGTAATGTCAGCTTATTTAAGTATTAATAAGAACACGTGCTGTGTGATTACAGTGCATTTCAAGCGTTTTTTATGCACATGAACCTTAAATTAAACTTTAAACATTATAATGATTATGATCCTTTTAAATAACGCCATACCGAATTAAACCAATATTCACAAAAGAATGCTGACCTAGGTAATAATAAATTAACGCCAGCATGAAGCAGCTGGCATTATGCAAATGGTATCAGGCTAACTGCTAGCCATTAGCTCTCACTCATTGTTAGCCACACTAGTTTTTCCCAAGAGAATCTCTACTGTAGTAAATGAGAAGCTGACAACAGTGTGGCATAATTGTGCATTTTTGATATATACACAATTGAGAGCAAAACAAACAAACAAACAAGAAAAGTCACATTACAAGAAATGCAAACAGTAGTTTGTTTTAGAAGATGAAGTGCATTACCAGTAGACAACAGATAACAAGGTTTATTTAAAAACATTGCCTGTCCAAAATAGTAATGCCAGTTGAAGCTGACTGTTGCAAAAATGTAAAGGCAATAACACTGCCTAGGAAACACAATATTGCTACTGGTAATATACATTTTTGGTCTACCCACTACATAATGTACAAAATATATACTTTTAATAGAACTAACACCATCATAAGTTCAATTTATAAAGTTACTTTTTTAACATGGAAGGTTTTCAATCTTAAGAAAACTTGTCAATCTCCAAGATACCTGTGATACGACTTAAATATTCTGTAAAGTTGACAGGCAACTTTTTCAGGTCCTGAGAACATAGGACAGCGTTACTGTGAAACAGGCAGTCGAGATGAAAACCACTGAAATGCAGCATGTGAAAGTGGGTGGAGGGACTGAGTGAAGAGGTGTGAATGAGCTCTAAAGGCCATGGCTGTAAGGCAGGCATGAATATGGACTCACTGGATTTGTTTAAATATGCGAGCACTGAGACCAATCTGTCCAACATGGAGACCATGTTCTGCACCTCCACCTTCAGGACCTGGATTTGCAATGAGTCACCATCCACATCCAGAAGGGGACAAAGGAACAGCTGTATTTTCAGTTCTCCCTAATGATGGCCATGAATAGCTGCTACTAATCCCGTAACAGAGCCGACCTCTCGCAGGTCTGCCACTGTGATCAAGGGGACAAGCAATGGGAAGGGGACAAGTAAAGGCCCAGAGTGCAACATAATCAGCTGAGGTAGAGAGAATAAAGTAAGTTTGCGAGACCACTGGAAAGCATGAAGTCCTGTGATGATCAGACTTGCTTTGTAATAAATAGGTTGTGATGACATCAAAGACTGTCTATATACTACTGTGACCTCACCATAAGAATGTTGAAATGTGATAATTTATGCTTGGATACATTTAAAAAAAAAAAAAACGTTCACACGTGAAATGTAAATGCATGTTGTGTATTAATTCATACAATGAAGTATACAAAGACAAGGAGGTGAAGGTGGAGGTGATGAGGACTTTAATTTGGTCAGTCTTCCAGAACCAGTGTATTAAATGGTATAATCCATACTCCACATCACACACACACAAATGCATAGATTTTTCATTTCTATTACTACAAAGTTAAAAGTGACCATGTTACAAATCACTTTAGCTTTTTAGAACAAGACTGGCCTTTAAAAAAATTTGTGAACTTCGGTGCCCCCTAACTGTTCAAAACAAAGCAATGCCATTCCTGCTTCTCTGGCAGGTGTTCAAATCTTTTTTTTTTTTTTACAGCTCAAGTAAATTATGCTTTATGGAAAGTTATTATTATATATACCTAATGTCTGCAAATCGTTTTGGTGCAGGGCAGAGAAACAATAAAACAAATTTTAGTAAAAACAAATAGCTATTTATACATACAGTCTGTTTCTTCTTTCATAAACACATGTTTGTTATTAAGTGAAATGTTTTCATGGTTCCATCATGATATGGGCCTGGCTGATCTTGAAGGAGAGGCACAGATTTCTAAATGCATGTAGAGAAACAAAGAGCTAGAGAAACACAGGAGGTTAAAAAGTAAAAGAAAGACCTCAGTCCTATATGAGTAGACATAGTGTGTGAGAGTGGGTTTTCTCAATGGAAGTCAGGCTTTTCTGGAAGTGTACAGCCCACATGTCTAATGATGACGTTAGCAGCATAGTGTCCAGCACGGATACACTGTTCCAGTGGCTTATCCTGCACGAGCTCAGACAGGAAACCTGTACACACAGTGAGAGAGAGCGAGAGATAGAGTGTGTGTGAGTGTGAGAGAGAGAGAGCTCCTTATCAACAACAACAACACAGTTTTCTGAGGAGGGACTTAACTGTCACTCTACTACAAGTGGGTGGACAGCTTTAATCCTAATTAGAGAATGTGCATGCACACGTGTGAACTCACACACAAGTGCACATGCACATGCGCACACACACACAAACATACGTTCAAATGTGCCTGGCTGTAAACGAGCATAGTGCAAACTTATACAGATAGTCTTGCAACTGCAATTAAACACACAACACAGCCACACTGCAGTCACATCTTAGCCAGTATGATATTTCTTAAGTGAAATAAATCAGGCTTGCGAATGGGAAGAAAGGTGCTGGGAGTGAGTCCTAGTGCCTCAGTGATGTGCCATACACAACTCCTCCAGCAGCCCTCAGGCTCTGCACCCTCCCACCCAGATCTCTGCACTCTACAGCGCCACTGAAGCGCATTGAAAAACAGCTGGCAAATTCATTTTCCAACGCTGTGGAGTGATGGCCTCCAACCTCTCATTGGAATGGATAAAGGAGTTTAAAGGGAAAAAAAAATCGATACTACATTTGAGCAAACATGCTCACAACTCTATTAGTCTCAGGATTGTCCTGGACACGCTACAGAAAGACATGCTACGGGAAGACATGGTAGCAAATTAGACTCATGGCCTTTCAAAGTCAGTGAAGGCGGTACATGGCCACTGATAAAGGTGTCGTAAAAAGGCTAACTACAAGAAACCTAAAAGGACTGGGCACACAGGAATCCAACTTTTTTTTCATGAGCACCAAACAAATGGAATAGATGACTCCATAGTTTAGCCTGGTGTAAACACATATACTGGCTATTTCAAGCCTGATGGCAACACTGAGAATAAATCAGAAGTAGAAATTTGGAAGAACCCATTAGTTCTGGCTGAAAGAAGATCCTTTTTACCCTTCAGATAATTTAGTTATATGATTTCACATACATAATGTATATTCACAGCAATGAAACGTGTATAGAATTGGCACTCTCTCTTCATTACGTTGTTGGTCAACCTGGATAAGTAAACTTAGGGTACATTTATAAACAGTTAAATCAGTTAAGACTCCATATGCTCCAAACATAAATGTATTTAACTTGAATTACTAGTCTGTTAGGATTAATATTGTTTATAGTGCTAATGCTTCACTGTGTCTGTCTGAAAAGGTGTGGTGTAATGAGCTGGGAGCGGGGGATGGTACTATACCTCCTACAAATGCATCTCCAGCTCCATTGGTGTCCACAATTTCACTCTCTTCAATCTGTAAAACAGGAAACGTCTCCACCTTGTCACCTGAGAACGGACAGCTTGAGGTTATTTACTGTTTGTGCGCTGAGCAGAACAGTGAATCACATTTACAGGCTGAGAGGTTTTCACAACCATGTTTGCATTTTGCAGCAGAGATGCCTCACTCTTTCCCCGCTGAAATAAATTCACTGTCAAAAATGGTTATGTTGCTGATAAACTGCGCCACCCAGTCTTTTCAAAGACATTTCGGAACCTTTACTTTCGTTTTGTTTTTGTTTGTTTATTTTTTTTTTCAGTCTCATGTATACGAGGAAAGAAAATCCAAATAGAACAGTAAGCATTAGCACGAGGGGTCATACACCTTGTCAGCGGGTTGAGACGGTGCTGAAAGTAATATTGCCCAAACAAATACAGCGAGTCTGACCCTAATAATGACTGGCACAGCAGAGGAGAGACTCCTGAGCTAATGAGAAATCAGCAGGGACAGAACTGAACCACACAGACAGCGGGGAACAGAGGCACAGCCAGCGTGCACAAGCCGAAGTTGCTCTGCGGCCCCTGTGCTCAACAAGAGGCTCTTGTTTCATTTAGCAGTGTTTAAAAGAGAAAGCACTTAAGCTTAAATTGATCCTCTCTCTAAAATAACATTTGGTTGAATCCACCTTAGCTTCACATTCAGTTTTAATGATCTTTCAGGTGCCCTGAGTCTGACTAAAACCATACAGTGTCTGTAGCCTTTCATTACCTCTTTTCCACAGAGATCTCCTGCAATGCCCTCCCTCAGTGGAGCTTCCCAAACATCTACCGTGCTGAACATTTCTATTTTATTTATGGCATTATCAGCTATTAGAGTACAATGAGGCTCACTCTGAGCCAGAGGATAGTGCCTTAACTTTTGGGGCTTTGCAGTAAGAACACCACTTCGGTGAGCCTTAGCTTTGATCCTGTCTGGCATTTTGAGAACACTCCGGAAAAAAAAACCTTCATTTACTGCAAGGCTGGCAACCATTGCCAGCAAGTTGACTGATTTACATTTGGATATTCAGCTGTTTACAGAACTCTGCACTCTGTAACATCGTCAGTGATGCCACAAAAATGTGAGCGGAGCTAAATAAAGAAAATAAATGGACAAATGAATTAAACACACACACACACAAGCAGTCATTAAGCAAACCCTGGATAAACTGTGTTGACTGTGCTGCACATAAACACTGTATAGTTGCAATAGATCAACAGTAATCTATAAGAATACACCTTCTAATTGTTCTTAGTGCAAGTCAAAGACCATTACTTTATGTTCAGAACTCTAGAGCAAACCTTATAAACTAGCAATGGGAGCAAAAGCCTTTACAAACTGAAGCAACAATAAGCACTTGAGACATGTCTTCTCTGTGTGGGAGAGTAGCTGCTTCCTGAACGAGGCAGCCGATTGTGTCTTTGATAATTAATTACACACAAAAAAGCAGATCCTTTTAGAATCAGCTAATTAGCAGCAAAATGACGACTTTGCCTAATTAATGCAGGCGATGAAGCATGGTCACCCGCCTTCCTCTTGAAATGATTAACTAGAGGATCTTACATGTGAATTAAGTTAGAAGTAACTCATGATCTGTCTGCAATTAAAGATTAAAATAATTGCTGTGTAGATAAAATAGGTATGCCCCCCCCCCCATCAAAACAGAAAAAGAGTGTACAAGCCTAGTGCTGCAGGAATACGCTGTGTGTCACGAGCAAATAAAGGACCAGACAGTGAGTGCATGCTAAATGAAACTGTGTGGTTCTTTCCTCTGTACTTGGGCTGACCTCATTCTACTTCCTCCTATGACTCAAAAACAAAGTAGTCTGAAAATGAAATGAAAAAAGCCACCCTTAGTCTTAAAACATTCAAAAGATTACTGATGAACAGGCTCCTGCAGGACAACACAAATCAAGCTCTAGATACGGGTGGATCTGCATAACACCAAGGCACTGTGGTTCTGCATGACACTGTTTCTTTCAAACTGCGGCAGTAACTAAATGAAGGTGATAGAAAATTGCCAGCAACAGAAGGTCTGGCCAGTCTGACCTGTGCCCTCACAGATCACACACACCCGAGGCATGCTGGGACAGTCTCCACAGCCTTGTGGAGATGACTCATCAGGAACAAGAGTGTTCTAAAAACACAAACATTACAACACATCTGCACGCCCATCTAAAAGGCATTAGGCTCTCCTCACACAAAACAACAGTACCATTGTAACACTCTTAAGGTCATGGTGATTTCATACAAGCAGCTGCCAAATGCAAAGACACCTTAAGAAATCAAAACATAGAGAATCAAATCACACTAACTAAAGAGGCATCTGAAGTTAATTTGATGGGTCCAGAGTGGAGCCTGTAAGCTATGGGAGAATGAGTTACACACACTGCCCCTCGTCCATCTTGGTAAACAGGGCTGAACTTGCACATGTGTGTGTCCCTTCGCATTGATGTTTAATGGCGCATGGTGCTCTAGGTGGTTCCCATAACCTCACTTTGTCTTCTACAAGCTGCATCAATTGATATGATAATGTTGGGAGGACGTGAGAAACGAGAGGGGCTGAGCTGAAGGAAATTCTGCACTCTCTCTCTGTGGCGTCCAACCACTTGGGTGCCAAATGGTGTCCAGGAGCTTTTCTCCGCTCTCAATGGAGACAATGACAAGAGTTGCAGGGAATAGAAGCAAGAAGCAGATGCTTTGAAGGAAAGAGAGGGAAAAAAAGCTAAATCTCCAAATCCAGGGCACTAATTGGTCCAAGAGAATGTTTTCAAAGCAATTCTTCATGACGTCAATTGTCAATATGCACAATACATATATCATATATAGTTTACTTAATACCTTGCCTTTATAATGTATTCTGTATCTATGGATAGAAGCAAAAATTTTATCATACACTTGTTCATGAGAAACCTAAAAATAAAGCAAGAAATATAAAGGTGAAAAGAGTTCAATGCAGGGAAATGATTATATTGTAAAGATGAATCGCTTCTGAGCTGAGGTTGCGCAGACACTGTGGCCTAAAGTGAAGGCAGACAGTTTATTCAAGCATGCGAAAGATAAAGCAAACTTAAGCCAAATATGAACAGAAATGAGAGGGAGGTGGGGGTGAGGGGTGGGGGGGGGGTGCCTGCCCTATAAACACCCCACTGCCACACACTGCTTTGATTTTTCTGAAACCACGAATGATGGACGTCCCCTCTATTTCATCAAGCTGGAGGGTACACATTGCATCTTTATTCAAAACAGATTATTGAACTTGGCTATGAGCATGATGCTTTGGTTAGCCTGAGACTGTTCCAGGACCAATTTCATGTTAATGCGCCTCACAAAAGAGTCCATTGGCAGGGCTCTTTAATAGGCATGGCAATTAAAACTTTGCTGCCAAAACCTGTCTTTGTTGTTCCTGGCTTGCGGTGTACCCTGTAAACCTCATCTTGTGGCAGTTCACTGGCAGTTCCACAGCCTTCAAGCCGTTGCCACTCCTTGCCTTCACAAGACAACGCAGAAAGTGAAGTCTGAAAGGCTTTTTTTTTTTTTTTTTTTTTAATTTTAATTCCTGGTGAATAATCAAGGAATGGAATGGGGAAAGTGCATCGGAAACGGCGGGGCGGTGTGGCTGTATGAAAAGCCCTTCTGCTGCAGCCTCTTTCTGCTGGTCTTTGACAGCAGCACATGGGTAAGGAGAGGGATATTAGCTTCAGGGCTGTGTCTGTGTTTGGTATGAGCTTTTCTGGGACAGGATGAACCCAGAACCCTTCTTCCATAATTGCTCCAGGAACCTGCTCTATAAATGTGCTGGACCACCTTAAAATAAAACAGACAGCAGTGACAATGCATGCATGACTGCCTGTGTTCATGGCTATTTAAAGAACCTGAACAGCAGAAATGGCAAACATAACATTTACAGCATTGTTGAACCACGCCAATTAACTGCAATAAAGAACCTTGTTATCACTGGTAATATGCAGCATGATGTGATAAGACTTACAATGTAGCAAAGCAAATCCACCAACGCCCAAGGTCATGTGATGATTATTCTTCTATATCTTAACAATGTATCTGACAAATTACACAAGGCTGCGTGATTCTGGAACGGTTAAGGGCTTTGAAGAGCAGAAGCATCTGAATTATCGCGCGGGGCTCCTGACAACCAAGCCGAGATGTTTAATGCATCCAATAAAGGCCCAGGCCACCGAACCACGAGCCATCCACCTAACGATGAGGAATGACTCACGACCAATAATCAGAGGAGAGGAGCGAGGCCCTGAGCCATGCTGAAAGATTACTCCTCTCAAATCCTCTCCTCACCTGCTCCTCGGGCCAAACAAACGCTCGGCAGAGTAAACAACGGCGGCCCTCCTCACGGTAAACACGACCCTGAGGAGGCACGGCTCGCCAGGCCCGGTCTCCGTGCTCTGAGCTCGGTGCCGGGGCCAGGGAGCACGAGCGGGCCGATTAGTAGCTAATGTGTGGCAGTGCCACGCAGAGGGAGGCGGGAGGTATCTGGGCCCACACAATCTGGTGAGCGGGCCAGAGAGAGGTCTGAGAGGCCGCCTTGCCCTTTTCAAAGTGAGCCATCGATCGCATCCTCTCACCTCGCAGTCATGCTAATCAGTTTGAGGCGAGAGGTGATGATGTCAGGATCGATAGAGGGAAGTGAGGAGCTCTTTGTCTGTCCCTTCACACATGACAGGTGACACAAGGAGACACAAGGCTGAGTGTGTGTGTGTGTGTGTGTGTGTGTGTGTATGTGTGTGCATGCACGCACGTGTAACGATCCGTGTTCCGTAGAGTGCAGGAATTTTATGACTGGGTGTAGCCACTCGAAAGAATCTGCTTCCAGTCATGATGAATGAACACTTAATAAATCAAATGTGTTGTTTAGGTAACAGAGTCAACATCTTATCAATAAAAAACATTTAATCAAACCAAGCCATTCATGCAATTTATCAAATCTGTTTCTTAACCTTCCTCCCACTGTGTGGGCATACGAAAACAAGCCACCAGTCTTTGGCTGCTTTAAAAAAACTCTGCTTTTGCTCAGCTGAATGGAAGCTGCATTGCATTAATGAGACACAAACAAGGCCAGACTGACATTACAGAATAATAGTTCCAACATAACATGACAAAAGTGTGTGTGTGGTAGCTAAAGAGTAAAGGAGCAACTGAAAAAACCCCAGAAAAAACACCAATGTCCCTCCACACACACACACACACACACACACACACACACACACACACACACACAGGGAATGTGTGTTTATGAGTACATAATGACCTTTGCTGAGGGCTTATAGATGGAGAAAAACAGAGTGAAACCCAAAGGCTTCTCTGGGGAATTCATTAAGGGCAGGTAAATCAGTGCAAACAGCTGAGCATTAGACAGGTTCCTCTAAGAACAAGTTTCAAGGTAAGCAATTCTCTAAACGTAATAAGGAATCTTGATTAAAAAAGGATGCAAAGATTTACATTCCCAGCCAGACTTACTCATCCTTCCCGCCTCATATTTGAGACACTTCACTTATATACTCTCTTACATCCTTGTGCACTTCGCTCATTTTGATATAAAATGGAGTAAGGTTATCTTACTCAAATCGTTGTCGCAGATAGCTAAGAGGAAATACTAATCATCTTGACAAATCAGGGAGCAGGTTCGGCACGCAGTGGAAAAGCCACAAGTCTGAGTGGAGCGTGCACAGCGGCCGGTGTCTTATCAGGCCAAGTGCAGCCCTCTGCCTCAGCCAGTTAGCTTCACGCTCTCTGATTAATGCGTGTACTGTCTCCGATGCTTGTTTGCTGAGAATAAAAGGGGGGGGAGAAATACTGCTGTAGTGAATCACAGGCTCCCTCCTCCAGCGTGACACAGCCAAGCCCTTCATCCCTTGCTGCAGCCCCTGGACGACCCTGCGCACTCAGCCGTCATCAGATCAAAGCTGGTGGGCTCAGTGGCCTTAATTTGAGCCTGTAATAGGTGCGTCAGCAGGGCCAGGGCCCCGTACAGCAGGGCCAGGGCCCGTACAGCAGGGCCAGGGCCCCGTACAGCAGTGTCACAGAGGTGCTTTATTAATGGCTCTTCCCTGGCAGCTTTCATTAAGGAAATTAATGTAGAAGGGTGAGGATGTCTTGTGTTCCTGGTGTGGTGAGAGAGAGAGAGAGAGAGAGAGAGAGAGAGGGAGAAACATAAAGGAACTCAACAATAACCAATCTGCATGTCTTTGGAGCTTGGGCCCGAGGGCTCATCATCCCAGCCTTCTTAATCATCATTAAAACAACTTCATCGTGACATTCGAAGGCCACTGAATGATCACATCCCTGAGCAGAGAGCAAATTGCAAATGAAATGTGGAGATCAGACAGCATCAGAGCGCAGCCTCTGGGAGGTTGAGCAAATCTTTAATTCTCTTTTATATTGATGTTTATTGGCGGGGGCTACGGGGAGCAATAACAATGTCCTCCCCTCTCTCTGCCACCGCTGCTATTTGAACCCACTTATTCTAGGCTCGCACCTCAGCTGACATTTATCACGTTTGCCTTTTTTTTTATGAGCAACACTCCCGTACATGCACTTCACGTCCTTCTAACATTCATCACACGTACAGGATGCACCGGGGGTTTGGGGGTGGGGGGGGGGGGGGCAGCTAACCCCCTGCGTGGTCTGAAAGGGCTGA
>JAOXYF010000009.1:4596374-4618656 GCA_028565775.1 Sternarchorhynchus goeldii
GGGGTGGGTGGTGTAATTTGGGGGAGGGGGGTTGAGAGGGCAGTGGCAGGGGGCAGCTACATGGCTGGAAGAGCAAAGGGTCCCAGCAGGGCTGCATGCAGTCTGTCTGTCACGACCACAGTATAATAAACCCAAGACGTGTCCATTAATCTACCACACACAGACACACACACACGCACACAGCCTGACACACGTACAGAGAAAAAGGAAAGAAGGCTCTATCTAAAACTGCCACAAAACCTAGCAAGCACTGTGTAAACTTGCCTCTTGTCTGACATTTAGCTGTTTGTGTTTGGTTCCAGTCTCAGGCTTTAAGAGTCTTTTCAGGGTCATGGAGCACTGTGTGAGAATGTGTATGTGTGAGAGAATGTGTGAGTGTGTGTTGAACAGAGGTTAAACACACCAAGGTTAGGCCTACGTTTTGCACCATAAAGTTGAGAAAATCCCAAATCCCTGCAGAAAAGCTCCCAGGTTTCATTGTACCAATTACAGCTCAATGATCTGACAAAGCAGCTATCTGGCAGCCAAGGTGAACCAATCTTTCATACTCTTTTATTAAGAGTGATTAAGGGGTATTATTTCAAGATTAACCCCTGGAATTAGTGTTAGTTCAACCCCTTTGGAAAATTGAGACAGACACTCTTCACTGGTCAAGACTGTGAAAGACCAAGACCTTTCAGGAATCACACTCTGGAAACACCACAAAATTAACACTCTAAATGTGCCTTCGCCTCACTACACATCCTATAAGCATTATGAGGGCGATAACTGTTCAAGTACAAGGACAAAAGAATGCATGTGTAACAGAGAGAACATCCATCAAGCACAAATTCACAGAGGGAGTTAGCGGAAAGCCTACACCTGGATTTTCCTGTTTGGAAAGCTGTGTTGCTGATTTGAATCCACAGTGGCTCATGGAGTTCAAGTCTGAAAATCAGTGCGACACACTCATCACGGCTCCTGTGCATTACCCCCTTCTTCAAATTGAGCTGCACAAATTGCACGCAGTGGTAAAAACAAGCGGAGACCCGAGGCGGCCCCAGCTCCGTGCTGCTTGTGGGAAAGGCCTGCTGGGAGAGGAACTATAGAACAAAGAGGAAGGACGGGAGAGAGCCAGAGTCGATGTGGAACCAGAGACGGAGGTTGAGGTGGAGGGAGAGAGTGGCTTAATGAGGAATGATAGCCAGGGGAACGCGTCCGCAACCACTGAGCAGGATAAAGAACCATTAACTGGACAGGGTTAACACACCCTGACATCCAGCCAGGCCTCAGACAGGAGTGTGGAGGGGTGGGGGGCCAGAGACGGCCCGTCACCGGACTTACGCGCTCCAGCAGGTGCTCTCACCCCCAGCCTGGGTGCACGTCCACGCCGATAAAGCAGCTTACAGCCCAAGGCCGAACAAGTGTGTGTCGGCGGGGGCTGAGCTGAAGCTGAGGTGCAGCGGTTGTGTTTGGCAGGAGCCGAGAAGAGGGCACGAACCCAGCACTTCTGGGCCAGCAGGAGAGGCCCACCACTCCATTCAACAGCCAGCCAGAGAAATCTCAACAAGAGGGGTAGCTTGAACACAGTAGTCACGAGACGTTATTCTCCTGACATGATCTTGCACTAGATTAGAATGTTGGTGACAAACACAGGTTTAGCAGGAGCTGCAGAGACAGCAACGACACAAAGGCGGCATTGTTGGGTACTGATGAGGGCAATCAAGGCATAATTTTATAATCGCAGCCTGCGAGGCATATACACACTTGTACTCCAAACACAAACAGCCACACCCACACACAAACACACCCACATCCACACAAACACATCCACACCATGAGAAAGGCAAGGGCCAGGGGCTACGTGAACACGGGGTTCAGTGGTGTTGGAGGAGGCCGGCAGATGGATATCGATACAGTAATCTGGGCAAGGGAAGGGAAAGATTAGGGGAAGAAAGCCAGCACTGCTGAGGTGTTAAGGTACTCCCTCGAGAATGCAGCAGGCCAAGTGGAGCGTGACGGGTGACAAACAACAGAGCAAGAGGAGAGAGAGGGAGCAAGCGAGGAAAAGGGGAGTGAGAGAGAGAGTGTGGAGAGAAAGGGGAGGGAGAGAGACACAGTAACCACAAAGCAAAGACCTTTTCAGGAGAAATTTATTTAAACCCACTAATCCTTTATTTACTATTGCCTGGTGCAATTACCACTAAAGAGGAGGTAGTGGAAGGGTGTCCTGGCTCTCTTATGTTAATCATGACATCAAACAAAGCAGGAAAATACCTGATCAATGTCTAATCAAATTAACAGTGTGCAGTTCGCCAGCCTGCAAATACTATCGGCATGTTCTGCCTCATTTTCACATAAAAGGCTCTTTCATTACAGCTTCCTGCTTAATAGATCGCAGGAAAAGCAGCGTGATCACACACACCACACACCGCTACAGGCGATGAGTCGTGTCCATCAACATTAAGCTGGGAGCCACACACACACACACACACACACACTGCTACAAGTGCTGGGTTGGAGTGTGTGCTGATGCTAGTCTGGGAACCACACACACCACTACAGGCGCTGGATTGGAGTGTATGGTGATGTTACAACCAGTGTAGCATGTTCGTGTGGTTTCCTTTAGCAGGTGGCCAGGTGTTCTCTGGCCTGCAGGATGGGAAATCGGGCTGGACTTTGCTACTGTGTGGCACAGTTGGGGGAGAGGGGAATCATCCATGGATTGGGCTCTTAAAGGATTCAGCACGACCCCAATAAAAAGCTCCCCATCTGGATGAGCATGTGCAACACAGAGTCCACTGTAGCAGCAAGCCTTGTCTTTACTTGAGCATCTTTCTGAGATGTTGATTCAGTGCTATTTTTTTTCAGGATATAAAAAAACACCAGGTATTTCCTCTTGATCTCCTCCCTTCCTCCTCTAACCTAGCAGGGCACTGGAAACATGTGAAAGCTCTGTCTGAGGTTTCAGCAGGGCACTTCAAACGTGCCTTTGTTAAACAATGCATGAGAAGCAATTGCTCACTGTAATGATATCATTACGAGAATCAGGGCTGCTGAATGCTGTCTCTTCCAGCAGGAGAGGGAGCTGGCGAGAGAAAACATTTCCACTTCAACACATGTGACATCTCTCTCAATGACAGCCTTATTACCGCGCCCGAGTAGGTTTCCGATCACTTTCAAAGCCTGCCATTGTCTCTGGTCCCATCACAGGAATGTACGTGAGCACGTAAACAAGTTTGTGGGCTTCAAGCTCCAGCTGTGGCCCTGGCATGATAAATAAACCAGTTAATGAACATGGCTAAATATAGAAGTAAATGCACACATTCACAGGCAGGTCTGCTGAGCCTTAGGCCAGCCAGACCAGACACACACACACATACATATATGCACACACACATGCACACACACACACGCACATGCACACACACGCAAGGTGCAATGCACTCCTTTGATCTGTTTTAGACGAACGTAACATCCATGCCTGCAAGCATTACAAGAAAACCTTCTATACTGAAGAAAATATAAACAACGACACACTACCAATTTACTCCAATTTACTGTTCTCTCTGTAACCCCAGTTTGGGGTTGTTTTGACAGGTCCTTTGACTCAACAGAACTTTCCAAGCACACACAGTTTCAGTTAGTCCACACTCCAGCAAAGGTTCCTACAAGCAGTTTTTATGTGTTTAAAAGCAAAAAACCCAATAACCCTAACCCTAACCCTAACCCAATAACCCTAACCCTAACCCTAACCCAATAACCCTAACCCTAACCCAATAACCCTAACCCTAACCCAATAACCCTAACCCTAACCCTAACCCAATAACCCTAACCCTAACCCTAACCCAATAACCCTAACCCTAACCCTAACCCTAACCCAATAACCCTAACCCTAACCCAATCCTATTGTTTTTTAATGCTTTGGACAATGGCAACAGGTGAGCACAAGGGCAGAGCCTGACAGGCACTGGCAGCACTGATCTCGTTAGAAGGATCACTTCCCTGCAGGGCATTTCCCTAGAGAACACCCCCCCCCCCCACCTCCACCTCCACCTTGTTCCACGGGAGGAGATAAAGCTGATAGCATGGAGACAAAGTATGTGTTATGTGTTTATGTATAAGTGATATAAATGTGCATCACAGAAATTTGGCAGATGTGCTGCTCTGCCAAAATTCAAACAATCTGTCAAAATCAATGTGTAAAAGTGAGAGTGCTTATACTATAGTGAGTTAACACAAATACTTATAAATGTTACAATATGACAATCTACATTATTATACTTTAGTTTGCAAATGCAACATAAAAAGGAAATGAATATTATCTGCACCAACTACATCCTTCTCCAGTTACTCCTGCGTGAGTGTGTAGATGTGGCCTGCTCCCAGGGGGCCAGCTGAGACCCAGGCTGGGCTACAGTGCAGCAGAGCATGCTGGTGTTAAACTTCTCCAAATCAAACTGGCAACAATACGCCAACATCTTGCACTCTGTCCCGCTGCCAAAGAAACACACTGGCTTCGATAGGCAGCTATTGATCTGCCCTCTGAGCAATGTCTTCTCGTCCATCCATCATTAGAGTCTGCTGCCGGGCCTGGTACAGGATCTCCACATCCAGCCGCCCCCGATGAGAAAAGGGGCCCAGGCTGAGGGCCATCCTGGGCGAAGCCCCTCGAGAGTGCAGATCAGACCCGCTGGATCCCCCGCGCCAGTGCTAGGCTGCTGGAGCCCACAGCAGCGCGCATGCAAACCCTCCACTGACCTTCCGAGAAATAAGAACTGCGTGAGAACAAGTCGCAGATCCACAGAACCTTTGTTTCAACTCAACAGGTGGAAATGGAGTGGTGGTGTGGAGGTTTTGGTCTTACTACTCCAGTACGATCTGCGCCGAAGCATAGCTCCCAAACACACATCTGTCATGCTCTCGCAAGCTACTCATTTTTTCTAGACACTCCAAACAGAACACTTTCTTCCAAACTCTTTGTTCTGATGTATTGTCTAGAGTTTTTTTTTTTGGATTATACTCTATTTTGCGTGTAAACCCACACTACAGATAAGCGGCCGTGCTCACAGCCAGCCTTTGCGCTCAGGACGCGAAATGACCCGACACCGCTGTGTCTGCTCATGTTGCCGCGGCCACACAGCAGCCGTATGTAGAGAGGCTGTGTTTAATTGAGTGCCGTGGGTGATGTCGTGGGAGAAGTGTGCATCCTGCACTCAAGCTCCCTCGACGGCATCTCACTCTTAAGCATTTTTTTAATTAACTCACCTCCCTCTCCACCTCCTTCCCCTCTCTTGCTCTCTCTCTCTCTCTCTTTCTCTTCTTAAGCTCCTTTATTGAGTCATTTCTCATCTAGGTTTTAACAGTGTTTTTGGGCATCCACAGCATTCAGCACCAGAACAGACTCACTGAGGCTCAAAGCTCTGACTGGCAGAGCGCTTTGTGCCACTTGACTTCTGTTTCCAAGTGTGTGTATGTGTTTGAATATAGTTGAATGGGGCTAAATCAGCTGTGGGCTTGGGGCGCCATGCCAAGCAAAATCCCTCACTGCCTCAGGCTTTTTTAATGAACTGCCCATCATGCACATGAAAACATCCAGGGAGGACACACTCTTAAGCACAAGAAGAATCACTGCTTTACCCTCCGTGTGAACACACACACACCAACTATCGGGCCAAACCAGACAAAGGCATAAGAGGTATTCACACAGGGTTGCATTTTCAAAGAAAAACAGAAGACAGTAAATTAACCTTGGTTAATCTAAACAGCACACACACACACACACACATACACACACACACACACACAAACTTGGATAAGGAAGTCACAGTTTATCTGTTTATCTTTTTTTGCTTTTGTCCTGGTAAATGTCAAAGGAGCAAGGCTCCAATTTCCCCTTTGGTCTGGGTGTGCTGGGAGCTGAATAATATTATTCATGTCAGAGCTGGGCGGGGCCACTAAGGTCTTTGGGAAAAGGCCTTCGGGCAGACCAGCACAATGAGGCAGATCTCTCTTACTCGTCACTGTCTCTCTCGTGCTGGTCTCACAAGCAGTGCCACAGCTATTTCAATCATTTCACAACCTCCCCGCAATCATGGCTTTAACTCCCCTGTTATTTAAAACAATCTGAGCTTGGAGATGGAGTTAATCACTGCTTATACCACATCAGTCAGGGTTATTCATTCTGTTCCAATTAATCATGCCATTTATCCCTATTGTCTGAGCCTTCTGCCGAACAAAATCATCGGTAATGACAATTCGCATTGTTGAATTTTATCATGTGTGCGGCAAATGGAGGGCAAATTGTTTGCGATTATGGGCGTGTATATGTGTGTTATGACGAGCGCGTGCTTATGGCTATTTCTTTGCGAGCGTAATTCTGTGCCATCTGGTTTTGGCTCTGACTGCACTGCTCTCCCACTTAATTAACTGGACGCCGTTACATTTCCTGAAACGTTTCACTTTCTCTGGTTTATGTCACGGAGGCTGGCAGGCAGGAGGGGAGCGGGGAAGGACTCAATTAGGCCAGGGTTGCTCCTGGGATATTCCACACTTCATGTGTGCCAGTTAAGGGGGCGAGGAGCTTGGTGCGGGCCTGACTGTCCCTCACTGCGCCCACGCTGTCACCACAGATAAAGCCCTGTCTGCCTGCCCCAGTCCCCTCACACACAGACACGCTCCAGCTGCCAAACACTCAGCCCTGTAGCAGCAGACGACACACACACCCCCACCCCCTCCAAGAGTTACACATTACTACAGCTGAATCGAAGACTCCAGCAGTCTTACATGGATGTGTGTGTGTGTGTGTGTGTGTGTGTGTGTGCTGTGTATCTAATTAGTATATCTGAAAGAGCGGCTGTGGCCACATTGCTTTTTAAATGGATTAGCACAGGTGTTCCTGCCATAAGAAGCCTGGGCGGAAGCTGGGTGATTTGGAAGACTACTGGTGTTTAATATCTAATCAGTGGTTTGCGTGCAGAGGCTCTTGGCCAGTCTGAGGAGGGCAGGGAGAGCAGCAGGGCTGTAGGGAGAAAATCCAGAGCACACAGCGGCGTTCAGCCTGACAGGCCTAACGCACAGTGCCCAGCACACTCACACACACACACAAAAACACAATTTACCAGACTGCCTGTCTGTCACTGTGCACCGCGGCATATACACACACTCCCACACGCGGGTGCGCAAACACACACACCATGTGCCTGGAACCGTGATGACTCCCAGAATACAGAGGCACTAAGTCTGAGGTAAGACACTAATTTAAGGGGATTCTGGAATCTCTGTCCCACTGATGGCACATTCATGGTGATGAAGGCATATTCTGCATGGACCATGGAGCTAAGGGAGGCAAGCTAAACCCTACACACACAAGCCACCATCTTATCAGTGCAGTGCTTTCTAAGCCAGTCTGATTCCGATGGTTAGCCCCTTTACATCTATATAAAGCTGTTACATGCCAGCCACCCATCAGATTCCACACATGCCCGGGTCATGATCAATAAATTAACAAGTGTCTTACCAGTACATGATAAGACAGACTGATTAGGGGGACTTAAGTCACACATTAACATTCTCTCTCTCTCTCTCTCCCCTCCTTCACTCTCTCTCTCTCCCTCAAACCCTCCCTCACTCTCTGTCCCTCTCTACCCTCTCTACCTCCCCCTTTCCTTCCCTCCATTTCTCCCTCCCACCCTCTCTCCCTCTCTCTGTCCTCCACCCTCTCTCCCTCCGTCATCTATCCCTCTCTCCCTCCTCTTCTATCCCCCCTCCTCTCTCCCACCATCACTCTCTGTCCCCCTCCCTTTCTCCCTCCCTTCCTCCATCCATCCCTCCCTCACTCCCCCCACCTTCCCTTCCTCCATCCATCCCTCTCCCCCTCTCCCAGTTCTTCCATACTGCATGACAGGCCAGTAACAGGTTGACTCACCGTCTCGTTGCCGAACAGGACATCAACATAAGGCATGACCTTCAGAAGGGAATCCTTGAAGACCTGACAGATGAAGGGGGCAGACAGATTCAACCCGAAGATCTTATTGTTCTCTGAGGCGTGCTGGGCAACCTTCAGGATCGACTCCATAGACACGGTCAGGAAGAAACCCTGCACAAAGAAGAACATTGCAAAGTTCAGGCCCAGCACCTCAGAATACAGCAGCTTTCAGCCCCATTTTCAAGAAGGGTTGGGAAAAGGTGGTGCCACGTCCTCAGTCAATCCACCCACACCAACCAAGGAGCGGCAGCAAGCTTGTCGCAGACACATTATCTGAGTATTGTTGTCTACTCTGAAGCCAGGTTTAATCTGGGCACTGGAGTAGGTGCCAAACACTTCCGGGCACTGCACCATCACAAGCTGGACGCTCTGAGGATGAAAGCAAGCTGGTCATCTGAGGACGTTACAGAGAATATGAATAGCATGCAAACAAAAGAGAAAAACCTGCTACGGCTCTTCACAGTCACACTTACTGCTCTTTGTTTGAAAGCAGTAAACATGCTTGTTATAATGGCCAGTATGATAAGATGCAAACAGGATTAAGGTATTAGGAAATTAAAATGAATGATGGGAAATGGAGTCCATAATTACAGCAGCCTTCCTTCAGAGAGCAGAGAGAGTTCATGGAGACAATCCAATAAAACAAAGGGCACCTTGGCCCACCTCCCCACCCAGGGAAAACTGCAAGGTCACGAACGCTCTCTGAAGAGCGAAACTCTCCAGGTTCATGACTTTGTTCCTGGCCTCAGGAACAGGAGGGAGCAGAAATAGATCATTATGTCTAAGCAAGCAAAACAATGTGCTGGGCCCATGGAGAAGTGCACCACTTTCAAACCCACTGATAATGTGGAACATACATATAATTTGTCACAAACTTCAAACTTAGAAAAACTGAGGTTTTGTCATTTCCTCTGAAATGCCATCTTAACGAACAAGCAAAGTGAACTCTAAAGCAAAAACTGTGGGCTTGTCTAAGTTTAGCGCACTCAGTCTGCCTGAGAGTGTGAGTAGGAACAAGCCAGTCCAAATGCATGGTGTGATTTCCCCTCTCTTTTGCCTAGCATGGCCTGGGAGAGCAGTCAGAGGCCAGAAAGATGGAGGTGCTCCAGCCCTTGTTCTACGAGGAGGGAAAGAAAAAAAAAGTGGAAAAAAAGAGAAAAGAACATGCAAGCATCTGATGAAGTGGAAAACAAAGGTCTTGCCTGGACTCTTCTTACAGAGAAACAAGAGAGGCTCCTTGGGCCATTGTGTGAATGAATGCGAAACAGGTAAGGAAACACCTTCACGTTTAAACCTGAAACCAAACACTGGGCTTGTACCTTTGATACAGTTCATCTTGTGCTGAGAATAATTCAGAAGCACTATAAGAGTGAGCGAGAGGGAAAGAGAGCGAGAGAGAGAACACAAAGGGCCGAGTGAGAGAATGAGCAAAGAGTACATGATGGCGAGACTAGAGCTTTTACAGAGGCTAACACAGGCGCTGTGAGAACACTCCATTAAAACAGATGAGGCTTTTGTGACTGAGAGAGGAAAGAGGAGAGAAGTGACCTTCGTGTGTTTAGTGTGACTGTGTCAGCTATTACAGAGTTCACAGGAGGAATCAGAAACGCTGTCTGGCTACAGAGCCATTCCCAAGCCTATTGCACGTTGTGTTATGTGGGTGAACACCATGTGAAATATCTACATTGTTAGCAATAACAAAATGTCCCCATTTTCTCCTCGAAGTTTGTAATATAAAGCACAGCCCTGAACATTTCCACAAGACTGTCACTGAAATGTATGACAGATATAATATAGCATATAAATACATTTTTGCAAAGTCATCATGTTGTGTTTTGCACTGTTCTTGTCCAAAGAAGCACAGTCAGTAAACATGATTGGTCTACTCATAATTCTTAATATATATATATATATATATATGTAATTATATCCCAAATATGCTAAACTATTGTACATACGCATAAATAACTATTTGCAGGGACAAACTGTAGAGTATAAACTGTTTCCTGTGAGTATACTAGCAGTATAGAGTATACTAGCAGTATAGAGTATACTAGCAGCAGACTCTTACTGTAGGCAGAACAGCTTCAACAGTGGTGAGAGAACTGAGCTCTAAAGAATGGTGGACATCCCTGAGGACAAACACGATGTTGCTGCTACAGCACTAGAACCTGGGGAGGCTGTCCGCACTCCTCTCACGGTCTTTGCACGTGTGTCCGCACGCGAGTGTGAGCGGCCGTCATTAGCGCACCTCGGCTGTGACGTGTGAACGCTGCGCGACACCAACGGCCCACCGAATTATTGTAACTTTAATGTTGGTGTGTGTTTGAAGTTGGAGAGCCGGCTGTAATGGACACCCAGCTCACTCCCAGCTGGAGCGCGCCTCTGTGGGGGTAAAAAAAAAGATCACGTGGCAAACAGAGAGGTCCAGCCCTGCTGCAGGAACACCCCGGGCGACCGTGAGCTTTCAAAAGGTACTCTAGTCTCCGGCTATCCTCTCCGCGGAAAATCAAAACCCAAGCTCTTCGCAAAAGGTCACCTGCCACTCCAGAAAGCACTAATACACAATGTATCATTTATGAATTAGTGCCGTCTGTCAGCTAAAAATCCATGGAGTGAGACAAACGAATTCCCCTGTTCGACTGCGGCATTCCTGCTTGGCAGACATCTGCTCTGGTTTATTCTGGTCCTTCAAAGGCCTGCTTTTCGCGTTCCCTGCCCTGCATCAAGCAGACGTGCTGTCGGTTAAGGGGGTGTTCCCTGGCCGGGTCCTGTAGCCCCGGGCAGCCTGGCCGAGCCCAGGAGCGGGATGGCGTGGTGCAGGTTTCATCCTGCGTAAAACGCACTGCCGGAGGGATCGATTCACAAACCTGTCCTCAACTGACCGCGCTGATCTGACACCTGGATATCATGCCAGCCATCTGTTAAAAGTCTCGAACTACGGGCACCTATGGGCACCTACGGCTGCCCTTGATGGAGTGGAGATGATCATCACATAAATCCACTGATACAGAAGGGAGCACTGAACTCCCCTGAGCAGCAGTTTCAATCATCTGGAATGATCAGGTGATAGAGCACAGTTAAGTGAAGTTCAGTAAAGATAACAAAGCTAAGAGACTATTTTTATAGTTACAGAGTGTAAACAAAAGATATAGCAAGTATGAAGAAGAATGTGAACATCCCCCCAGTATATTTTCCATTTGGTTTTATTTTCAGAGAGTCAATTAAACCAATAAAACAGATGATAAATCCATTTTAATGGAGACGAGCAGCAGGATTCAGCATAGCAAAGGCTTGGAGGGTCTGTTTGATGTTCAGGGCTCATCTGACTACACCAGAGTCCTCACAAGCCATGCAGCATCTGGTTCCTCTTTGCCCGTCTACAGAAACATGTTCTACAGGGCCTGATCTAATGCTGCTCAGCTTAATGGCACAGAGCCTATGACATAAAAGCTCGACAGTTTGCCAAGGCTTTTAAAAAGCTCGGCCCTGCTGCCCCCCATCCGCCCACCCCACCCCCCGCTAAACCCCACCGATCCTCAGAGGTTGACAATCAACCCCAGGGCCCCATCAAACGTATCTACCCAAGTCTGCAGATGATTAAGTCACCATTCCATTATGAGACAAACAGAAACATCCAGATCAGGTCAGTGCAGACAGTGCAAACCATTATGTTATTAAAGACACTTAACATGTAATAACACACCAATGCGCGCACTCACACGCGCACCCAGTCACAGACACACCCACAGACACACCCACAGACACACCAACACCTCTGTTCATTGCAGATGACAATAATTATGAAAAGCACACAGGAGAACAGAAAGTCAGTGAGGTATTAAAATGACACAGGAGGTACTGCCAATAAGTACGATAACTGTGGCAGGTTTACTCCTGGGTTCAACGAGACAGATGAGACCTCAAATGAAATGCCCTATCCAGACCAGCAGCACAGGTAAAGCACATCTCATCTATTAGACAACTTAAGCACTAACCTCCAGAGAGAGAGAGACTATTATACTCATCCCTAACAGCCATGAAGAATTCTGGGAAGCTGGCAGACCCCTCAACCTAAAAAAACACTTTGTTAAGAAATTAGATACTAGCAAAATATGTAATCAGCAATTTAGCAATGATGTCTATAAATAAATAATCACAGCTTCCACTTAACCTGACATGTATCTGGGCTGCATCGCATGACGCGATTAGCAGGCTGTCAGAGCGAGGGAGAGAGAGAGAGAGAGAGAGAGAGAGAGCGAAGCAGAGTAAGAGAGACAGAGGGAGAGACAGAGAGAGAGGGAGAGAGAGAGAGCTGCTCGCACACAGGCGGCCCATTAAAGAGAGCCATCCGTCCTCGCCCACTCCACGCGGGCCCTTCAGGTGGAGTGTGTTATTCTGCAGCTTAGGGGAGGCAGGCCCAGAGCACTCATTTGCGGTGCCATAAGACAGGTCGTAATTACGCTCACAAGCAGCGCATCAGCCGCCGGAAAAGGCAAAAGCAGGAGAGGCCTGAACCCGAGGCATTAACCCCACGAGCAGGTTAAGCGTGAGGGGCTTTGCCGTGCTAACGGGGGGCTTCCATAATTAGATGAGCCAGATTCCTCCACAGCCAGGATGATCAATGGCTTGTGTTCGAACTTTAATGTGTTGAGCAACGTTGCAAAAGGCTGCCAAGAGAAAAGAAAGGGAGGGAGAAAATCAGAACTATTTAAGGAGGATTTAAACCAGACAAAAAGTTTTAGAGCCCAAAGCCTTGGGATGCTAAAACTAATCTAAGAAATAATTCACCATATATACCCACACCTTACATTTCTTAACATCAAAACAAGGAGGAAAAGGCATCTCAGAATTTGTGTGTGTGTGTGTGTGTGTGTGTGTGTGTGTGTGTGTGTGTGTGTGTTGTTGTTGCTAGGTGTCCTATTGATACTTCACATGACAGAAAGAAGAATGTGCAGGTGATAATAAAGCAGGGAAAGCAAGCAAAATTTTCCTGCACTTTTGATGAGAGAAGAGAGAAACATTTTTTCAATGCGTATCGCTGCATGGGAGTGAGTACATGAGACAGATTCTTTAGCACACAATTAAGAGCTGCTAAAATATGGCAACAGCTCACCTCCTCTTGTCATCCTGGTATAATTAGATTTTCACCTGCTGTCGGGACCAAAAAAAAAAAAAAGTGGGGTGGGGGTGGGGCTTGATTCATTGGACAAGACAAAGAGGCCCGTGACGTGGTGGCTGCCACATCCATCCCACTCCCCAGCATGGGCAGAGTTGGAGAGGTAAATTGAAAACGCTGTTGGAAGGCTCGCCTGGATGGGTTACACAGTCAGCTTAGCACATCGTCGTGGAAACAGATGCTACTCTGGGATAATGTTGCTGTCAACATGCGAAAAAACACAGGCAGATGTATGTAAACTGTTAATATGGCATCAATTACTGCAACGGTGATGCGGGTGGAGATGAGGTGGATGAATGAGACACCAGTCACAGCTCTGAAAGGTACCACTTTGGCACGAGGAGGCCAGAAGACGTGACCTCGTGACTCTGCTAACTTCTAATAAACAGTTAGCAACACAGCTAATGAAATCAGTGGAGCCACAATTAATAATCGCTGAAAACTACCATTAGGATGTTCCTTCGTCTAAAAGCCTATAGGAAGTATTGTGTTACTGTCTGCTGACAATCTGCACTGTTGAGAAGGAACAGCAGAGATGCCAAAAGCTATGGAACCAGCAGCCAGGTCCACAGCAGCAGACAGCCTGGGCCCGCTGGATTTAAGTGGATACATATTCTCCATAAGTTCCACGCTTTCCAAAAGAGCATTAAGCTTATTAATCCTCCACATACACTCTGTTCAAGCTTGTCAAATCCCATTCAAACAGCACAGGAAACAAACGTGTAAACAGATGCAGTGTAGTGTGCAGGCTGTCAAACTCAATGCACGACTGTAGCGGCAGCCAGAGGCGAGTGGGGAGGCATGAGCCAAGCTGGATCAGGCCTTCAGTTCCTGCCGATCCTCTCGCACCCCTCACAAACATAAGAGCGCATGCAAAAGCGGGCCATTAATGATTCATGCCTGCCTAAATCATCATCTGACTGCAACTGTGGGGAAAGAGTCCCCGATGAAAATATCAACAACCATGTCTCTCGTCAACGCCTAATGATGGAAATAAATGTGGGCAGGGTGCTGGATAACACCATCAGTCATTCATAAAGGCAAAGCCAGAGATGCAAATCATTCACACACACACCCACACATACCCCCACACCCACTGTCAACAGGCAGCTGACCCCTACTTGAATGTGAGCACCCATTGTAGTCCATCATGTGTCAGCAAAACGTCCGTGCCGAGGGTTGTGGTCTAGCCGCTCTGCACGCTGTCGCTCCAAAACGGACTTTAGTTCACACAGAAGACCACTGTCCCGCACAGCCTTAAACCACGAGGATTAACCAGTCGGGCAAAGCTCAGAGGCTTCTTTGCCTCTTACTATTGTAAAATCTCTTCTAAAGGTCATTATTAAATTTGGGTCAAGCTCCTTAAATGGAAAGGCAAGGCAGTGAAGTGAGTTACTCTTGTGAGCCGGTGCGTGTTGATGTTCCTCACTCCTTCACCAGCTTGACATCTATTATGTAAACATTACAGAGGCCCAGTGGGAGAGCTTGCTGGGCCTATGATGTTCTCTATAACGCCTGATGGAGGTCATTTCAGGTCAGCACAAGTTTCAGACAAAAAGCAAATAAGTGAAGCCAAACATGACATTCAGCATAAGTGATTCTTAAGAGTAAAACATAAAAACAAGAGTAATAAAGTCTCGACTAACCTCCTCCCCCAAGCAGCATTTCAAAGAGGACAAACCACATTATGAGCATTGCTGATCTGACTTCAGCTTACATCAATGACACCCTGAGCTTTTCTGCCCAGTTCTGGACAGTAAAGCCACTTCATTAAACCCAGAGATGAAAAGGGAATGTGCAATGCTCTCGCATAGCTGCAAACATCTTTCAGGGCAGAGCGATAACTGCAGACACTTTGTGTGCATATCAGTCAACGGAGTAAATTAGGCCTACTTCAAAAGGCCTGTGAGAGGAACGAGCAGGAGAGACAGGGTGTGATGGCCGACACATTCTTAGTGGGTGGCACGACTCCCCTAGTGCCGCACCCTCTCACTCACTCTAGAAAGGGTTTAATCAGGACGATCGGGCAATTATCCCTTCAAAAGACACTACACCAGCTCATAGATGTATGTAATTATACAGCATGCCCTCGCCTGTTCCCACATCCACGCTGTTTCAGAAATGCAACAAGACTCTGGTAATATTGTGATAACAGGTGATGATTATGCAATGTTACTTTCAATTAAAATTCATTTGGATGATATCTGGAATAGCTTTAAATGAGTCATTTATAAGGTGTTATTACCAATCCTTTAAACTAATCTTCTACTTTAAATAAACTTCACATTAACTGATGAAGCATTTTAGTTTTTGTTACTCTAAGGCTTCTGGTAAAAGTGAAATAGGGTTACAGCAGAATCAGGATTCACAAATTAGGTCATCGTCAGTGACACAGAACATTGTCATTATTCCCCACTATTTTAAGATATGTGAATTCTCAAACTCAGTTCGTAAAAACTTCAACCTCAGCACTGTACAGAACACGACTCCATAATGACACAAGCTCAATGTCATTAAGGATATTCAGCAGTATGAGAAAGGGCTCTAAAAAAAGGTGTGTGCACATCAATGGGTCTGGCTCTCTGGGACAGCTAGGGGACGGGAGGATCCTAATTACTCCTCTGCAAAAACCTCCTGAAAGTCAACAGAACGTAATCGATGGAGAGGATTATATTAGAGAGGCCTTGGACCCGGGCCAGTAAGAAAGGCAATACTGCACCATGTCTCATCAGCAGCCGATGATTGAGTGAGTTAATGGAAAGACACACAGCTAAAGTGACACATTTGTGCAGTGGGGGGAAAAAAATGGATCAGGGATTGATCTGCCAAGGCCAATGGTAATTAGAGTGTGGTGGCCAAAATGAGGGACTGTCTACCCTTAAAGCCATGTGACATGCAGCTCTGGTGTTTGTCAACCCCACCCCCAGAAATGAACATACAGAACCCAGCAGCACCTCTCAAGAAACCTGTTCTCAGAGAGCACGAGCTCGCTGTGGTGATCTGATTATGATTCTCTTGGTTATAAGTAAACTCGATACCCCCAACAGTTGCACAGCCCTGGCCCTGCAGCTTTTAGAAACAAGGGTCTGTTTTAATAACAGCATATGTATAACAGCTTTCGGGGAGATTCATACACACATTTCACATTGCGGAAGGAGGCGGGTGGTGGTGGTGGGGGAAAAGCATATGGAAGGTCTCATGTCTTGATGCCACATGGAGAGGTGAACATGTTTCAGGCTCTGATTGGAGGAACAGCTGGAGGATACTCATCCATACTGCACATCAGCTCCTCGTGAGGAAAGAGGGGGAGGGAGGCGTGGAGACGCTCAGTCTGTAACTGCATGGCTAAATGCTCATCTCCCTTCCTGCCCTCTCTCGCACTGCATCTCCCTGCCTCGACCAAGTGACTGCAATTGGCATAAGCCACTTAAGGCAATCTGCACTGAGTAAAGTACAAAACTCAGAGAAGGTTTAAATTTACTGAAGCCTTAAGAGAAGCGAGACAGGGGGAAGAAGTAGATTTCTGCATCTAGGACTTTCTCAATCCAATTCTGCCACTGTGAAATTTAACTTCTCCCCATTGCCCTCTAATCCCCCAAGGAATATTGCAAAGCTAAATAGAACAATTTATTGATTCCACTGACTCCATTTGACTTTAATGGCTGGTCATTTAAAAGGGTGCTTTTGTTATTATGCCTCATGAGCCATACCTGATATCTTTATGCAGTCGAACTCTTATGGTTTCAAGACTACATCATCTTACATATTCAAAATAAAATGTAAAAGTTCATTTTTCATCCATTTTTACTCAATCTTTCTGAATTAAAACTTACGTGCCGATCGGAACAGAATTGAAGGGCTTTTCTGAAAGAAACCGATTCCTATTGCTTTAATATATGACTGTGCAACACGGCACAGAGACAAAGGGGTTGGGGCTGCTGCCGTCGCAACATATACTTCATCACCATAATCAATAGGATGGAGGCAGATAATGGGGGCCCCTCTGGAGTGGTGACTGGAGAGAGGATCGATTATCATGGTGGAAGAGTGGGCGCACGCGGTCAGGAAGCAGAGCCTAATGAGGGACAAAACTCCGGGCCGCTAGGAACTGCGCTTCCTCCCATAACACAATGCTCAGTGAAACTTCAAAGGCCCAATTCATTCTCTACACTGCCATAAGATGGATGACTCTTAAAGGCTATGGGTACAAGTTGGACAGGCAGGTGAAAGGAAACAAGCATTAGAACAAACAGGAAAGGAATAACCACACAAGAGCAGGCAGTGAGGGGCTGTAGTTTTAAAAGGCATGTTGAAAATTATCAAGAGAGTGAAGGAGAACGGGAATGTTAGAACAAAGTGGGAAGGTAATATTCAAATCAAATCAAACTTACGTTGGGGGTTATACCTCTTGTTAGGTGTGATGAACCCGTGTTAGGTAAGTATGGCACTGTGTGATCTGAATAACAAACCTATGCAGAGGACACTGTAAATCTGTGTCTAATGATCAGTGCGGTGTGCAGTGCTGGAGCAGGAGAGTTACCTGCTTCCACACGTTACGTAGCCAACCAGAGCCAGTCTCCAGCGCCACTGAGAATATGAAAATACAGCTCACAGAATGGGTGGGTAGGGGCGGGGGGGCCAAGGTGGGGAGACTCGTCCTCCACTGCCCCAGTAATGACTTTCAATGGGAGTAAGAGCACTTAAAAGAGGAATATTTCCTCTTGATTTTGGAGCACAGTCACACTGAAGCAGGCAGTGAGTTTTCTGGAGTGATAAGGGCTTAGCCAATGTAATCCTCACAGGCACTTGGCCTTATCGTGCCGCTGAGGAATAGAGAAACTTCTCAACATTTTCAAAAGGCAACAGAGGTCCAAAGAGCAGCTTCAACTGGCATGGCTTTCCTTCTACCACAAGGCAGGAATTCTTACAATAAAGTCCATCTCCACATACATGCAAACAAACAAATCCCCCACACCAACATCCACACCTGCACACAGAGACACACACACCCCAAAATAACTGGAACACAAAATTGCTTACATTACAAAATGTAAGTATTCATGGAGTAATCTCAGTTACGATGCTGTTGTGACACAGAAAGCAGGCAAACACTAAACTGACAATAACTCTCTTGCTCTAACACAGGTCAGCCAATCATCACGTTTACTCAGGTTTACTTTGGGGCTTCCTGAGCAATTCCGTCTGTGATTTTGAAGCCAATCACTAGCATTAAATACTCTGCCAGGAAGAGGGGGTGGGGTCATGATCTCCGAAGCCCTACATAAGGAAATGGCTGCACTGCAAAGAGGTGCTGCTCAAGGACTGAGTGGCAGCTGGTTTTTTTGCACTTTTCTTTCTGCATCAGATAGGTTGTGTGCCGAGCTCAACGCATCACCGCCGCCTGTGACATTTTCCATTTTCAGACCCCAACATCTTGCTTTCTAAATTCAATTGCTCCACTAGCAGGAAAATAAGTTAGATAAATGCAAACGCGTTAGCCAAATGATGTGCAAATTGTATTTGTTCAAGGCACCCACAGCGTGGTGTGAACGATGCACTATGCACCCACATATATACCGCAGATTAAAAGCGAGGGCAGGTTTTTGGTGAGGGTCGGACATCGTGTGCAGAAGGAAACCCTGAATGCTTTCCATCATTTTTGCGTTTTGCCCTTTCTTCAGCTGTGCAATGCCCTACAGAAGCGTGCGAACGCCTGATCTCATGGACCCAGACACTTCCATTATCATGCATCATCCACAACACGCAGAACTGCACGTGCTCACCCAGGTTTCTTTAGGTCGTTAGTAAAAGAGGTAAGAGTTGCATTACTACTTCAGGGGTTGATGTAGTTTAAAACACCTTCCCTTTAAGACCTGCAGTCATATGCCCAAGGCTCAGCTAATTCTAGATGTTACACCATACCTTCTATACTGGGAGGCCAGCATTTGATTCAACAGTATTCATAAAGTTTAACAGCTCTCAGTAGACTAAACACAGACTCAAACATGGATGTCTGCACATGTGCTGTGTGATAGGACTAGTGTGAGCAATTGTTTCATTCACACTGGTCCCAAGGCCAATGTGTTAGCATTTAGCTGAGTGCTATACACTGATGTCATTGGAGAACGCTTTTCCCTGCAAGCCAGCATCTCTCAGGTCCAGCTCACAGCAGTGAGTAAGAGCTGGCAATATCTCCGTGTTTATATTAGGAGTCAAACTGCCATGGCGTATTTATAAAGGGCTGATCGTGCTCATCTTTTATAAGAAAGCCTGAGTCTCAGTGCAGGGTTAATGTGCTTTATAAAAAGGTCTAAGGACTATGAATAGGGATCTGTAAGAACAGTGCTTCACTGCTCCTCATTCTGTCACTCTTTCTGTGGTAAAGAGATTTCTGCGTGTCATACAGATTTCAGAGCCCCTCACTGATTTCAGCTTCCTTTCTCTAATCTAATTGTGCTGCAAAATGAGATTCATCAGAGCCAATTTAGCAGCGAAAACCCCAAGAACAAGCACGTGTATCCGTTTCCCTCTCATTCAGCCATCCGCGTACATCTGCCTGGTTCACACTCCTCCACTAAAAGGGTTACTAATTAGAGCCTGAATCCTGTGATGGGAAATGCTTTTCACTGCATGCGATAAACTGAGAGGGTGGGAGGGAGACAAGGAAGGAGGAGAAGAGGCCTAAATTGGTAAGGATGAAACGCACACACGAGCACTTCCTGCTTTGTGTATGAGGGCAAGATGTGGCTTTTATGTGAGAATGGTGAGCATCTGTCCAGTGTATGTCAGAGGGAAGCCATAACCCACACAATATTGATCTTCTGGAAGGCTTACAGTGAATTTAAAATGAGAGAAATTGCCAGTTTGTTCCTAATCACTCAGTGTTGCTTAGCACGAGGTGCAACAGTGGCTCAGAGTTTATGTTACAGACCCCTGTTCATAACCCGAGTTACTTTCACCTGCCACACCAAAACCACAGCAGATTGATTACATATAAAAGGTCAAACTTTGCCTTGTTCCAGAACGTGACTGCAGCCCAGATTATTAGCCCGGCACATTTCAGCAGTCAGCATGTGCAGCTGGCTGTGTGTAGAGAGACAGTGCAAGAAGCAGCAGTGTTTATTATTGTGTTTATGTGAGTTCAAGCACATGCAGTAATGTGTGAAACCTCGGTTTTCATGTACCACCACTGATGTAGAGAGTGAAGCAATCCATGTTAAGGTTACCCTGCGATCATGCTGCGTTTAATGTAAGCTCCAGCACCTTTGATTTGCCATGAAATTGAATACATTTTTAAACGGTGGTGGGGCACTGAAATTTGCCGTTGATTAATCTGAACGCTGTGATATGTAAATATGAAAAAGAATCAAATGTAATTTCCTCTGCAATTTATCAGTCAATAATGTCGGGTGCACAGTTGGCTCATTAACTGAACAGAGCATGATGATGGGAAACAAAGCTCCTATGTTTCAGACAGCCATGAATTGAAACAAACAGGCGATTTATTATGGGGGGCAGAAATTGATTGTTTTTTGAGAGAGGCTCACTGCATCAATCTAGCAGTGATATTTTCCAAGGGAGAGGAGAAGGAGAGAGAGAGAGAGAGAGAGAGAGAGAGAGAGAGAGAGAGAGAAACTCTCCCGCTGCTACTCCCCAGTGCTCTGTAGCACTGCTAAGCTGCTTAATCATGATAACCCAGAGTAAATGTTTTTGCTTTTCCAGACACATTATCTACTTTACAGATGAGGAATCTGGTTTCATGGATTAAGAGCGATGTCATAACAGGACATACTTGTGGGGCTAACCTCGCCTGATGGCTTCAAAGCCAGCCTGTTAATTCAAACTACTTCCTGAGCCCAGAAGATAAGGACCACAGAGAAGACAGGAAGGGTGAGAGAGAGCGAACGTGAGCAAGTGAGCAAAAGAGAGAGTGAGAGTTGGTGAGAGAAGAGAGAGAAAGACATTAAATGATCTTGGTGAAAAAAGTATTGCTTCCTGTAAGAGCATCTATCTTATGGTTTGCAAAGCCACCAGTAAAAGGCATAGGATCTGAACATTTGTCTCTTGGACATACAGAGACGTGCAGTGTAAAACTCAACCATTCTCGTGTTAGAAAGTGCCACAAGATGAAATACACCAGCTATCAAAGTAGATTGCAAATAAATAATCATTAAAAACAACAAGCAGGTATTTCAATTAGAGAAAACATTGCTATATTATAGAAGAAAAACCTTTCAACTCAGTAATAAGGTTTAGGTGCTGTAATGATGCTGACCAGCCAGATAAATAAAACACCCACTGACAAGTATTGCTCTATTTAATACCTGGCTGAGAGAGGCCTAATAGGTCTGTGAACACTTTTATACATCCATTTGGTATAATGATGCTGTGCATTGGAAAATAATCCAGACTGCTAATCTGGGTTCTGATTTTGCAATAAAACCAGAGGCTTCAGATACATTTTTAAGACACAAGAGAAGTCGAAAATATTCTTATTCAATAAGACCAGCTTGCAAAAGCTTTTTCTTAAAACGGCACTAATTAGTAACAGATCTGAGAATCTTGAGGCTTCTGAGCTGTTGTTCTTGCTTTTGTCAAACGTTTGTGTTCTTCTGCATCTTCTGCACTTCAGCTCCGTTTCACATGGATTTGCCAGCTTTCTGTTTGAAAAGGATTGGGGGGGGGGATTCTTCTCTGCAAAAGATCTCAGGGCAGAAATACCCTTCCATCACATCCTGATGCGCACATCCCCACCAGCTGTGCGGTTTCATATCCCTATTCAGAGCAACACAGAGCCTGCAGGCTTCATCCAGCTAAGCTCTCATTAATGGGGCTGTTTGAATATTCATGTCACGGGGATTTAGAAACACTGGAACCAGCCACAGCACCCAAAACTGTAGGGAATTCAGCACTTCCCATTAGCAGGCCTAACAGCAGCACCACGCCTCCACGATTGTTATGGGTAATTGTAAGTGCTCATTAGGATTCCCATGTAAAAAGTGGGGAACCACTGATTTATTAATAACATCATTTAATTTCCTTTATAGTGAATTTGCACATAGCACAGAACAGTTCCTCATCTCCTTGGAGACACACATCCTCAGCCGCAGAAGGTCCATCTTGTTGTCCAGAGAGCG
>JAOXYF010000009.1:4638323-4663442 GCA_028565775.1 Sternarchorhynchus goeldii
GGGGGGGTAAGTGAGTGAGGAAGTGAGAGAGAGGGGAGATGGAACACAGAGTGAGAACGTGGGGAGGGGCAAAAGGAGAGGAAAATGTAACAGAAAAAAAGCCTGTGCATGCGAGAGGAAAAAGTGTGGCATAGGGTGAGAACTGTAAATAAACTAGGTGTGAGTGAACAAGACAGTAAGAGAGAGTGTGAAGGGGTGGGGGGTGGGAGACAGAAGGCATGTAGAATAGAGTCTGATAAAACTGGCTGACAACCAGACTGACAGCCAACAAACCCCTGTAAAACACTACAAAAAGGTCCTCATTTCTTTCTGCATTAGCAACCCTGGCCATGAACAGCAGACAGGTTGATGCCACTAGTGTTTGTCCCTCTCAAGCTCTCCAGAGCGAAGCAGAAGCACCATCTTTCACGCGCGTTAATAAACTCCTCTGTCTGAAGGAGCTGTTCATTGCTTTAGTGCTTTGTGTGCTTTTATGGACACAAATTAGCCCCACCCCCACTCCAAAGCCCTTCCTTTGTGAATGAAAAGGGCTTTCTGAGCCAGCAAGCAGAAGGGAACTACACCCCCCCCACCCCCCTTCGGCTCCATCTTCACACGGCTGTTGGGTGACCTCTAACCTCAGTGCAGCCAGGCTGTCCAAGCAACCAGGACTAGTTTTCTGCTTCAATCAGTGTAACAGAAATGCCAGAGAGAGTAAGAGAACGGGCCAGTTTGTAAAATAATATGTAGGAAATAAATAAATATTCATAAGTAAATAGTAATAAGTAAAAAAAACATAAATATAAGTACATAAATAAATAAATAGTTTGAAAATGCAAATGAATACTCTAGGGTACTTGTTCACTTAACCACTTACATCAGTGCAGTTGGCAGAGGTTGAATACATGGAAACTACTGATTTAGAGACAGGCAGATATACATGGAGCCATCTTTAACCTTCTCTGTGACCTCGAGGCCCAACCACCATCTACAACTACAACCAGTCAGACGCCCAAACTAAAACTACAACCACAGTCTGTTAAAAGCAAGATCAACAACACGACAGACTCAACATCACACACATAACAGTGAGACGTGATAGGCATTTAAGGGTGTAATATCTTGAGTCTGCTGCGTTATCCATCACTGATACAGACAGGTAAGGAGATGTTTCTCAGATGTTTCCAGGAGAATACAACAGGACACTTAGTTGACAGCTAAATGTGTGTGGGTATACGTGTAGAGGACAGTACATGCTGAAATAAAAGTGAGCAGATCGAACAATAGACAATTGGCAGCTGTGTGTATAGGATTACTCGGCCCCGTCGCGAGGAACACCGACACCCTCGCCGATTGGGTCCCTCTGGGCCTGGAAACATCTGCAGGAGTTTTACAGAGAGCAGCAGGGCTCATATCTGGCGGTGGAGATGACTGTCTGAGTCATGAGCGAGCGCGTGGAGGCTGATTTACGAGGCCGCGAGCACTCCGGATTCCTGACGCTACGTCGGCCGAGCTCAGAGCGCCCGGGCGCGGCTGCCCCATTCATCTCCATATACACCGGCCAGATAAAGACAGCAGTGGCACTCCGCTGAAAAATAAAGGTGCCATTACCAAACCATAAAGCACGCTGTCTGGATTGCCTCCTTAAAGTGCACGGCCGCGTGGGTAGACAGAGTTTCGGTGGATTAAATAGTCTTTTTTCTTCCCGGCACTGGGCGCAGCAGAGCGGTAGAGTGACATCGAGGCGGAGGGACTGTGACCGGGGGGCCGCGGTGCCCGGCGTGACGGATGGAGCGCATCGCCGTGGCGACGAGCGGCGACGCTTCAGCAAAGATTTAATCAATAAGTGCTGCCAACACAAGCGATTCCTGCATGTGTAAATGAGAAGTAATTCTAGCCACAGTCTATTGAGTGCATGTACATACACACATCAAGAACAAAAAAATAGAACCAGATTAAAGGATCATTAGGAGACGTGCGGCCATCCATTAATATGCGGATTTGCTAATGTAAGAGGCCACTTAATCAGAAGAATAAAGACTTCTGCTTCCTCTTTCCTTCATTTTTTTTATTACTTTGCCTATCTGTGCCAGTGACCCATCTAATGGGGTTACCCTATGAACGTGACCCCACATTAGTGACTAGTGCCGTCTTTCCAAATGCACACAATAAAAATCTTGTTACTGCAGTGGAGTCATTATCCAAGCTTGAGCTTATCTGTTCTGAATTCAATACTCTGTGCAGGAAGTGGCTTTTGCTGTATTTTTTTTTTTAAAAGGACTATTTTGGTTTAGAAATGTTTCATCATTTTTCACCTTGGTTGTCTTTCTGAAAGTGCTTCAACATTAGGCCTGGTTCGTCGAAAGAAATTTGTGCTGGTGTGACTAAATAGCAAAGGTTACGCTGCAGGGGGAAGATCACCCTAACCAACGCACTTGTATCCTGCTCCCAGATTTGTCCTTTGCAAATGAAGTGATATTAAATACACCAGTTAACAGTTGTAAGTAATTTGCTCACTGCCAAAACCTTTGTATCCCGGACATTTTTAAAAAAACCTGAAATCACTAGCCAACCCACACACGAGTGAAGGAAAGCACAGGGCCTCTCTGGTGTGCTTCAGGATTCTTCCGGCTTTCTTCTACGTGAGTAACTGCTACTCTGCCCTAACCTTCTGTCCTATTCTTCTTCCCACCAGGGGGGAGCATCATTTACCTTTCCCTTCTTCATTAGAGGACAAGACGTCTGCAGTCTATGCATATATCTATAGGAAGACGTCTGGCTCCAAACATATCTCCGCCCGGTCTGCACTCGAGCAGCTCAGCATTTACACACGTCTTTAATGCATCTCTTGCGAGTCATTCTTCATGGTTCCAGTTTCAAAGGACAACAACAACAACGTCTCTTATCTTTCTCTAAACAAATAAAAGTAGCTGTGCCACAATCCAGGCCTCGGACCACAGGACTGATGCATTTACACCTGTAGTAATCACACCACTGCACTCTGATCGTCCCATGTAACACCAACCGCTGTTCCTTACCTGAATCCCTTCCAGTCTGCCTTTAAAGCAAACGTATCACTGGATGATGCTATAAACACGGGCCTTCACTTCACGCAACATCTGGACTGTGAAGGCGCACATGGCAGGATCCTATTTTGTGGATTTTATCTGAGCATTCAACACCATCATCTGTGATCGTCTATTAAATAAACTGTTATTAAATTAGCATGGCCCACTCAATTTGCAAATAGATTTACAATCATCAAAGACAGGTGCATATGTAAGGACAGGTTCTTATCTCTCAGATCCAGTAGAGGTGCACTGTAAGACTAGGTGCCCCAGTCCAACCTATATACTCCCTGTACGCAAATGAATAAACCTCAGCCAATCACACAATGATTCACCCTTACAGGAATAAATAGGGGAAATGATGAAAAAACAGACGTGAAAATGACAACGTGGAACTCACCTCAAAAAACCAGGTATAACTGTCGACTTCCGTGAACCCTTCTGCACGTACAAATCACAGGATCTCAAATGCTTTCTACACTAGCGAATGATTCAGCGCCCACAGGAAAGCGTCTTACAACTGTACACATTCCCCACTGAAAGTTTATTAGCATAATGTCTGTATTATACAGCACGGTAAACGGTATTTTGAACATTTTGAATTCCATTATATATGCTATCCCCCAAGCTTAATATCGATTACTTAAATTAATATATACCTATAAGTTTACTTATAATTAGATAATGCATTGCGCATAACGTGTCCTGATATATGGCCATCTACCCACATTAATGTCCGCCTGCAGCCACTCGTTCTCCTGTGTTTTTGTAAAGAGCAGCATCATTACATCCCAAGACAAATGATGTGCTGGTGAGTAAATGCGATCCTGATTTTCATTCATATATTCACGAGGTGTGATCTATGCTAACTGAGCAGAGTGCTAGCTCACTGCACCGGAGCAATCAGAGCAGGAGATGGCTCCTCACTTTTCCGTTTTCCCCTCCCTTCTCCTATGCACGGGTCCTCAAAGTTCACACAGTAAAAAGCTGTTTTTTTGTGTTGGTCTAAACGAGCTAATGCAAAGTTTTAAAACCTTTGAATACAATTATCTTTGGACTGTTGCACAGCGTAAAGAGGCTTAGGTGTACCTTTTTTTGGAGAGCCAAAAGATTTCTTAGAGATCACAGTGATCTCACACAGCTCATTGTGGATCAGAGAGGAAGCAGAGCGTACTACACCCCTCTACACACTCTGCCATCAGTTTAATCAATGTGATAAATTAAGGCCAATGTGACTGGGTTGACTGTAAGTGTACTGTAACAGAGCTGTGTGAGAGCTGCCAGAAAGCTGGGAACTAGGCCATCAGGTTCTCCCAATCCGCCTGCGTTGGATAGGGTTTCGCTAAGCATGTAGCTAACTGTGCTCAGGAAATGATTCCTCTTCAGACCATTAAGGCACTATAGAATAATAGACACACTGAGAGCCGTGGCAGATGTATTTCTGTGCCCATAAAAACGTCTCTCAATCGCTCTCTTTTCTTGCCAAACGCAACACCTCGCCTCCCAGTCCAGCGTCCGCCCTGCTCTGTGCGTTCCCAGACACGGCAGAATGTTAACAGGGTCAGAGTTGGGGACTCGACTCTCCAGTTAAATCCATCTGAAAATGCAAAAATGTGAATTCTGCTCCGTAACGGCTCCCACAGGCCGTGGCTTTACGGGCCAAGAGAAGCTTCCCCTCAGCCAAGCACTGGATCCGATTTCAGCCTGTCCACCCCACCCTAGTAAAAAAGAAAAAGAGAGAGTTGAGGGCAAGAGGGAAAGAGGAAGAGAATGAGAGAGAGAGAGAGAGAGAGAGAGAGAGAGAGAGCCTTCACATTTAACACACAACTCACTTCAAGAAAACCATACCAAAACAATTCAATTACCCTGCTGTCCTTGGTGCTCCAGCTGATTTATCGAGCTATGGCACCTGAGCTGCACATCGTTCTCACCTACTCGTTCCCTCCTCTCCCCCAAAACCCCTCCTTCTCCCTCAAAATCTTCTGTTCACCACTTCACCAAAACCGAAGCTCTCTGTGCCCTCCTTTCTCTCTTTCCAGCCTCCCTCCCCACTGTAGTCTGGGAGCGTGAGTGCCTAGGAAAACAGGAGGGAAGGAGGGAGGGAGGGAGGCAGGAGGGACGGCCGTGCTCTGACAGCCCCACCCGAGAATACAGTGAGAAGGTCGCCCTGGATAAATGAGCTTTTCATTCAAAGCTAATGCTGGCAGATTTGCCTCTCCACATGCAGACCCTGTTGGCTTTGGCAGGCAAAGTGCAGCTGAGCGGCAGCCCTCTGCAAACACAGAGGAGATTCCGCCTCTCCTCACTCCTCACAGGCCTGTCCTCTCCTCACTCCTAACAGGCCTGTCTTCTCCTCACTCCTGTCAGGCCAGTCCTCTCCTCACTCCTCACAGGCCTATCTTCTCCTCACTCCTGTCAGGCCTGTCCTCTCCTCACTCCTCACCGACCTGTCCTCTCCTCACAGGCCTGTCCTCTCCTCATTCTTCTCTCTCTTTTGCTTTCTGAGCAGAAGAAATTCTCCAAGGCACCTGGGACTGGTGAACCTACAGGCCATCCAAACATTAATTCCTTCAACATACTGGCCTGCACTCTCAGACTTGCCTCAGTGTAACTTAGATTTAGGTTGGCTCTCTTTCCCTGAAATCAATACATTACTCTCTCAACCGCTCATTCACCACAAAAATCTTTATTCACTTTAATAGAGCTGTGGGAAAGTCTAGTCAAATCCAGACCGCAGCAACATAACTAACAGGGCACAGAAAAGTAGTTTGGGATTTTGCAGGCTGCTGGTTCTGCAAAGTTCCTGCCAACATCTTGAAGTGAACAAAAAAGACATCAACTAAAGATATTAAAGGGGAAATAAACTGTTAGGCAAAGGGCCCTCGATTTAGAGTCAAGATGCAAACGAAGGAGCTTATTTTCGTAATAACCTCGTCAACCCTCATTACCCATTAACAGCTGTTCTTTCTGCTTATGGAAGGATTCAGATATGCCAAACGCTGTAATATGAAGTGAGGGAGGGAAAAAAACACTGATGAAATATTCATCCAAAGGACCCCTACAGTCAGGCAGAATTCTGACCAGCAATTAACAATCATGCTGATTCAATAGGGGATTACGTTTCAAAAACAAACAAAGAAAATTACCAGCATCTTGAAACCCCCTGCTGGGAGAACTGGCCTCCACAATTAAAATGATTTCAGATTTCCTCCCTGGGCTCTGCCTTTGCCTGGAACAGCACTCTTGTACTGGTCCCATGGATCAAAGCTGAGATTAATTACAGAGCTAAAGCCTGTCACTTTCTCTCCTTTAGTCAAGAGCATGACGTTCCCTGTTTATCAGCAGCCAGGGTTTCTTGCAGGCAGTAGCCTGAGGCGGTGCTCGTACACTACACTATCTAAATCCCAAGCTGCGGTTCACCAAAGCACTGCTCTACAGACGCACGCTGCAACATTCATTTCAGCCTCAACAAAGGACGTCGTTTATTAATGCTGCTTAAGAAATGAAGTAAACAATTCTCAGATGATTCGACCCTGCCCCGCCCCCGTCACCGCCACCAGCACGCACCCCCTAGAGTATTTGTGTTAGGCTAATGTGCTAATGATTAGAACCCCCTCATCTCTACCTCCTGCAGTTTCTTAAAAAGCTGTACAGAAGAATAACAAACAGCTGGCTGCCACAGGAATCCAGACCTGCTAACACCAGCACCCGTGACTGACATAAGGAAGTTACACCCACCCCAAAATAATATACATTGACATGGCAATGGCAAATCTCCAAAGTACTCCCAAAATACTCCCAAAGACTTCCAAAGACTTCCAAATGGCTGTTTGACTGCTCTTTATGCAGAAAATGCACCAGGGTTCAGAGTGGATCTGGTTTACTGTGAATCAGGCAGGGAAACCACTTTTATTAAATAAAAGGTGTTAAACTCAATAAATCATACTCAGTTGTTAAGTAGCATGCATAGTATTGCGTACTCAACTACGCTGCCTTTCTGGCAGATTTGGAACGAATGAGGCAGATTTTAAATAAACTTGATGTTGATGTACTGTGCTCCTCAAATATTTTGGGTTTAAGACATTTCAACAAGCAAATTACAACTGCAAAACCCTCATGGGCTTGACTGACTAGGGCCGGTTTTAGTTGTTAAATGTCAAATTGAAGCAGAGATGAAGCTCCTGGCTTTTTGGAGCTCAACTCAGGAACACGAAGCAAAAGCAATGAGAGTAGAAGCTCCCCACTCTGTGGCTCACGTTCCACTAACATACGCCAGAGCAGCACAAAAGGACACAATCACTTAATATAAGCATCCAGTAAAACCACAGGTTCTTACAAACAAATAAATATGATTTCTAGTGGGAGTCGGAGCGTGTACAGAAGTAGCTCTGTACGGTACAGGCAATACATCAAAACAAGGAGACAACACAGTAACACCTGTTCTGGGTTTGTGCTGGCTCCCCTCTCTCCCCCTCCAAGACAAATATAGTTGCTCTCTCAGCTTGTCACGAGGTGACCTGCTTCCTCAGCAGAGCTGCAGGAGGCCTCCGGAGACGGTCCTCCACTGATATCAGCGCAGCTGCATTCCAATGCCAGGCCTGCCTATCGAAGCCCGGCAGCGTCCGGGACGCCCCGGCCGGCTCGGGAGGGGCCGAGCACGTACGCGAGCGCGCACGAGCTCGCACGTGCACGCCCCCCAACGAGTGCGCACGTGCACGCCCCCGTATCCCTCCACAGGCTACGCTACGCTAATGTGAGTCTAATTTCTTGCTGCCTCCTCCTGTCACTTAGACAAACAGAGAGATCCAGGTATGTCAGGAGAGGCGGAAGGCTGATTTTTATGAATTATGGAGAGTGCTGTAAGGCACACTGCTTTCTCCTTAATTAGGTTCGAGTGCGCGGGCCGCCTCTATGGGAAGTCTAGAAGCAGCATGTAAGCCAACTCCTGGTGTGTGCATGGACACCCTGGGTACTCTGACCCACGCTACCGCCGGGAGGCTACACAAGAACGGCAGTGGGGACCGGAGAGTTTGGTTAAACTGCCTTAATTAGTTTAACAAAAGGCTCTTATAAAGCTTAAAGAAACCAATTTAGCACAAACCAATAGTGAATAGGAAACCATCGTATCGCCTGCTTTGAAATATAAATTGCGCAGAAGGAGTAATAGGAACATCACGTTATTGGCAGTTCGGTGTATTTGCATAGATCAGAAAAGGCAAAGGTCAGCTACAGGCTGCCCTGACTAATGAGTTCATTAATTGTACACAGGCTTGCATTAATAATGACAGCAAAGGAAAAACATATGGGCTCTCATCAGAGAACTCCTACCCTCTGCAGAGGTGTTTCACCAGCCAGGAGACCAGCATCATTATGCCAGTAAGATATTAACAGGTGAAATATAACTTCCATTCTGTTTATTGGTGCAAACCAACCGGACATGAATTTAACAGCAAGCCTACATCATACCGCAGACCAGAGAGAAAAGCAGAGTGATTATTAAAAGTTAACAGTGGGATATTAAATATCTAATTGGCAGGGGGAATTTATCCTTAATTGCCTGGGATGATACCAATCAAAACAATGGCAGCATGGATCACTTCACAAGTTAATGGCAGGCAGCAGCAACATTCCTGTAAAACTTGCAATTAACTTGACAGTTTATGCTCCAGAGGAGCAGGCACTCCAGCAGCCGGTTTCTCTACTGCCGCCTGCTTTCGGAGAGGGGGTGGGGCATCAGGTGTTGGAATGTTGGGAATATGTTTGGAAATGTACTGGACTAATAATGCATCCTTCACCTGCACATGCCTGTATGTCTGGAGCAAAGAGTTAGCTTACTAACACTAGTAAGGCAGTGTTTAACTGGGTCACTGGAGCAGCGAGTTACAGCATAGTTTTACGAGTGGCACTAGATGTGATCAAAATGATTTAAAATCCAACACGCTTAGAAGTGTTTGACGGCTTTGATCCAGCGAGGCAGTTATAATCAGAAATCCTTGGTAGCCTCTATGAAATCTGCTTTGAAAAACTGAAAAGACCTAACAGAGAAGTGGTGATGGTTGTTTTTTTTTTCATGTAAGCTAACATCAACAGAGCATCACTGCAATATGACGCAACACTATGACTCACTTGGTGTTCTGAATGGGGTTGTATAAAATCCCAGAAGCTTAGATTATATATTTTTCTGTTTATGATGGAGCCAAGAAGTAACTGTACCACAGTTTTCCAGTGGATACATTATTTAAAATAAATACCTACAAAAACATTTTAAAACCAAGTGCTTCAGGATTGTATGGATGCGACAATATGTCAGTTCATGAGTGATAACCCAGCCCACCAATGAAATCAGGCACAGCATTACAAGAGAAATATTAGGGGGTGGGACGACATACAATTATTCTAATCAGTTCAAACAGCTTTGCAAGGTATGAATCAAATTTGCAGTTTGATACAGGACTCAACATCACCGATTTTTGCAGACACTGGGTATCGTAAATTGCAAGGTGCAAACAGCCAGAGGCATGTGACAGTGGAGAGGAGTGCGCTGACGGGGGTGCCGACATTAGCCACTCATTTGAGTTATAACAGTGTCAAGGTCCAGCACACATTACGGCATGCTGCAACGTGCTAAACCCCCTCCTTTCAAATATTACCCTGAGATGCTTCCCTTCGGGATTTGGTCACAATGTGAGGGATTCCAGAAGCATTTGGGCCATTTTTCTACAGTATGATGGATGGTACAATTCTGATGTCCTTGTTGCCACCTTGAACAGTCTTGAGTGAGATATCTAATGATTCCTAACCAAGAAAAATGAATTTTATTAAAGTGGGCCAGTATTTATAGTTGATTTTAAGTAGAGTGTGTGGACACAATGACACCAAAAAACAGGTCATTCTCAGCTTACATACAATATAAACTGAAGGGTAACAGAATCATGAATCCCTTTAAAAAATGTCCAGAAATGTTTAAGCACATTTAATGACAAGCAGAAAGTCATCTGTAGCAATGCGGCAGTGAATTTCCCCCTCGAGCCAGCTCTTTAACAGAGAATATCTCAGAGATTAAAACCAGACTGAAAAACGCATCCCTGGTGGTCCTCTCAATAACCAGGAAACCAAGTGCCTCTTGCCAGCTTTGGCCTGTCTTCTTCTCATTTTGCTACAGGAACCAAGCATTTGTGGGCAGCCAAAATTCCTTTCGTGTCCTCAATAGAAAGGCCAACGCTCTTGTCATCTTTTGAAAGCAAAAGTCTCTTTAAACGTTGACCAAGCCAATCTCGCTTTCCCCTTCAACCTCACTCTCCCTTCAGCTCCGCCACTATGAATCCACAGCCTAGCCGTGCTCCATTACAATCAATACTGAAACGGAAAAAACCTAAAATGCTACTTGATTAATATAACGACATTTCCAGTGCGGACTTTAACTCTCTCCCGAGTATCACTGCACACTGCAACACACTTCCATTCCTTCATGCAAATGACTTTAAATGGCATTAAAGGCCAAAAGGGGAGATTGGTCTAATAACACAGTACCATTCCCTATGCAAAAACGGGCCAGTAACTTTTGTCCAGACAACCTATCAATATTTAAGTTAAAAATGGACACATTTAGTTAGCCAGTCAGACAACTCTGGATGTGAAAACGAAGATGATTTATTTTGGATAGCTCCAAAAAAAACCCTAACGTGAAATCTGATATCTGATAATGATTCCGTTAATTAACTTGACTGCTTAAACAATTTATTTAATACTGAAATGGCGATGTGTAAACACTGCGTGTAATTTGTAACTGTTGTTTATTCCTTATGTCATTTTTAGTGGCATTCATGCAAAACCTCTAAACGGTTCACAAACTTCTTCATAACTGCCCTTATACCACCAAACAACCAAAAAAAAAAAAAGCCCAGGGAAAGAATGCTTCAGCCGCCTGTGTCAGCATCAACAAGAAGGGCCCATCTGGTGCGACAGTTCCCAGTCTTGAGCCTCAGTTCGGGGGGCTGTGCTGGAGAGTTCCAGCACACGCAGAGCCGGCGCGCTCCCCCACGGCAGCCTGCTGCACTGCAGGGAGCTGCGGCGTGCGTGAGATGGGAAGGAGCAGCCTGTTAGTATCTTGTCTGTCACCTGCTGTGTGTCACCAGGCTCCTGTCATTTCCTCCCATTCATTTTTCACAGGCACTCAACACTTAGATTCACACTCGCCTCCATATACTCCCCCCCACACTGTCACTTTGGGAAGTCAAAAGGAAGGACTAAAAGACCGGCACTGGAACTACTAGATAGTGGGATATGTTCATCATCCAACATTTATATAACCCATTTCTCCTGCTCCTGAGAATGAGCTGTCAGTAGGTGCTGAAGTTTCATGAACTCAGTTTAAAAAAGCTCTTCAAATTTAATCATGGCACAGTAGACATCGGTTAATCTGGGACGTGGATTATGCACAGGAATTTGAACATTTCAGATATAATTTGGGGAACAACTGGTGTGGAATAATCATATAATAATAATAATAATAATAATAATAAAACAATCTGCATACAAAGAAATAGCATACAACTAACAGTAGACAATGGATTGTTACAGCTCAGTAATAATTCAGTAATAATTCCACATCTTCATGTCCCCAGCTGTCATTTAGAATTGTTCTCGTCTCTTGTGGCTGCTCAGGGACATCTTCTGCCGAAGTGCAAACACATGCCCACATGCCCAGAACACGAGACACTTCAGGGGATCAGCGTGAAGGATGCGGCCCTGTGTAGCTTCCACGTCTGTCAACATGTGGGTGAGTCTCTTCCTCAGGGCTGGATGAAGAGGCGGGCGGCCGGCAGCGCTCTGGAGCTGAAGGGTTCGGGGGGGGTTTTCAGGCTGGCCAGGCGGGAGCTGACCTACCGTTTCAGGTCTGTCGCCGGGGCAACGCAAGGGAGGCTGGGGGTTCCACCCTCTCAAATGGCACTCGACATGACAGGTAGCGTGTGATGACATGGGTAGTGACCCAGCAGGTGTGCGAAGTACGTTCTTCCGCAAACACAGAGATGTCAGTGGAGGGAAAAGGTGCTGCCGTCACGATGGACGACATTCGAGAAGGATCCGAGGAACTGCAGATAGCTAAAGGAGGGAAATGAGTAATTTCCTGGACCACATCCTGAGTGAGGAAGAGGAAAAATCCAACGTTGATAATAGGATTTGCCGAGAGAGGGACACTGAGGAAGGACTGTCAGTGCTATATCAGGAGTTCGTCCTCATGCCAAGTGAACAGCTTTGTTAGTGCTCCAGTTATGAGACCCACTGGGGCCCCGGGTGCTTAGTGAGGTGGCGTGTCATGAATACTGAGAGGGCGACTACAAAGCTCCTCATCCTGTAGAATAGAGCATTACAGCGGGAAGTGACGGGACCAAGCTGGACCAGCCTTCAGCCACATGCTTCCAGAAACCCAAGGAAATGTAGGTCAAGGCCCCAGCAAGCAAGCCACCAATGCTACCAAAAACAAAAGCAAGCTAAAACTGTCTGTGAGTGTGAGTGAGAGAGACAGAGAGACAGAGAGAGAGAGAGAGACAGAGAGATGGAGAGAGAGAGAGAGAGAGAGAGAGAGAGAGAGAGAGAATGAACATGTGCATGTGGAGGGAGAGAGCGAGAGCTACATTTTCCACCCTTGGGACTTGAAACACACACATTTTGTGCCAATACGTCTCATTCAATCTAAATTCAAATCATTGGGAGGAAGATGACACAAAACCAAGCTCTGCCCCCTCCCTGCAGCCGCTAATGTTAATCAACAAGCATCTCAATGCATACTTATGAGTGACTATCCACTCAGCTCATCTCCCCAGTGGCTAAGGGCTCTTCTCTGGGAGTAAAGGGAGCGATATGGAAGTCTACCCAGCCCACAGTCTGTGTCTGTAGCCAGCATGTTATCAGTGGTTTGTGACACTGGTTTTATGTGTAGAAAGCTGACAGAGGGCTGCTTTCCCCCCTTTATCTTTATTTGACTGGACCAGGGTGAAAAGCCACGCGCTGAAGTGCACAGCCCTGGTCCCAAACACAGACGTTCTTTAATTAAGACTCAAAGCTGCAATCAATTTGACTCAGTGAGTATTGAGAATTACGACCACATTACCAGAAACTAAACCCATTGATTGACTTTGGAGTTGCTTATATTAAAAAAAAAAAACAAAAACCCAAGACTTGGTTTTGGGCACCAATTAAAATAAAAGCTTATCTAATTTCCTTGATCAACTAATGATTAAAAGACTACAAGTTCCTTTTAAGATCTAAAACGACATCTTTAATGGGAAAAAAATGGCACATTAGCCTGAGAAAAAGATACAAGACCATCGTGCCACCAGGCATCTCATACACTCCTGCATTATTGTCAAATGCCCCACGCAATAAAACTACAAGCTGCTTGCAGGTCCAGTGGCATCATCTATAATCTATTTAGGAGGCACCTATAAATCTCTGAACCGCCGGCAATAAACCATGAGCTGCCGATCCAGACAATGCAAGGTGTTTTCTTATTTTTTTCCCCTTCCTTTTCCTCCTCTGCTGCTCACACACGCCTCCTGGGCTGTGGAGGAAGGCCATGCCCAGATGCGTGTAAAAAGCCCGACCATATTGTATCTCTGAATACGCTTGTGTGTATGCAAATGATGGGTGACAAGTTTCTCGTTGCGGGTCCGTTACTAGCAGGGAGGGAAAAGGTCCATTTCTGCCGTATTCTTCACGCCTCATTGCCTCCTCCTCCTCCACAATCAGCCCCTTCTTCAGCGCGATAGCGAGTGAGAGCGAACAAAAGACAGTCTATTTATATCTCCCCCCAGCAAGCCCTTCTCGCCGCTTGCCTGCAGTTAATCATTATTCATAATGCGGGGGATGCGTCACCTTCGCTGTGTCACGTAACACTAAGTGCTGGAAGGATCTAAGAGTTCTGTGTTCATCACCATTTGTCACATCTGAACGGCCGTCTCTATGAGCGCGCGTGCGTGCGAGCATGCGTGCGAGCGTGCGTGCGAGCGTGCGTGCGTGCGAGCGACCGTGTCACTGCCTCTGACCTTTCCACAGCAGCTTCAGGCTTGAATCATCCCCGTGGCCTTTGGAACAATGCTCTACCATATTGTGCAGCACAAATGTCATGCACAGGAGCAGAAGGCCTGTATGGCTATCTGTACTAACTGTGGCCAGCGTGTAATTTCAAGGGCAGGCCGGGTATCATCCTTATCAATTAATCAAGACCTTCAAAGCTGTAGTGCAGCCCTGCACTGTCGCTTCACTTCCTGATTTTACACACACTGCATTAATGCTGTCACACTAAACAGCTCAGTCATTGGCCTTTACAACATCTGTGTGTGGCTTCACCTTTAACCTGGCTGACTGCAGTATCGAATAGTGTTGATGTGCATGCATGTATGACTATGTAAAAACAAACAAATAAACAAACGAACAAAAAAAAAAACCCCATACTTTAATAACCAGATAAAATGGAATTATCTTGAAGATCATCTTAAACACTCTGGACTGGGTACAATGGCGAGTAAATGGTGCACCAACAGGGCTTTGAGATGAAGAGGTCAGGAGATAAGAGAAGGGCTCTCTGCTGAATGAGAGCGCTCAGAGAGAATGAGGCTCCCTGCTGGGTTGCCGCTGAACTGATCGCACTCCCCAGATTAGAGCTGGAGGGAGCTGCACTGTGCCTACTCTCACATGCACCTACCAGTGGGGAAATATTAGCTCTGATAGTGGACGTGTGGTCTGGACACAGATGGATCTGTCCTCCTCAACACAGTGGGGGGGGGGGGGGGGGGGCGGTGTTATTANNNNCGCCGGAGTTATGCTCTGACCACTGTAGTAAACGAGGGCACAGCAGGACGGTAAAAAATCAGCAAATGAGAGGGGAAAAAAGAGAAAGAGAGAGAGAGAGAGGTAGAGACAGAAACAGAAAATGGAGAAAAAAAGAACAGGTGTGATGTCAGTTTCTTTGAATACTCGTAGAAGAGATGTGGGTGTAACCTGTGTGTGGCCTGCACTCGTGAATCAGCAGCCCCTTTCCTGAGCAGACGGAAATGGCAGCTGCTCCACTGCTCTCCTGGAACACGGAGGTGCAGGCCCAGCTACACCCACGGCCCCAGCCCCACACTTTCAAGGGGTTTAATTGTCTGTGACCCTTCCCCTCCTCAGGATGGAAATAAACACTTCTCGGCAAGTGAGCTGTCTAAAAACCAGCAGTGGCTTTTAATGTTAACGTTCAATTAACCCCATGTCCAAGCAGTGGAGGGGCGTGCTTAACGCTGGAGCTGGACTCGCACTGCCCGTCAACTCCTCCCAACTACCCTGAGGCAGCGTCCCAGTCATTAATCAGCCGGAGAAACCTTCGTTAAAGTTGCGCTCAGAAGAAACCCTCCCGCACACGGAACAGCGAGGACCGCATGCACACCCGCACACACGCCGCACACCTAAATCTTCCAACAGTGTTGTCTGAAATACAATCAGACAGCAAGGTTTCCAGACAATCTCTGACTTTCCCCATGTGCAGTAGTGAATATAGGGCACAGATGTTGTTGCCATTCACCGCCAAGATTTTAGGGATCCCTGCTCTGCCTCTTGTTTATACGACCTCAGAGCCAAACAGTCTTCAGAGGTTCCAGAATTTCCCTCGTTTTCCATTGAAATATCCTTTTGTGCCCAGGGCCCGTCTAATACATGCCTGCAACATACGCTATTTCTCTCCCCTTTGGCTGGAAACGAGTCTGCAGCAAGAGGGGGGAGAAAAAAGATATAAACTATCTATCAAGAGGTCGGTTGGACATTGGGCCTTATTCAAAAGAAAGCAAAACACCGAGCCGAGTCAAATATGAGCTCATGGAATGTTTTGGTCTTCTAGTTTGAAGTCTGGTTACAGGCACCAACTTTTCCCCAATTTAAGTTTCCATGCAAAAATATGAACTGGGAAAAGCCTTTGTGTGCCGAAGACAGCAAAGTGATTTTCTGCGTAGAGGAGTTCCAACTACACAGCACACATGTGTTTCTAATAAAGCAGTTGTGCTCGACACCAAGGCTGGGCCCCATCACCACTCCTGAAAAGAATCTGGAAAGAAGACATGGGCCAACGATGGCTGCTTGGAAAAGAGAGAGAGAGAGAGAGAGAGAGAGAGAGAGAGAGAGAGAGAGAGAGAGAGAGAGAGAGTTGAGAAGTGGTTGAGAAGTGAGAGTCTGCGGAAACAAAGACATCCCTGTAGGCAATCTGTGCAAACCTCCTCCTGGGTGCCTGGCAAGGTGCTAAAGATCTTTGCATTGACCTCAGGAACATTGCAGACACACTGCATAATTAAGGAGAGTGACAGGCAGAGTTCATTTGGCACATACTATATGGCAAGAGTCAGATGTTTTTCTCAACAAGTTGCTAGTCTAAATGATACCAGAATGTTTTAATTACACAAGCCACATGCAATCCAACCCCTGTGTTCAGACATAGCTGTTCCAAACGGCGAGTCTCACAAGCATACATTGCTGTTATCTGTTATGAAACGTTTAAACTGAAACGCTCTGAATACGCTGTCATGTTCAAACAGCATTAAGCAGAGCTACAGTGAGTGTTCAGTGGTGTCGCTGCAACTTTCACCGTTTGAAGTTTCCAGATGAAGCCAGAGTAAAGCCATCTGACAAGGACTCCCACATATGCCCTCTGCTGGGTACTGTTACTGGACTGCATTCAAAAGCAGTTGAATTTGTTTCACGGTTTCTCACTACTCCTACAGGCACTGTATAGTAACGCAGATCCCGGCACACCCTCTGGAGGATGTTTGGCTGCCCCCCTGGGGATGCCATGTAAATCTGAATCAAAATACAGATTTATAGCAAATGGTTCCCTTTAGCCTATAGTGTGTATGCTTTGCAAACTAGCAGAACACAAATCTGTTGCAGTGTGAAGATTGCTCCCTGCTAGCCTGCTAATCACATGACTGACCACATGGCTTCTTGAAATGCAGGCGGAGGAAGCCACCTTAAGCATCACCCTTGCAGTCACAGAACAGACGTCCGCACCGCCTCAACCTGAGGACCGCCAGAAGCCGCTGCTTTGCTGTGACGTACTCACCGCTATGTTACATTCTCCTGGATTCGAACGGAACGCTCGTAACTTCAACCTGTGTAGTCATCCTTCACTGCACCCAGCATGCTTTGCTCTCCGGTGCCCGGCAGTGCTGGCCTGAGCTCAGGAGGCAGGGTGGGGTGGAGCACGCGGCGGGGTGGAGCACACGCGTCCCTGGCCGTGGCTTTGATGTGCTGCGCTCCATAGCAGTGGTAGCTACGTTCACCGCGCTGCTTAAAGAGAATGAGAGATGGCTTCCCCTAGCAGGTGAGAGCCTTCATCTGTGCTGGCCCTCAGGGGCCCGGGGGGCGCACAGGAACAAACCATACGTCTCTCTCACACTCCCCCATTCAGACACATCAAAGAGCCATCCGGAGAGGGTTAGCGCTCAGCCATTAATAGAATTCAAATGACACCCGTGGCTTTTTTTGATTTTTTTTTTAGGCGAGGGTAGTGTAGAGCAAGCAAAGGTACAGGAGGAAATGATTTAACAGCTGGTCTTTGGGGAAGAGCAGGCTTCCTGTGTGCTCCTCTTTCGAGTTCTTTAGCGAGGACATGAAGCTACAACACTGTAACACAAAAGAGCAAACAGAAGAGGAGTTATAAAAGAGCTTCTGAAGAAAAGGGGGGTGTTTGGTTGATTTCGCAGCCAGCCAGATAGAGAGCAGATTACAGGCAGGAGGGAAAGGATGATGCAGAAGGTGATGACTCTGCCTGAGTGATGACTTGCAGGCCTCGTGGACGGTTTCCAGTCCCCTCTTTTGGACAGGTAGCAGGAACAGAGCTCTCCCCACTTCCCACGCCTTGGCCGACAGTGCCGGGTGGGGGTGGGGTGGGGGTTGGGGGTACTCCAACTGGAGTACCTCATCTCCACCCAGCCGCTTTGATGTGGGCTCGGAAGGCAGCCCATGTCATTGTGTTTGAAAGCTCTCGCGTTTCCGCACCACCGCTACACGGGTGACGGTGCTCCCGGCGTTCCGGGCGCTGCCGCGTCGGTAATCTCAGGGACCCAGTTCTGCGTCACGCCGGCTCGGCTTTGAAGAGCCGTGCCTGGCTGTCTGATTGAGCAAACGCTCAACATCCCACACGCAGGCGCGGCAGACAGCCCGCTTCAAACGAGCCGCTTCCACACGTGCCGCTGTGCGAATCGGCCTCGCCGGCAGGTGAGGAACCGTGTCGGACAGGACAGGCATAATCACAAGGGCATTTGCTCACAATCCACTTAGGTAAATGAACATTAAAAACATCCAGCGCAAGAGCAATAGAAATGAATAATCGGTCCTGTCTGTCCTTTGAGATCAGATTTGGGTCCGAATAAATGTGCTCAACAACAGTAAAGATTCGAGCAATTACGTAATGAAATTACCATTGTGTTCCCTGGCGGAGGGCCCAGCAGTGACCTCTGACCTTGTCTCATTGTGGCCCTCCTCTTTTTTTCATGATAAGATGCGTGTTGCATGTGAATGGCTTTGCGATGCAATTCAGCAGCTGGTTTGGCTCCAAGTGAACATCGACCAAGTTATGTAGGGGAGCTGAACCCACAAGCCCAAGATTTCCATCCTTTAACAAAAACGCTGAGCGAACTCGACTCCGGAGAGTTCCGGAGTGTTCAGATCTCCGCGCTTCTGTACTCCCTAGTTACCTGGCTTTTTGAAAGCAAGGGTGGTGGAGGCTACGGGGGCTGTCAGGAGACGCTCTCAGGTCTCTCATGCCAGAGGAGAGAGAGGCGAGAAGACTGCCTGCATGGGCCACCTCCTCTGATGGGTGATGTGGCTTCATCTCCACAGCTTTTACCCAGGGATATGGGCACTATGGAAGTCCAGCAAGGAGGGTGCACGCAGTCCTCCTGCCCTTTGACCTCTGCAGTTAAAATGTCGCGCTGTACTTTAATACATGCCAGTCTGTTTACTGGTACACTTACACCTAAAAAATCAATTGGTCATACACTAGAACACTCCGAAACAGCATTTCTAGACAGGCTTTTACAATAAAGAGCTTATGAAGCTTATATGGGGAGGAAAAAGCCTGTCATCCCAGGCTGCATTACATCAGTAATCGCTAACCAAACATATTGTCCCAATAAGATGATCTATATATTGGTCCAGCTCGTTTCTGCAGTTTTCCACAGTTAGACGAGCATGACACAGTTAGACAAGCGTGACTTGGGGGCCTGTAACTTGAATTCTGCTTTATTTGAGGAACTGCGGTCTGCGCAGATCAAAGTCGAGCGATGATTCATGCAGATGGCAGCGTGTTTGTGCTGGAATCGTGTGTGCTGGAAGACAAACCTGGGCCACTTTCATCGAGTTCTGCGTGGCACCACCAGCATGGTACTCCACTTTGAACTTCTTCACCATCTCTTCGAACCTACAGTACGAAAACAGGAAGAGAAAAAAAAATAAATTACTGGCTAAAATTACCCACGCTGCAACCACATACTAAATACATGGGGATTCATAGTGAAAGGTTGAGGCGAAGATGAATGCTTCATGTTCGTACAGGCCCTGTCCAGAGCATCTTTGTTAAACCACAATGTTAACCAGTGGAGATACACTGAGAACAGGAAACCTCAGACACTGTAAACAGGAAATAGAGGACTTGTAGCCTTGTGCCTGAGGGCAGCAAGCCATCTAAAAATGTGCATGAGTCCTGTACTTTTGCACGTATCATGCACGTATGCACTCGTGCACACACACGGCTTGCTAACTGGGCATCATTATGGAGGGGAAAAACATGACTTAACATGTGTTCAGACAGCTTTTCTGCAGCATGTAAATAAGATGATCACTGGGGTGAGGTGACCTGACGGTCTGCTCTGTGTCTAACATAAACGCTCGCACGCACCAGCGATACGTTCTCTAAGGATGTGCCCAACAAACTCGGCGCTACCCGCAAGTCTGTTGCGCTCAGATGAAGCACATGCGTGCGGACATATCAACCACATTACACCCTGGAATATGAAAGTCGAAAAATGTTATGCAAACCATGAGCTGAGCAGGAACCCTGACACAACCCAGCACACGGCACTGCACGAACCAACGCCGTGATTCATGGCAAGCGGATCAGTTCCATTAGCACCAAATGCTGTCTGGGCTGTGAACAGGCCCCCCCCCCGGCCCACAGCGCTTCCGGCCAGAGCAGGGCCAGACCCCCACCCCCACCCCCCACTCCACCCTAACTCCTCCAGATACAGTGTCACAGAGGAAAGGGCCGTCAAGCATCACTTCTCAGACTCCGGGGAGGGGGGTTCAGGAAGAGAGCTGCAGGGGCTGTTCTTTAGCCACGAGAGATCACACATAACAGCACAGCTAAGTGCTTCCTTTGGTGACATGAACGTCACACACTTGGCAACAAAAGGCTGAGGTGGGAGGTGTGTGTGGGGCGGGAGGTGTGTGTGTGTGGGGAGGGGGGGGGCAACTCTTCGAGATGCTGGCGGTGACTAACGCAGGTGCACCAGCTCACCACGCTCAAGTCTTTGTAGCATCTGTAAACTGAGGAGTGACACCTTCTGGGTACACAGTCACGTGCCTCATCCACGTGTGACTCAGTGAATGTGGGGTGTGTGTGTGTGTGTGTGTGTGTGCGCTCACAAATAAAAAACATTAACCACTGAAGGTCAGAGAAGATTAAAAATATAAATAAAAAATGTGCTCTCTTTTCTGAATATAATGGTAAATAGTGTCCCTCGCCAAGACTCAACTAACAGCAGTCTCAGTACACGGGAAGGGCAGTTAAAGGACGTGCCCTCTGTGCTGATGGGGTAAGAGTAGTGAGGAAGCACAGAGCGCCCCCTGTCTGAAGAGAAGGCTCAGGACTCTTTAAAGTGTGGGAACACACACACTTCCTCAGAAGACAAGAAAAAAAAAAACACTAACCAGCTTTACCACAGCGCATGGGACTAAGCTAAGTGAAACCACAACCACCCAGACATACATGCACACAAAACTCTTGTCGATTTTTTTGTAGTTTTTTACCTTATATTTAACTGGAGAGCACATCTGGTTAGAAGTGTGAACACATAAAAGGATATTCCACTTTCCACTTCCATCAAGTAGGCACACACACACACACACACACACACACACACACACACACACACACAGACGCATTAACAAACTGAGCACAAACACACACGCACAAAATCCACACAAAACGGCCTTTACAGCAAACTCACACCTAAAATGACAACATCGACGCCCATGCACACCCTACTAATTCTAAAGGCCAAAAGCACAACTGTTTACCTAGCAGCTCGGGGGAGGGGCAAGAAGACAAGCAGCATAGCACACAGCAGGAAGTGAGAAACCAAGGCCCAATACTCATGTGGCTTTTATGAACTGTACGGTAGCCTGAATGGAGTCAGTGGAAGGGACTAGACAAGCAATTCAAACAAACAAACACTAAGTGAGCGTGGAGAGGCAGTCTGTGCAGGAGTAGCTACGAGAAACATCTCTACTTCCACTCTGGCACGCGGCAAACAGCACCAAAGCCTTATTTCACTCCAATGGGAAAACACACACACAGAAATCGATTACTAAAGAAAGCCTCAGACTGCCAAACTGGGCGGCGGAGAAGTGGGCGGAGAGGGGCCCAGACGCATGCTCAGTGCCAGAGTGGGTGGGGGTTATGGGTGGAGCAGAGGACAAGAAGGGGGGGTTGGGGTGGAGCAGGGGACGGGGTGGGGTGGCACTTGTTCAAGCATGGATGCTGCATCTGGCGTGTTGCAGTAAACCTCCCTAACCCTCATCCGCCAGAGAACCGCATCTCCCCCGGCAACCAGCGCCGAAAAGAAGAGCGTCCTGCCAGAGACGGCAATGCCGGAGACTAAACTGTGATGATCGCTCAACCCGTCCGTGTCTCTGCACGGGAGAGGAGTGTTTCCAGTGGGCGGAGCTTCTCGTAACGGCCCACAGCACGTCGGCATGTGCACAGGGTGAGCAGCAAAGTGTTTCATTCTAAATGAGTGCAAGGAGCAAGTTACCATCTGAAAGAGGACAAATCGTTCACTTCTGAGAAAAAAAACGAAGGCACAGTAAGGAATCCCTTTGAAATGCCTCACCACAAATGCTACAAGGGCTGAAAAGAATGCACTTAAATGTCAGATAGATAAAAGAGGACTAAATGTTTCTCACATGTGCTTGTAGTCAGACGTATTAAAGCAAGATGAGAAAAAGCGTGTCATTTCAGAATGGCAGAACAAGCACCTTTTTTCAAGCTCTAGTGAAGGCCGCTGTTGTTTCCAACGATGCTGGCGTTTGTTTGTGCATGTATATTTGTTAGGAACGTAAGGCTGGAAGACCGGAAGAGAGAAAGAGTAGGGAAAACAAGAGTGGGAGAGAGAAAGAGAGAGGAAACAAGAAGGAGATCACGTCACAGCGCTAAATAAAACCAGGCCAGGTCTTCTGTGTTCCTTCAGATGATGGTCTGAAACCTGACAATCAGAGTTAATTAGATCTAAAATATGTTGCTCCACTCCAGTAACGTTGTTTTTGTCAATAGAACTGGATACAATTAAATGAGAACAAAACCCGGCTCACTCCACTGGTGGGCAGAGTCTCTCTGTTCCCTGCGTGACACTGTGTGAAAAGGTCCTCTAATGAAGGAAGCTCACGGGTCTCGGGTTAATGCACGCCGCGCTCCCAACTAAACCCGCAGCTTTTCCCAGGCGGCCTCAATGCCAGCAGACGCTCTGCGCGAACCATCAACAGGCACCACGCTGCAATCGTCATCCAACTAATAAACCATATAAAGTAATGTGGGAGCCGGAGATGGAGGGAGAAGAGACTTTGAATAAACCAGTCAGTAACACAGACCATGTTTGGCTTTTCGACCCCTCAGTATCCAATGATTCACACAGCCGCTGTTGACTGTTTTATGATGAACTGCACTGTATTTTTCAAATGAGGGCTGGGAGGTGGAGAGATATACTGCAGCACTGCTAACTTCAGAATAAAGGAACAGACCAGCATTCTGGCAAGGGTTCGACAAAGTAATCCCTACCATTACTGTGATCTGTGTGCAGCTTGTAGACTGGGATTCATGCTGACCATCTCATCATACCATACATAAAACATAATACTTTACAAGTATGTTAATACGTGAATCAAATCTAAAAGGGACGCAACAGTAAAAGTGCCACATCTAAAAAGAAGTGCTTCCAAAAAACCCTTGTGAACAAACAAATTAAGATGTTTAAAATCTCAGATGGTGAGGTTATTGAAATCAACACGCTCAATGAAGACACTCAGGAAGGCACAGACAAGTGATATAGGTTAAACATCTCATTTAAAAGCAAAACACTTGAGGAGAAAGAATTTATCCAGAGAGCACGTTGCCCACGTTGTCAAACCCGGAGAGCTGGCTGCAGCTCCACCACAACAAGCTCTGCCATATCAAACAGGGCGCGCTGCAGCAAAAAAAACCAACACAAATCCAATTCAAATAAAAACTGAAAGCTCACGCACTCCCACACACGTGTGGGTATATGTGTGCGTGCGTCAATGTGTGTGACAGAGAGAGAGAGAGAGAGATTCCCATGTGTGAACTGTCAGGTAAACTGACTGCTGTCAAACAGAGAGTGTGAGTCAGAGGCACACAGATCAAGTCCATCTTGACTCAGAAGCCTGTCTGCAGTGAACAGTGCAGGGACAGAGAGCATGTCTCTACGCTGCTGCGTTTGGTCCTAAAGATTTATGTGGCATCTGTTTGAGCTATTGACATACAACCCTGACCTAAGGAGGAACTGCCTTGTTTTCCCATTCGAGTCAATGGCAAATGATTTGATTTGCCGTCAAGAAAAGATAAATCCTTGAAATATCACAGCGGTGAAATCAAGTGAGCTGGTGTGTGTTGTACCTGTACACCCACACACACCCGCACGCGTGTTCATGCACGCACACGCGCGCACACACACACACACACACACACACACACACACACTCCTGGATTAATAGCAGAACAGTTTTAACCCCCTGTTGGGTGGTCAAGACAAATGTGGATAAACTTTGCAGACTGCCAGACACGTCTGAGTTATGAAGTGAAATAGATGGGTTCATTTATTTGGAAATGCACATACCAGGTGGCAGGAGCACAGGACATTATTAATGTAGCTGTCATGTAAACTCCACATAAACATGGGAACAGAGAGGAAATGTACAATTTACAAGCATCTCCTCAGACCGATCCACAAAGCAGCCATTCACTGACCAAGGCCACCTTTTAATAGAAACAAGGTGGCTAGCATGTGCACGTCATCGTTAGCCTTTCAATAAACAAGTGAACTGCACAGCCTCATTGCTAAACTAACATAGGGTTTAACCATAGAAATAGGCATTAAAGAGCAAATTAGTGCTTTAAAAAATCTTGAAAATTTTTATAAATGTATTTTTGCTTCACAGTTGCAAATGAAGTGGCTTAAAGCTGCACAGAGGCTGTGACAGGAAAGGCAAGGGGTGGTGTGAAAACAGCACAGCCCTTAAATAAAAACACACACACACACACACACACACACACACACACACACACACGCGCACACACACACAAAACCACACACAACACTGGCAACAGCCAAGTTTAGCGCGGAGGGATCAAAAGTACAGCTCATAAATCAGACGCAAGGAGGGAGCAAAGGTGGGCATCGCGAGGCCTGTGGGAGAGAACGTGGAGCGGCGGGCAGACCTGCCGCCACGGCCAGCACCCGCCACCACGGCCAGCACCCGCCGCTGGCTCTCTCTCCCCGCATGAGTCATTAACAGGCAGGCAGAACCAAGTGTCCCAGCTTTAAATGCCACTCTCTAAAAATAAACCCACAAACTGCAGGGCCGGCTAATGTCTCTCCATCAGTATTCCCTTTTCCTGGCGCAAGTGCCAGCCTTCGCACCAGCCCTGCACAAAAGCACTTTCCGCGGGAGGGTGGCCTCTCCTCGATGATAATCGCAGTGCTGCTGGAACTTTCCAGGCCTCACTCACCCCCCCCCCCTCCCCCTCCATCTCTGT
>JAOXYF010000009.1:4669280-4765868 GCA_028565775.1 Sternarchorhynchus goeldii
AGGATAGAGTGCAAACCCCCCCCCCCCTTTCCTGGCAACCGGGTTACTGCAGCCATAATTCACAACACATAAATCCAAACAGTCATAACACAGAGCGGGCGGAACGATCACGTTGCCTTTCCTCCACTGTTAAGGGACTGAGGGCAGGAAAGAAAGGCTTAGATGGAGGGGGGGGGGGTTGTGGTCAGACAGTCAGGCATTAAGGGAAATCATTGGGGAGGGAGAAGAGAGGAGGCCCAGCACTCCTGGGAGCTGATGGGAAATGAATCAGATAGGGGACTGGGCCTCCCGGGACCATCGATCCTGGTTGGGAGTGGGAGCGATGACTCAGCCAGGGGAGCTAGTCCTTGTCAGTGACAAGCTCATAGTGTCTGCCTACTCCTCTAATATCACCCTGTGGTAAGCTCCAGTCCATTCCAGCCCGAAGGTCAGGGGTGAGGGTCAGAGCAGCCTGGGATGGCTGTGAAGGAGTTTTAACCCTCCTGAGAAGTGACAGTTCAAAGGTGGAAGAGCAGACACACGTGGGGAAGAGCAGGCACACGTGGGGAAGAGCAGGCACACGTGTGGAAGAGCAGGCAGGTGGACACAAACAGACATGGAAACAGTCATTCAGACCAACCACACTCAGACTAACTACACTCAGACCAACCACACACAGATTTCTAAGGATTCTTGAAGAAAAAGTGCCTAGAATAAAACACAAATGGTTAAATGTAGGATTCATTTTTTACTCTCTGAACTAGGCGAACTACTCTTTGCTAGTTTTGAACACACACAAAAAGAAGTTGACAAAGCTTTCTGCACAGAACATTGCTGAGTAAATGTTCACATTGCAAACGTGCACAACGTGGAAAGGTCTGGTCCCATCAGATCCCCCCCTCCCACACACATACACACACACACACACACACACACCTGCGGCTTTAGCTTTAAGCGTGCAGAACCTCATTTTTTCACCCTCCTCTCATAAAATAAAGAAGAGCACGATCATCAGAACCAGCCCTGCGTGAGACACAGGTAGCAGGCAGAAACAGAAAGACCTTCCCATAGGAGAAACACTGCGCACAGCACTGAGGGGCTCCTCCTCACCAACAGGGGAGCTCCTGCAGGCTACAATGGTTTCCTCATCTCTAAATTTTTATGTGAATGCAGGATGGTTTTTGTCCTTGTAACAAGCACATTGTCTTTATTAAATACCACTACAAATCACATTCTGCTTTTACATGCATCTCCTGGAACAACTGAGTTCAATATATATCTGAAAACATTTTTTGCGTGGGAAACATTCCGGATCAGAAAAAAGACTCTGCGACAACATTTGAGATATCGAGTATTAAACTTTAATGAGCTTGTACTGCCATCTGCTGGATCCTAGAGATAATGCATCACTAGGATCCCATCCAATACACATGCCTTATGACAGCATTTTGCCAATCTTGGTCATAGCCTCTAGACATATTATAGTGGTCTCCCTTCTCCAACAAATCTGTTTAGAAAGGTAAATTTAGAAAGTTTTTGCTATTTAACTGATTAGATAAATCAAAATTAAATTTAAAGTCAACAAAAAGGCTTGTTTAATGAAGTTGGGACTGAGAAATAGTTTAATAAGAGAATGTGTGAATATTTGACTTTTACAGATTTGGTCGCACAATGACTACTTTGAGAAAACAATCTCATTATCACCACAGGAGGGAGCCATATTTATACACGATGCTCTAACAGAACCACGATGGCAACAAAATAATTAAAGTAATAACTTACTCTAAATAAAAACCTAGTTATCAAAACTGAATGCCTACCACAAGATGGCACTGTTGTACGATGGAGAAAAATTCCAAGAAAACTAAAACATTAGTCATAATTAACCACAGTAGATTATTACATACAACACTCAACTCATAACCTGAGGTAGCAAAATAAGTTATATGGCCGCGACAGCTAATGAGCAACAAAGATCAGGCAAATGCATTCTATGCTTCCAAGCTTTGCGCTCTAACTATAGACCACCTATCAGCACCGAGCAGATAAAGTACTGCATCACACGATGAAAGCTATCTTCGTATTGGTCCACAGGAATTATGTCTCGCATGGAATCAAGTAGAAACACAAACTCAATCCTGAACTTCTACCAACCATAATGGCACCTTAGACCTGCAGAAACACACAGCAAGTTTAGAGAACTTGTATAAAAGATTCCATGCTTTAATAAGGCAGCATGAATCTCAGATATGAAGTCTCAAGTTATCAAGTCATGAAGAGCATGCCAGGCCTCTCCACTTGTTGCTTTCAGGGGCAGTGCTTCTGTATGGCCGCTCAGGCCTCTGTTCACAGCAGTGAGACAGTGCTGGGCAAGTGTCTCATTTATCTTACTGAGAAGGATTTTGTTTTTATAAAGCCTTTGGAAGTCAAGACCAGATATACTGCTTTTTAAGCAAACAACATACAAATCTATTTCAATTTTTGTGTACCATTAAAACATTAATCTCATTCATACAGCAGTTTATCGTCACAGGGGAGTGAAAAGATAGTGTGGAAAAGATAGTTCTGTCAGCCAAACTTCTATCATGAAGGAGAAAGGCAGCTCTCTCTGTGGTGAGCCACAACACACAGACCTCCTGGAGACTGGGGTCAGAGAAACACGACCGAAAACCCAACTGGCTATGACCGGAATTTTCCTTTCCAGAGAAAAATCATAACATTTAACCTAAATGGGGCCTTGCTAGAAAGACAACCAGTTCACAGTGTTCCGAGCTCCACTCAGGACAGCACATACAAGCACACAGTTCAGTTTTGTGTTTGTGTTTTAGAATCAAACTCAAAGACAGGTTTGATTTTACAACTACACATTAAGAAAAGGTTCTGTTGCATATTACCTGGGGTAAATATTTCCTCACACATACGTACTAACATACTGCCCAAATGGTTTTCAGTCAATATGTTGTGTTGTGTGTACCACGTGGAACACGTGCAGAAGGTCACGTGCTTTACATGAGCCCACACTGGTCATAGTGATGCAATAAGCAGCTTAAAAAGCATAGCAGCCTCAGAGAGGGGAGGAGTTCTTACGCTGTGTGAACCAGCTGCTGTCTTGACTGCAACAGCCTTTATGCAATGCTGGTTTTTTGCAACTGTTTGTTTTTACATTATATATATTTACATTATACACACACACACACACACATAGGAGATCAAAATTAGAGAACGACACACAATTTCCTAAATGTCAAGGTCATTGTATAGTCCTATGTGAAATTATGCTAACAGGAGTGAAACAGCAGTATTTTAAGCTTATTTCATAAATTGTATATATTCTAAAGCTTAGCATAAAAAACTTAAATGATATAATTGAAAAAGAACACTGATCAAAATTAGAGAACACTTTCAGATACCTGTAAGTTATTGGTGTTAATCTGGCACCTGGTGCTAATTTCCTTAATTATCTGACAAACTGTATTTAACTGGGAGCTTAACTTTCCAGTTTTCATTGCCTTTGCAAAAAGGGGTGACCCTATCAGCCATAGCAAGAGAAGTTGGTCGTTCCACGTCTGTGATTTCTAGAATATTGCATCTTCACAACACCACAAACTCATTCAAGTCCCCCAAGAAGGTTGGTCACTCACGAAAGACAAATGCAAGAGAGGACAGGATAATGCGGAGAATTTCCATGGGTAATCGGTTCAACACTGCAGCTGGAATTGCTCACCAGTTCAGCACTGAACAGGGTAAGGATCTGTCTTGTCATACAGTGTCTTGAGGTTTAAAGAGCATTTGGACTGAAAGCCCACTCTGCAGTGACCAAACCTCTCATTAACAGAATCAAAAAGCTAGACTCACCTTTGTTGAGGAGCATATTGTGTGGACAGAGAAGTGGTCCAGTGGTTCATTTTAGTGATGAAAGCAAGTTTAATTTATTTGGGTCTGATGGGAAACATTATGTTCGTCAACAAACTGGGAAAAGACTGAACGCAAAGTGAGTAAAGAAGTCAGTGAAAGGTGGAAGTGTCATGGTTTGGGGAATGTTTTTGGCAGCAGGAGTTGTACTTCTCATACAGCTACATGGAAGAGTGAATGCAAGTGTGTATCAGAACCTTCTTTAACAACACGTGGTTCCTTCCTTGAGTTCATCACTCAATCAGGCAGCAATTTTCATGCAAGACAATAGCCCCTGTCACACAGCAAAACGGGTAAAGCAGTTCCTTGAAACTGAAAACATTGAAACAATAAAATGGCCAGCCCAGAGTCCTGATCTAAACCCAACAGAAAACCTCTGGAAAATCCTTGGTGACAAAGTTATGGCCAAGAAACCCACAACAGTCACAGAACTGTGGAAGAAGAAAATCACACCAGAGTGGTGTGAGAGACTAGCGATGTCCTGTAGCCGTAGATATGCCGGAGTCATTCAAAGCAAAGGCCTGTATATTCAAATAATATTCAACCAGTCAAAAGTTTTACAACACCCCAATTTATTGCAATTCAAGTCATTCAACTCCAGTGAACAGCTTGAAATGGTACAAAGGTAGGTCCTGAACTGCTAGGAGTAAAAAAAAAAAGTTGAAAAATAAAATAAAATTTAATTAAAAGGTAAGGTTAACAAAAACTGAAAAATAATGTACATTTCACAATGATACATAAAGGCCTCTTTCAGGAACCTCTTTCAGGGTTCACAATTTAAAGTTGTTCTGCAGCAATGAAGGTTGATCAAGCCTTGAAAGCTGGTGCTACTACCTCCTACGTGCTCCAACCATTCTTGATTGCTTTACAACCCTCTCTGTCTGCATATAAATAGTGTTGGAACACACCGTGGTAGCATTACCCTCATGAGCATCAGTTGAACAGCATTGTTCTGCAGAACGTAGTGTGTTGCTACAAAAACGGCGAGAAAAAGACAAACAACAATGGAAGAGAGACAGACCATCTTAACACTTTCCTACAGAGAAATTGCCAAGAAAGTCAAGCTGTCAGTAAGTAGTTTTCTTCACCATCAAAAGGCACTCAGAAACTGGAAGAAAACTGACAGAAAGAAGTCTGGCAGACCTAAAGATTTCTATTGTAGAAAGAATGACATGAGTGCGTTCAGCTGTTATATCTGCCAAAGGTGGATAAGTCAAAAGTTTATAATACATTTTGGTCTATAAATTGATTCCATGGTTTCTTTTCTAAGAAGTTTTATGGTCAGGTCAAAATGCAACAAAAATTATGTATTAAATGTATCTTGCAAATTAAATGTTAAAATATAACCAAGGCAAGTGAATCTGTGACAAAACAATCTGAAAAAACTGTATTGTATTTTACTTGCCGTTTCACCAGTGGATTCACACGTGAATAGTTTTTGTCATTCATCAGTTTTGGCAAAGCCAAAGACCTATCAAAATACCCACAGCATGAACCTACACTGTACTTCAAAACAAGTAAACTATAAAGTTATGATATTTTAAACTGCTCTGTCCATTTTCGATAAAATCCTAAAACACACTCAGAAAATGGCTTAAATGAGCAAAAAACATCAAAGAATCAATCGAACACCAACCGGTTAAAATGAGATGAGATCAACAGCATGGTTTTTAATAGCATAATGTTTAATAGCAACAGACATCTACACATTATCTGTGAAATCTTTCACATTTGTAACATCAGTCATTGTGGAATAGATCAGCCATTCTTCAAATTCATTTTGCCAAAAGCACAACGTGTCACCGCTACTGTAGTAAATAAATTACATGCTCCATGCATGTCAATGTTTCAGAAAAAATGACATTTTCTAGAGCACTTTTTCAATAAAAGGGGTATTACATACACTACATACTTACAATTAATTACAGATAACATGATATCCAACACAATGTAATGGTTAAATAAGTAAACTTGGGTGATTTATCTTGAGCTTATATTTCTATACTTATTAAAAAGTCAGGGAGAAAAAAAAAATCTGTCTAATTCTTTCCAATTTTCATTTTGTCATGAAGAGTCCTTAAAACATCAGAATTGTGGCGACTTCATCAGGAACACTTGCCAAGTTTCCTATAACCGGCCTGCTTTCAGTAGACTTTTATTTGTAGATTTTATTGCTTAAGGTTAACAGGGCTGAGGAATACACAGAGCAGAACACAGATCTTCCTGAAGATACAGGTAATCCTTGCTTTCTTTCTGCACTGCAACATAAGGATCATCAAGGCAAGATCTTAACAGCTAGCAATCTGAAGAAGCAGAGCATCGTTTCGATTCTTTTGCATGCTGTGGTGGGCCCCTCCAAATTACAATCACTGACGTCACTTTAAGTGAGTTAATCTTAACAAGCCGTGCGTGCATGACGAGCTGCACACGAACTCAACAACGTTGTTTTCTTTGCTAAGTCCTTTGGCCAGTTTCAAGCCCACTGACAAAGCAACCCCAAAGCTAAATGAAGCTGTGCAAAATCTCACAGCCTGAAAAGAAAAGAGGAGAGCATGTCAGGTCTGGTTTTAAAGACTCCATTATGTAACTTGGTGTGGGTTGAATCAGACACACAGGCATGTCCCTTCTTGATCCAAGTTTGCAATAAGACCCAGAACCAATCACAATGCCCAGTTACATCCAAAAGTACAAAACTGAAACCTTCCATCTGCCTCACCTTACCTAAAACTGTAGGTACAGCAGCACAAAGGTGAAATAAACATTAAATAACCATTTACAAATGGCAGTAATACCAGTCAGTCTCGGTAGAGCTAGGATGCCTGATACGTGTGCAGCAAAGTCCCCTGCTGTTGTAAAGTCAGGAGAATCTCCTGCAGTGCCTGGGACAGCGTGACCAGAATTCCCTCAGCTGCACACAGTGGTCGACTGTGCCCAAATCCTGCCGGATCAGCGTTCACGCCACAGGGCCGGACTCTCTGCAGCCTCTCCCAATAGGGCCACAGCGTCCAGTGCATGTGACTAAAACGTGCACCGACACATGCATCAGCCTCAGCGGTACTCCATGCACCGTAAGAAATCATTTTCACACACTGAATTAAATGTGCAGCACCTGCAGTCATCTGTACATGAGTCAGCTGATGACATGTACACATGGATTAAGTTAAAATAAATTACTGGTAATAATAACAACCACCACCTCTTTAATTAAAACAAATAGACAAAAATATTGTCCAAAAAACAAAATCACATGCATTTGTCTTAAACGAAAGTCCACCTGATGTTTGCCTACATTCCAGTTTAACAGCAAACAGCTATTCAGTAACGGTACACAACAAACACCACAAAACTTTGGCACAAAGGGCATATGTTTAAAGAAAGGGGGATAATTAGCACAGGCTGTCTGAATGCATATATTCTTGCACTCATGCACTCTCATTTGTTATGACGTAGCTTACATAAACCCAATACTAGCACCACTGCCCGTTAGTCAGTGCCATCCACTTCAGTATTCAGAACGGACGCAGCTGAAAAAAACAGCTTCAGCTGAAAGAGAGAGAGGTAAAACAGATGCCTGCTTCCCCACTAAATAGGCTGCAAGGGTGCAGCTAACTTTGCAAAACCCTCCACAAAGTGTTGGTAGTAGCTTGCAAAGCCAAGAAATAAACAGAGTTCAGCAAGGTGGTGAGGACACTTCCATCCTTCCATTCTTTTTGACTACCTCAATCTTGGCAGGGTCAGTTGCCACAGCAGAAACGACATGGTCCAAATAGCTCACCTGATGTTGGAAAAAAAATTGACACTGACAACTTGTCTTTCCAGATGTTCTATGGTATATGAAAACACGATCACATCACTGAGGTACAAGAGCACTGATTGGTAACGACAATTCCCAAACAGAGGTTCCATCAAGTGCTGAAATGTCCTGGGAGCATTACAAAACCAAAATGTCATCCGATTAGACTTGACTACTGCTCTCTCTAATAACCTGGCTCTCCAAAAGCTGCTAGATGTGAGCTTTCAGTTTCATAATTGGAAGGGGGAATCCGTCAACAGGGTTGACGCATGGCAGCTTCATCCAATAGTGGGATCTCATGAGTAATCAAACTGGTGCAACCCAAATCCCCTTCCCCTTTAGCAAATATAGTTCTATACTTTGCAAAGAGCGTTTTAGCCTGTACTACTTGCTGTTCTGTCAGCCACTCCAAATCTGGGTCCAAAAAATCAGAGGGACTACTATACATGGTCACCTCATATGCAGATATAAGAGCCAGACCATCTTCCCAACAAAGATCTACAGAAACAGGTGCCACTTTACCTGCTGAGGTTGCTAGTAGCCACACATCCACATTACGTACATTAATAATAGGTGCATACAATAGGCCCTTCTTTGCAGAGACAAGAGTAGAGAGCACAAGCAAGCCCTCTGGGAGATGCCCATCATCAAAGTTCAAAGGCTCCAACAAAGACTCCACTGCCTCCTACTGGGGACAGGTAACAGGAACCACAGAAAGGGTTCCAGCTCCTATACGAACTGCAGCCCTCCCATGAACTTTAACCCTGAAAGGCCTAGAGGCATTCAAAATGACATCCACCTTCTCACAATGGTGCAAAGCATGCTGTACCACTGGAGCGTCAATTGCACTGGAGGTGAGCGGAAAAGCTGCAAGCCATGCTGTTTAAAAAGAGTCTAGTAACAATCCCTAAGCACATTCATCCCCAGTACACCAGGTGTTTCAGCCTTATGGCCCCGAAGGACCATATTCTCAGATCTTTAACAATGAGTACACCCCTTCCAGGAATACACTGCCCGAGAACCTATATATATATATATATATATATATATATATGTATATATATATAAACATATAACTCAAGGTAGCTTGTATAAGGTATATCTAAACAATATGTTGCCTTCAGACCCAACCATCTACAGTCTTTCTGTGGCAAATAAGAGAGAGAGAAGAAAAAACAAAACTCAGTTATGGTAGTAGTAACCATTCACCCTGTGTCAGTTAAACCTCCCATAAACACACACAAGAACGGACAATTCCCTTCTAACCAACTATAAGGAGAAAAACAAAAAGAAGTTGAAACCAAACTTCTTGCTCCCAGTGTGTGGCTCTGCACGTTTTCTGGCCATCTAGTGGAATTACTACGAGATACATGAGGAGTTGGGCTGTTGCTAGTCGAAGGAGGAGCAGCCGGGCAGTAACGAGCGATATGACCTGGCTGATCACATTTAAGACAGATAGCTTGGCCATCAGGTGTACGCTTGAAGCAAACAGCTCTAGCTATGGAAGAGGCAAGAATATTCCTGTTAGGCCCAAATGGCTAACCAACATGTCCAGCTGTGCCTGTTGTTTTAACACTATCTTTCAGCTCAGCCAGCTCCAAAGATTGTGCAATGGTAATGTCGCACTGGGATGTACCTTGAACTTCACCACAGTGCCCCAAGAACACACCGTACCCAATCACGACCTGACTGGCCCTCCTCCATCCACCTGATGACCTCCTATCTCACATATAAAAGAGACGCACACTCATCCTCCCACATAAGCCTCTTAAATTCTGTTCGTGAGGTAGGACCTCTAACATTTTTCACAGAACTGATGCCTTAGAACCACATCTGGATTAATAATGGCATCACCTTTACATTGTTTTATTAAAAAAAAACAACAACATGAGAAAATTCAAATAGAGACTCAACATCCAACTGCTTCCTATAAAAAAAAAATCCTGCTGTTACCAATACACATAATACTTTAGTACATAATACATCCCTTAAAACAGTTATAATTTCTGAGCACCCCTTTCTAAGTGATCAAATAAGAACATAGCCTTGTCTAACTCAGACATATATCCTGAACTAATACAGCCTTCCACAAAAAAGGCCCCTGGTGCTGGAGGGCCAGACAATTTAGGGCACTTTCTTTCCCATGGAAAATAAAATGCCTGCTCTCGCTGGGCAGGTTGGATACCAGTCTCTCTACCATCATTCCCAGTAGTGCCATTTTGAGCCAAGGAAAGTCTCTCATTCTCTGCTTGGAGTGGCTCCACCTGCTCCCGCAGCTTCTGTAATTCCTCCTCCATGTGTACTCTACACTAATGGAGTCCTCTCCGTTGGGAGCTCTGTAACCCAAGAATGTACAAACACAGGTTGAGAATTCATACAAAATACGATGTTTATTAAATATCTTGCATTCTGCAAGAAACCTGTCAGGTTGATTTATAATACAACTAAAACACCCACTTCACAAGTGGTGTGACTCAAATCACTTGGAGTTAAGAGGCAAACATGCTAGTCTCCATAAATTAATGTAAAAAAAAAGAAAACCGTACAACAGTACACATCATAAAATCACAATGCAATGCACTACAAATACATCACTACTGAACACAACACTATCACTCCCAATACTTATTCCTTCTCTAAACTCTCTAAATTCCTTCTCTAAGGAAGCCTAGGACTTCAATATTCCTAAATTATACCAGCATACTCAACCCTCAAGTTTAACCAGTGGTTGAAATGAAAGAATACCTAAAAAGAGCAGAACAGCAGCTGACAACCTGAAGCCATATGATTCTTAAAAGATAAAACACCATGACTTTAACATTCACCTGCAGCAAAGGACCCAACAAAGAAGCTCATGAAATGCTACACAATAAAAGAAGGCAGGGCAAAGCATACCAGTTTCACAAGCATTACCACGTAACAAGGCCCACAAGAATACAATCAGCAGCTTTGGGCCTGAATAAAAAATATACAATTCATAAAATTAAATTCCATGAAACAACATATCATTTAGCTAATGTTAAAACAGCTACAGTACATAAGCAGAGTTAAACCCACCTCAGTTACCATGAGGCTAATAGCTTCATCAGAGGCTAGGTTAGGTGTAGGTGTAGTCTCCACTGTAGACACGGCGCTTCAGTGCACACACCCCTACCCATAATCACCATGTACCAAACCGGGGCCATAATCACCTGCATTAATTTCATTCTGCTTTTTTTAAATAAAAAAAATAAACAAAAACATTAGTCTGATCCGTCCTGTCCATCCACAACTTCTTCATATCACAATCGCTCTTAATATATCTCCAACACCTGCAATTAGCTCAACCTCACCACACCTGGGACAATGTTGTCTACCTATATGACCACTCTCAGGACGCCAACTGACTCGCTTAATGCCTGATTCCATCCTAGATCATAAACAAAAAAAAGGAGCTACTCAAGCCTCTGTGCAAGGATTGTTTCCTCAGTTATGCTGCAGGTCTCCACCTCTTTATTTGTTGAAAAACCCATGTTCAACTTCAGCTTGTCCATGGGACAAGGGCAGCAAATTTCTGCAGAATGTCCAGAGATCAGGATAAGACCCACTCACTTTCTGATGTAAAAATACATCAACTCAGGATTCCTCTGAAGAACTGAAGGACATGAAGTCCAAAACCTTTGGCCTCACTGTACAGGCGAATTTCAAACTGCTGAGATATTACATCACCTGTAAGTAGAATAGAAAAGAACAAAATGCCATGAATTAGATTTGATGCAGAAGAACAAAGTGAACATATAACATTACAATTAGAATAGGAAAGTAACCTAATAATCTCAAGATACCGGAAATGTGCAATCAAATCTTTGGGTATATGTTGACCGGGCTAACCATAAGAGTTTTAATGAGTGTTAAAATCCATGTGTTAACAATATACATGCTGATATCAAAATAGAAAACCATAATTTAACATTCCATTCTATTCTATTCATATTCCTATACCAACAGACCCTGCCTGCGAACTGCTTGTCCTGCACAAACTTCTAGATGAGTGCTTTTATTTTCTGCAGACAGTCATCTGGGTTTGAGTGCATTTTCTTTGGATTCAAACACATCATACTGTGCACGATGGAAAACTTCAGTGTTTATCCACTTATCCAGAGCCTTCTTACATATGTTCAAAATTACAATTTAGCAGTCTTTTCTGAACTGAAGCACACAAAGATCACTTATTCTGCCTTTGGCTCCTGACACAAACATGGCTTGTCAAATTTCCATCTCTCTAAAGAGTGAGATCTCTCTAAACACTAAGCAGAAGGTTCACATTAACTGTACATAACAAAAAAGCTCACACTCCAAGTTATTTACATATTCACACATGACACATTTCTATCTAAAGATATCAATGAATTTATAGGAAGTCCCACCTTGATGACAGCTACTGCACCAATTCCAGTGCCCACTTCCTTTAGACTGAGCCAGAGATTTTGATCTATGACATCTAGCCTGACGAGTTTATATAGAGTGAGTTCCACCAAGCACACTTCAAAATCACTCTTAAATGTATTATGAATGGTATGTAGACGACAACTTCCAATAATTAGAATTTGTCCCAACAAATCGCATGCTCTTTTTGCAGGGGTTCCACAAATTTCCAATTAACAGAGGGTCCATCCATTGACAAGGAGAGCACATTCTTGAGATTTAGTTCCTTTGTACATTCCTGAAATTATGAAAAATACAAACATTATAAAAACAGCCAACTTATTCCTAAAGCAATCAACACTTTAGTAAGGTATGCATGTCAAATATTGAAATAAAGTTACTTTACCATAAGGTGTGCAAAGACAAACATATACAGAAGAAAACAGCCTACCACCAGACAGCCTCCTCACAGTACACAGTATTTTGTATGTAGGTGACAATAAAAACTCCCTGAACCCTTGATAATGCTTATAATGTAGAGCACGGAAACATTCAAAATAACTATGGGTCAGGGGGAACTATGGGGAAAGTTGGGTAGCTTTTTTCAGCTTAGTCACTAGGGGTCACATTTATCCACTAAAGGTCCTAAACCAAAACCAACTGTTGCCAATTTGCTTGCCAATCAATATTATCCCATTTAAACACATTAAACACTGACATTTTAAATCATATGTTTGTCTTGATTAGGTTGTTGAATGGCTTACCTTACAGTTCTCCAGTAAGTCTTCAGCAGTGGACTGGACCATATACTGTGATCCCAGGTATCGAGAACCACTCGTCCTTTGCCCAGTACCTGATCCAGTTGTTTGCTTTTGGTTATCTTGTTCATGCTTTCATCAAACATGACAACGAAGCTTTATGTTTGACAGAAGCTCCATTTTTATGTACAAAGCAAGTCCAAATTGAGCAAGTTTTGTCCCTGGCACAACTAAATGTTTTTGTGCATTCCGAGTCAGGGAACACTGCCCTGAAGATGGTGCTCACAGCTTTGTTGGGCGTGTAAGAGTGATGTCAGCTAACTGTTTGCAAAACCCACGGCTTTTCGGCGTATAGTGTAGCAGTTGGGGAGAATGTACTGAACACACTACTTATATGGGTCCAGAAGACACCAAAGCAGGTGTAATGTTAGTGTGTGCATTTGCAGTACATTCCAGTGCACTTTCTGCTGCATCATGGTACCTATGCTCAGCTATACATACCGCATTCTTTCAGGACACAACTTTCTTATTTTTGACCCAAGACATTCCTCATATTGCACCCAATAAAATGGAATGCAACTGAACTGAAAGACATTTACATCTCCAGTTTTAACCACCTTCCATGTCATTTGTCACTTAATATTCTGGTTTATAAATGTAAAAAAAAAAAAAAAAAAAGCCAACTGTATACACTTTGTAAACAAACTGCATCATGGGTGACATATAAACAAATGTCAGAAGTAGATACTTAAACATCTAATTATATAGAAACTTTCTAAATATATTTATCAGTTTGGTAGAGCAGTGTAGTATCACAAACAGCAATTCTTACTCATTGAAACAAGGCCGTAAAGGTTTTATATAAGTAATTTCAACCAAGACTTAATAAATTTGTTCATTTGTAAATTGAGTAATTTTTTCCATAATACATATATATATTTAATTCACTATGTACAGTATATCCAGTTGTCTACTGTACGAGATTCAGGAGTACACCATCACCTTGTTATATTTTTTTACAAGCAGATATCAAAACCTCAAATATATTTTTCTGGCTCTTCCCACTTCCAATTGCCCAGGTATTAAACTTCAAATTGAAAGAGTTTTTCTGCACAGAATATTTCCATCAATGCTTTATGAACCTCCAACCAGAAACTTTGTATTACATGACACTCCCTGAATACATGCCAATGATTGGCTGTTTGATTGCCAGATAGCCTCCAACAATCTGCTACAGTCCCTGTATATTATGCCTTTTGTTGTGGAGTAATAAAGAAATGAATCAGGCACTTCCATCCAAATGTCTGCCATGCACATGAATTGGTACATGTCCACTGAAGATCACACACTTTGGACCACTCACCATTTGAAATAACAAGATTGCCGTGTTTTTAATATATTGTGTAGAATGAGATTTTTCCATTATAAAACCTTTATACAATTGAAAAATTATGCTTTTACTTGGTCTTCAGGAGGAGGGTAAGGTACGGTGGAGAGATTATGTTCAGCCATTACTATATGACTATAATTGTACGAAGAACACCACCACTGGATTTTCTCTATACCATCTTATGTTTGGCAGACAGCCATGTTTTCCTATTGATCTTGTTTTTGGACTGACCCTTAAAGATCCTAGCAAAGAGTCACATTTCTATATTATATAAAGAGGTTGCAGGATACTCTTCAAGAGAGTTACAAGCTAGCAGGTGAGCACAGTGACGAAGTTCCCTAGAGGAACAAACAATGGTATGATGCTATGGTTAGAAGGGCCATGTTAGAAACAGATGACAAGGTGCTTGTGAGAAAGGTTGGTCTTCAAGGCAAACATAAACCGGCTGACAGCTGGAGCCAAATCATGGGTACAGGGTAGTGAAGCAAGTTGGTGACACCCCAGTCTATGCTGTAGCACCTGTGAACACAGATGGTCCTGAAAGAACTTTACACAGGGATTTGCTATTTCCTTGCGGCTTCTTATCCACTCTTGTAACAGAGCCCATGCAGATTAGTTCTCCAAAGAGAACACCGCGTTCTTCCACAAGTGGGCAAGAAGAAACCGATTACCCTGATCTTCCTCTTTCAGGATAGAGGACAACACTTGATTCCTGTGCATGAAACTGTTGAGCATTACTCCACTCAGCTCACAACTTTGTGGAAGTGGAGACAACCGAGATACCTGTCAAGAGGAAGTCAGTGTCAGAAACAACCACAGATCTGTGGTTGACACAAAGTGCAACAGAAGAAGTAGATACTCTGCCTTGTGTGATATCACAATGGGAAGATAAGTATACTTTAGAAAACACCAAACTAAAGAAGTCTGGTTAAAATCCAAAAGCCCAAGTGAAACCCCAAATTTCACCAGTATCCAGTAATGAAGTGGACAGTTCAGATCAGTCCATTGATGGTGTTGTTGCTGTACCATCATCAGAGCCAGAAGGTTTTACCACAATACAGAAAGCTGAAGCCACGGATACTGCTGAACTCAGTAAAGTATCTGAAAACCAAAGAATGGAAAGCAAACTTGATGTTGAAGCCATTGAGTAGTCAGAAGAATTGGAACCAAGGAGATCCACAAGAAGCAGAGCAGCACTAATTGCTTTTTATGTTTGAAATGAGATTCGGGTTTTGTTTTGTGTTCAGCTTCGACCTCTGTTAATTTTTTTTTTAAAATCATAATTGTTTTATTTTCTTTTGAAAAACACAATGGACTATTATTTTCCCCCCCTTATAACTGCTTTCAATGTGTCCCACCAATCTCCAAACCCACTTTTCAAAAATAATGGGTTTTTTTTATTGAGCCATGATGTAAAGAGGACATTATGTGCCTCGTCATTTTTTCATGTTTCAGATTGGTGATCTGGGCAACGTGTGAACCCCAGTGTCCACTGACACTGGAGGTCCCCATGAAGCCCTGTCCCTTGTTGTCTCAGCCACACTCGAATACATCCTGATGCCATCCTCATAAAACACCTGAAGCTTTGCTGAGTAAGGAGTCTGAAACTTGATTTTATTCTCTGTGCCTCGTTGCAGCCCCTTTTTGCATAATTTTAAAAATACACTTTAAATTCATTTATTAATTGTTGTTTTAGAGGTTGTAAAGACAAATATCGGTGGAAAGACAAATTAAGCTGCCATGTCGAACCGCAAGCCTGGAATGCTTCTAAAACACTACCTCTGAAACATACAAACTGAAAACAATTCATTCAGTACTGCTGCCATAATGAACTGATAGCAGTGAGCCGACAGCACCACACGGACAGGGCAGGGCCTGTGCAAAATAACCTCCACATACATCAGATGTTACATTTGTGGTTAACATTTTACCACCACTGGCTGCAAAAACTTTTTTTTTTTGCAAGCCATTCACATAGACCCAAAGATGAACCACAATGACCAGCAATTCCAATCATGAGTTACCAGAAGCTGATGTACATCTTTTAGCAAACCAGACCAGATCTCACTGCATGTTTACAGACTGACAATTTAAAAAATGGAAGTTAATCATAATGATTGTATAGGCAGGACTGAGCCAGAACAAAAGCCTTGGGCCACCTTGGAAACATTCAACCCACTTAAGACCTCACAATAATTTTTCATGTGCCAAGCATTGTTTGCTATAACAACACTATTAGTCACTGAACTGTTAGTGATAGTAAATGCAAACTCAAAACTCACATCGCCTTGTGTTTATCTTCTGCTAAAATCTGGTCATTTGGCTTGAGTGCATACCTGTTGAAAACAGAACATAAATATACAGTACATAAATTGAGAGTAAAATACTTTACCCCCCACTCCCCTCAAAGCAGGTATATGTAATTAGCATACAGAATATCTAGTTACCATGTGCTGCATTCTAACACACTGCTACTGAGTGATTACATCAAGTTTACTCACCACTGAGGAATGAAACACAGCAATACAAGGCAATTCTACTGAACATGTCCCTGAAATAAGGTCCCTGACATAATGGCATAAGCAGTTGAAAAATAATATTTAAAACACTTTTCTTGCTTATTTAGGCTTAGGTGTTTACATGAGAACAATAGATCCATATTATAATATGCTAAGTACTGGTTATTACAGTGTAATAAGGTACATTGTGTATATTCAACATACAAGTAATCTTGCTAATTATATGCCCATCAAGCTAATTCCTTTTTTGACATTACGTACTGAGCATTATGGAGGAACATTCCCCTTACTGTGATAACTGTGCCTATCATTACACGTCTGGCTCTGAGCAGACATGTTTTCATCACAATACAGAAAACTCTCTCAGATACAGAATCAGAATGAGAACGCAGGCCACCGCTAGTAAAGGGCTAGTTCAATGAGTATTGCTTAAATCCAAATTAATCTAGAAGTAAATCCAACACATAATCAGTGTATTTTTATAGCCAGACTACACCAGTAATGCCACAATTTTGGAATCTCACCAACAAGCTGAAATAGTGCACATTAATGGAAGTACATTGTACTAAATGATATGGTAAGTCTTCAGGTTTGGCCAACATTAGTGATACCTTTTGCTATATCTAACACCATGCAAACAATTTGTTTGTGCAACTGGCCTGCTGCTCCTTTCAGCTGTGGCCTGGTAATCTTATCCTTTCTCTTCCGCCAAGTCATCATCTAAACGTTAACTAAATCAAACGTGCAAAGTCTGACTGCTGCTGACCACTTCAGTCTGCAGCAACAGTTTCACATTTTTACATGGTTTGGTTGCAAACAAGCGTTTGAGCAACTCATTTCTGTGAAGATTATTACCAAATTGTGTCTTCACAGGATTTCTTGTTGGTTTCAAAAATGAAATATAAAATGTCTGAATATGCTTTTTAAATAATGTAGACATATAGCATATCTTCCATGATACAGTATATTACATTAAACACAGAAGGGATGAGATATTTTATTAACTATACTGAGAACAGAATAATTCTTGATGCAAAAGGGAGTAAATACCAGCCCAAACACAGACTCTGAGCCTCAATAGGTCTACTGTATAAACACATGAAGAAATGGAGCAGGAATCATAGACCTGAAGCGAAGCAAAACACAATGATGCACAAAATAAAATGATCTTTAAAAAATGTCTGTAGATAGCAGTAGAAATGGTGTAAAGTTATAAACCTTTCCTTTAAAAGGAAAAAAACAACAACCACCTTATATGCACTAGTGTTTCTTGAGATATTACAGGAACAAAAGTCATGTTGACAGGAAAACAGGGAAAACATAATACATAAGACAAGGCCAACCTATGAGACCACCAGCAGCACCACTGTGTTTAAGGTTGTGTAACAGAGGACAAATGAGCAGAGAGCAGGGCATTGTTTATGACTGACCCTGGAATGACAGGCCTGTGAACAGGCCTACGTGTCAGTACAGGGTTGCCCACAGGATGTCTGCACATGCCACCTCCTGAAAGCAACAGCCCAACAGGCTTATATACACCAGTGTAGTGCACAGAGCTGGGGGTTTCCCGTTCTCACGAAATACTACAAGAATTACTGACTGGGAGCTTTTAATTGGGCACTACACTCCAGTATATACTTAACTATACTGTAAAATGTACATAAAACGTCTTGGTATACCACAGCGAAATCATCACTCTCCAGAACTTTCTCCAGAAAAGGATAACATGTAGCTTTTAAAGCAAGTTACGGAATTTTGACTCTGCTTGGCATAACAGTTTAAATGCAGATACACCTGATCTTATACTAGTTCAACTGTGAAATGATGTGTGTGCCACCACATGAAAAAGTACATTTCAAGGAAACATTACTTACTTGTCAAGAAAATCCTTGTCCACCACAGCACAGATGTCAAGTAGGGGATTCCCCATGCCAAACAGTGCATTCTGACTGTAAAGAACAAACACGTGCTTTCAATTAGGCAACAAAGAAATTAACTACACAAACCAACCAACCACAACCTAACATGATCACATATAAATACTTAGCCATTAGTTCCTGCACTGTAAAAAAATAAAGCTCAAAACTCATTTAAATGGCAGCCAATGAAATATTCATCTAGCAAATGTGCTCCAAGTGCAGCACCCTAAGAATCCACCGTACGTTACTGGAGCCAGCAGGCCGTTCAATATCTAAGTTCTAGGACTTCACCCAGCCGAAATGTGCAGTGAACACAGATGAAATACTCAGCAGAGCATGAAACTAAAAGAGCTTACACAAGATTAACCACAGCACTTCCAGCAAAAAACATGGCATGGTCCAGGCCCACTAAGAAATATAGTAAGCCTTTCTGTGGTGTTCCACACATTTAAGATATGAGGTGTTTGATCATGTTTCTGATGTTCTAGGTAAAACTTATGTTATTTCACTTAAAATGTGTACATCTCAAAGCATAAGCCATAAAATTATGCCATGATGATCAAGAATTAATTATGTAGAAATATACTTGGAAAGCAATCAATAAAACTACTAATGACCTGTCCAAAATAAATGGTCAGAAGCAACAGGTCAGTGACTACTCATTCATTCACCCTGATTGTGAAAGAATGCTGAAGCCTGTTTTGAGTCAGCCTAAAAATGCTGACTCGAAACATGTTTTGAAAAGTTGTCAGCCAAGTAACTGAATTCCAGCTTTGTCCTTTGAAAAAAAATCTATCAAAAAATAAAACCCACACATTAATAATGTGAACAGTGCTAAACGTTTTCAAAGACCCACATGTATGATCATGTAATTTTAATAAAAATGACTGAACATGTTGCACACTCCCAGATTGACAAAATATCTGTATAAAGGTTAAAAGTTGGAGCCTTCAAGGGAAATCTCTGAATAAGCACAGGTGTATGATTGCAAGAGTTTCAAAGGCTGCGAGTGTTCTATAACACATATTCAGCATTAATACCATATTTAGGTGTCCCAGTGAATAATACTGACCAATTCCCTGTGAAAAACAAAAATGTTTTTGTTCTAAGCTTTATAAATAACAATAGCTACTTTCACAAAACAAATGCGCGTAGAGAACGGCCAGTCTCAGACTGGACAAATACGTGGACTTGTTATAAGCAAGAATCTGGCCTATAACTAAATTATACAGCCGTTAGAAATTCTAACAAAAAAAAAAAAGAAACAAAAAAAACATGTGCACCATTACCTGGCCATGCTGCTAGCCGCAGGTGAAGCTCTGGAAATTTAAGGCAAAAGTTCTAAATATACACCAAATTTTAGTGGTAGCGTTTGCACTGTATCAATACTCCACAGAGAAAAGAGAGCCGCTTCTTTAGTTGATAGGCTGAGAGGGGAGGAGCTCTGTATATGCCCATTTCTGGAGTCGTATTTTGGTTAGAAAATAAGGTCATCTGTGTGGAAAACTAAGATTTTTAAATTTCACAGCATTTTCACACTTTGGGGACACTTGTCTGTTTTCAATATAGTTAATCAAAAATTCTTTACTGCTGCCTACAGTGTAAACTTTATTCATCTCAAACCTTCACCATTATTAGCGAGTAACGTATTCGCTAACTAGTCGAAATCACCAGTTGTATCGATTTAACATTTAATGCGTGGTGGATTATTAGCCCAGCGCTGCGACTAAATCTGCAACCTGTCACAGCGAGTCGGAAGACACAGACCCTCTGAAATGTTCAATGATCGGAAAAGACTTACTGAGAGACCATCACATTCTGATTTAAAGATGATCCTTTTATGCGTAATCATTGTAGAGTTGAACTGCAGAGCCCCCTGAAGCCTGAATAGCAGCATACTTGTAGGCGTTCTGTGTATGCACAACTGATTTCCTTGCTGCATAACAAAAGACACGTGGAGCGGGATTTTCACCGGTGCGTAACTCTGAACTGGACACAGATTGTAGGCAACCCTAGCTATACCACACCCAAAGCTTTTCTATTAATGTGCAAATCCGGGCCAAACGAAGGGTTAAATATAAGCGAATATTATCGCATTCTACCCAGGAATAGTAATGTAAGAAAGTAAAAATATTCTACATCCCTCGCTACATCGTTAGCTAGCTGGGTTAGCCAGTTAACCAAAAACGACAGAACAACGACAGAACTACAGCATTATTGTGGGAAAATCCTTGGGCAGCAAAATCAATGGATCAGCTGCATGACTTTAATAAAGTTAATGGAACCAGCCTACAATTGTCTCCAAAAACAAGCGCAGATTGTGGCGGTAAATAACAAGCAAATAACGGTAACAGAATAGCACTCAGTACTGACAAAAACTTCATTGTCAATAAATAAATCACTACAATATTCAAAAGAGCCAGTCACAGATTTAATCGACTGAGACTCTGAGGAAATCAAAATGCACGCGAATCAGATTTTAAAAAGCACACAGCTACCTAGAGGAAGCGACAATGATACTCTCACTACACACAAAAAACGTGTCCGTTCTTCGCCAGCCATTGTGTATTGTTATCTCACCTGATCTTTTTTTCTTCAAGTTTTATTTTCTTTGCTTTGGGCTCCCCTGTGGCCATCGTTCACCTGTCTGTCCACTAAAACAAGTTCCTGCCACCTTCCTTGAGCAAACGTGAATGAGTTATCGCTGGAGGAATTGCGGCGATAGGAGATCTGTAGTAGTTGCCCATGTTCCCTGCCGGATCGGAAAAAAAATCTTGAAAAGTATTAAGTGAGTTTGCTGAGGCTGTATACACGTGGTTAATACTTCTACTATGTGTTAAATAGGAAACGTTAAGTCTTTAGTGGATGTATTTGCTTATACATTCACTGGATTTATTTTCCACAACGAGCGAAAAAGGCAAGTTTCTAGATAGCTAGATAAACAAGCTTCCGTGGTCTGTTACTTCTGCCATATTGCCACCGAGGAGTTTTTAGATACACTCATCAACGCAGTTCCCAAACGGTAATATTTATTTACGCGTTGGCTATATTCGTGTTTTGGCAAATTGTGTTTGTTGTTCTCATATAATGTGTAGCATCTGATTTATGCATCAGTTAATCTAGACATCCGTGTACCACTAAACCGTGAGGTTTTATGTACTAGCTACCTAATTAGCCAGCTAGTTAGAACATCTACCTATCTATATTCTGAGGTGGGTTTTTGCAAAGATAATCTGTCTACCCAGCTAATAACTTAAAACCTTTTGACTTGGATAACTAGCTAGCTAGCTGGTGTAGTTCACCGACTGTACTTTTTTTGGACATTAGCTGTCCCGGCTAGCTAAACTAGCTAGGAAAAGAAATGCCTGCATCAAGATCGCCGCATAATTCATCTGTCGATAGATGGGTTTAGCTAGCTAGGGTTCATCTATGGACTTCAAAGTATGGAACCAAGGAATAAGTTCCATATTTTGAAGGTAAAGTGACCACTAAGATACTGTCAATGATGTAGTTCTAAGTGTTAGCGAGCTAGCTAGTTACGTTAAGCTTTATTCTATAGTACTGGTGAAAACCTAATGTTTTTTACATTTATTTAATCGTTTGTTTGGCATTTTAATCTGAGTCAGACTATGTAATTTATCTAATGAGGTAAAATACAGCGTTGACGTTTGGTCTAAATCAGGAGGTTAATTGACAAGCTAAATTCTAATCCTAACTTTTAGGTGTAGTTGTACCTTCATAGTTCTCTCACACGTTTTGGAGGCGGTATGTTGTTTGCTGGTCTGAACTTTAATGTTTTTGTTTTTACAGTACTCACCATGATTCACAGCTTGTTCCTGATTAACAATGCTGGCGACATATTCCTGGAAAAACATTGGAAGAGTGTTATAAATCGCTCTGTGTGCGATTACTTTTTTGAAGCTCAAGAGAAGGCGATGGAACCCGATAATATACCTCCTGTCATTCGGACGCCTCATCACTACCTTATCAACATCTACCGTGACAAAATCTTTTTTGTTTCTGTCATCCAGACAGAAGTACCTCCTCTCTTTGTCATTGAATTTCTTCATCGTGTTGCTGAAATGTTTCAGGTATTTTCAAGAAGCCTTTTTTGACGCTTGGATTTTAGTTTTGAACTACTTTTATGCAGATTGAATTAACATATATTTAGCTATATTAAAATGGTATGTACGCAATGCTGTTATTATATAATATAAAGTTTATAAGGAACTCCCAGCGTTGGAACTCTTGAACCCAATGGTGTAGCCTATTTCTTCACGCAGGACTATTTTGGTGAATGTTCTGAAGTTGCCATTAAGGACAATGTGGTCATAGTGTATGAGCTCCTGGAAGAAATGCTTGATAATGGCTTTCCCCTTGCCACGGAGTCAAACATCCTGAAAGAACTTATTAAACCTCCCACAATTCTGCGCTCTGTGGTCAACAGTATCACAGGTAACGCTGTAGTAAATGAACATTCTTTATTTATTAATGAATCAGAATGACAATATTTTTCACTAAAAAACAAAACTAATAAATGCATTTATTAGTTGTCCATACATCTTGACCAGTGTGCTTTTCTACCAATAACACTGGCCTTATTTATTTTTTGCTGTTGTTCACTGCACCTTCTATAGTGTGTTTGTTACCCTGTTTTCTTCATAGTTTACTTCCATGTGCAAAGGGATGAATTGAACATATCAAAGCTGTGCAATGGTCAAAATGCTACATTGCAGTTTGAAATTATATTGCTGTAGTGAACATAGTGAACACATAATTTGATGTGACAGGTTATCTGAATAAGAATTGTTTTTAACTTTTCCAATCTTTATGTTATAATGTGGTGGTCATTGAAGACAGACAAAGCATATCTCTTCTCACATCACCACTGCACACGTGGCAGAAACATCAGTGTAGAATGTTTCTTTTGTTGAGATACCACAGTAAATTTGCACACTTGCTTGTCAGGATACTAATTTTCTCCTGACAAGATCAAATCTCAATCAGGCCATCTTTCTTGACAGTGAGGTTATCTTAATTGCACAGACTAATGGAACACAAGATACTGGAAAACTCCTGTATAGCATTCGGGGAAAAAATTATTTTTGCTTTGCAGTCTAATCAAGTAAAATGACTTGAGCCAAATTCATAGGCTTTTCAGTAGTCAATCACCAACTGGTAATGTGACCTGAAATAAAAGAAAAATGTACATAATGTCTAAAAATAATTTAAGAATAGCTTAGATCAAAGAATAGTTTGTTTTTCTTTAACATGTGTGTTTGATCCCTCTAGGCAGCAGTAATGTTGGAGAAACTCTCCCTACTGGACAGTTATCTACTGTTCCATGGAGGAGAGCTGGTGTAAAGTACACCAATAATGAGGCTTATTTTGATGTGGTGGAGGAAATTGATGCAATCCTGGATAAGTCTGGTACATTTATTTTGAAGCTCAAGGAAATGAAACAAACAACAAAAAAAACTTCATTGCATATTTTTTATGATCTATAAATGTTGTAAATGTTGAAGTATTTGTCTGGGATGTTCATTTCTAGGTACAACAGTGTTTGCAGAAATCCAGGGGGTGATTGATGCTTGTGTAAAACTGTCGGGAATGCCTGATCTTACGCTGTCATTTATGGTATGTGCAGTTGTTTTACGCATCCTTGATGAAGGTACAGCTATAGAGAATTTGCCTTTAGGGTGACGTATCATCTGTTAGTGGCATAACCAGCTCTGTGTGTGTGTGTATATATATATATATGTGCTGTAGAACCCCAGACTTCTGGATGACGTGAGCTTTCATCCATGTGTGCGTTTCAAGAGGTGGGAGTCTGAGAGAGTTCTGTCTTTCATCCCCCCTGATGGAAACTTCCGACTTATGTCTTATCATGTTAGTGCACAAAAGTAAGGAGCATTTTTTTTAATTCTGGACTTTGTAGCTTGTGTTACAAAGGATGAATTTGTTTGAAGATCAGAATTTTTGTGTGATGTATAGTGCATTCACTTGGTTGTTGTTTGTGGTTTTCTTGCAGTTTGGTATCAATCCCAGTGTATGTGAAACAGAATATCAGTTTCTTTGAGAGTGGATCTTCAGGGAGACTTGACATCACTGTGGGTCCTAAGCAGACTATGGGAAAGACGGTGGAGTGTGTGTTAGTCACAGTACACATGCCTAAAGTAGTTCTCAGTGCCAATCTAGCAGCAACCCAGGGCTCCTACACCTATGATCCAGTCACCAAGGTAACACTGGGCAGAATTTTACCAATCAAGAAAAGAAATACCTCAAATTCAATGTACTGTTATCAGATCAGTTATTCCACTGGGTGTCACTGAGTGAATTTGCTTGTTTATAGAAGACAGTATATTTCTCCATGAATATATTTTAGCAGAGACTAAGTGAATGGCTCATCTGTAAAACTCTGTAAAGGCTGGAGGCATGACAAGCAAACAATGAGTAGGGATGGACTTGCCTATATGAAGCCAGTATCAGTTTGTCCAGGAAGTGCACAACAAACTTGCCATTCGTTTAGTTCGGTCAATCTCACTGAGGTGCAAAAAATGCAACTCTCCTCTGTGCTATAGATTTTGGTGTGGGACATTGGGAAACTAAACCAACAAAAACTGCCAAATCTAAAAGGAAGTCTGAGCCTTCAGTCTGGAGCTCCTAAACCAGAGGAAAATCCCAGCCTGAACATTGACCTCAAGATCCAGCAGTTAGCTATCTCAGGTAAGTGAAGTTCTCTGCTTCAGGTGTGGGCTTAGATGTTGTTGAAGGCGTTCCTTGCAGGTAGATTGCATTTTAGAAAGACTGCTGGGAGTTGGCATGGTCCAGAAGAGTGGTTACGAATGCAGTTATATTAGCAATTGGCTAATTCGTTGTCTTTTATTTCACACAGTATTTCATATCTAACCAGCACACACCATTTTTCTGTTTGTTTGCCTCATATTTATGTACCAAATTACATGTTTTAGAAAATTCTAAGTTAATTGTCTAGTATTTGTTTAATTACATAAAGAGGGATGTGCATCTGGTTCTCAGTATGTGAAGCCAGCTGTGATATTCTGTTCTGTGCCCTGCAGGACTGAAAGTGAATCGATTGGACATGTATGGAGAGAAGTACAAACCATTCAAAGGTGTCAAATATGTAACCAAAGCAGGGAAATTCCAGGTCAGAACTTGAGGCCATCTACAAAAAGTGGCAAAAAGGGGAAAAAGTCACCAATGTGCCAAAAAAGTTACCATCTCTTATTTGATGACTCATGTTCTGTAAATGGTTTCTTAACAATATCCCACACTGTCTGAGGAATTGTAGAGATACAAAGACATCAAAACCTTTTAAGATGAAGGAGCCTTTGGTTAACTACAAGGTGTAGTCCTTGACACATTCCTGCAACTGTTTTGTTGTGACTAACTGGAAACTTCACAATATTTTAGCTTCAGCTATTTAAGGTTGAGTGGAGAAATGGGGAAGGCCACATGTTCATTTCACTTTAGCACAGTTTTGTCTGATGTGCATAATGATTACATGGATTGATTTAATTATTTTAATTTCTGTGCATGTTTGAATACATGCCTTTGCCAAGTTTATTGCTTAGTAATGTTTATTCAAGTACTTCTCGCACAATGCACAAAACATAAGTGGCCTTTTGAAGAAAAAAAAAATCTTTGAGGTCTTTCTTTAAAAGCACAGCTATGCCTTTTAGCAGAGTGCATTTAACCCTTCCTGGGCTGTTACTGAAGCACAACGGACAGGTTTGGTCTGGATAAGAGGTTTTAGTTGGCAGGAAAATTTGTCAGGATAAACTGTACAAAAGTCAATAAGAGTTTGCTGAGTATTACTTTGCGTATAGATAGTATGCTGTAAATACTGCCAGATCACCTCTTTTAAGGTGCTAAGTTAGTTCTGTAGTTAACAGGCTTGCAACCACGTGGCAGGTAGGTAGATTACTCTTTGTGGAGATTTTATACATTCACAAGGGGCAAAGTCTTATTTTCTAAGATATACAAATATGTAAGTTAAAGGTATACCTTAATAGTAGTTAAAATATGTAAATAAACCAATTGCCTTCACATTTATAAACACTTTTGGGGAAATGACAGCTTGTGTGTGTGTGTGTCCTTTTTGCCACTGATGTTTACTTTCCAGTTATATTTATTTCCACAACATGGAAAGTTCTAATATGTGAATATAAACAAAGTTAATTATAAAATAATCTGGTTAGTGAGCAGTGATGGAGACCTTTATGAATCCACTGTATTTGCATCACAAATTTTCATTACTAAGTAGTAAGTAGAATGTTTCAAAGCAGTTTATATTGTTTATCAATTGTACATTTTGATTGTAAATATTTGAATTCAACAGACAAGTCAAAAACAATTTTATTAATCTGAGGCACAGCAACTTGTAAGGGACACTGTAAAACCAAATCAAAAGTAGTGTCATATGTACATTCATACACTGTAGACCTCAACCTGAAACATGCTGTTACAGACTTACAAAAATCATTCTTGTAAACACTCACAATGAGGCACTATATAAGGGACTAATAATTCTCTATTATTTAAACATCTATTATAGAAATAAGTGTGATAGCTAGGCAGTGCAAGTTCTGGTTAATGTTTAGCTATGTGATTTTAAAAAAAAAGTGATAAGCATTACAGACCTTTGGCCACAATTGTGCTAGTCCTCCTTTCTGACATACTACAGTTTCAATACATTTGAGCCACAACCGGACACAGTCTTTGTTACTGTTGTAAGTAACTGATATCAATACGATTCTGAAATACATCACTATGGAATTAAAAGTGAACAAGCCACCTGGGTCTTGTGTGATAGTTACCCATATTTTTGGAAACACATGCTTTAAGATGGACCTTTCAACAAAACGCTTAGTAAAAGGGGCAAGAAGTAACAGATTTTGGATTTTAGCTCTTGGCTGGCTGTTAGTAACAAGCTTTTCCAGCACAGTAATAAAAAAAGGGGGGGGGAGCAGCATCACCTTTTTGATCACAAAGTTTTCCCAGTTCAAAAACAGGTGTAAGCAAATCACAGTTCTACTCACAGTTTAGTATCACATGCATATCAGCACAAATGGCAAATAAATATATGGTCAGATTTTGTTCAATTATTTTTTTCTTTTTCATTTGGGTTATATTACGATTAAAGGAAAAGACGCCAAAAGACCAGTTGTTCATGTTACCTAGTGCACCATAATCATTTCAGTAGTGGAAAATATTACTTTGTGTACATGAACAAGCAAAGCCAGGTCTAAATGTACAGCTCATGAGTGTTTTAGTTCTTAAACAAAACGGCTTTGGTGTTCGTGTGCCATTTAGCGGAGAAACCAGATCAACTGTTGCATTGATTGTGCTTCAGATTCCCCTTAATTTTTTTTATAATGATCAGCACGTTCACACAACCACCTGCACAAAACTATGTAAGTTTAGAGCATTTAGAGTGGTAGCAATTTTTAGAAATGATCATAACTGGAGCTAACAAAGTTCAACAAAATTCATATACTGTCTTTCATCTAACATTACTAAACATATATATGTTGAACAAAATCTTTGGCATCAATATGTGAGGCATTCAACCAAAAAGTGGTTGTAAAATAAGTCAAAGTAAATCAGAAACGTTGTTTCTGCACATATAGCCAAACAACTCCAGGAAAAGTTTAAATAAATTCTAAAAAAAAGTGTGAGTGAGTAAAGCAAGAACTGTTAAGTGTCAATCAAAATCTGGCTGTGACAATTAGTTGTAGACACCATTAAGAAATATAAATATATACATTTTCAATACAAAACAAAAAAATCCTACTCAAAATTAAGAGTAAACTTCATGAACTTTTAAGATCCTTTAAGCGAGGCATCACTGAGGTTGAACCATAATTCTTCCATACAAAATAGAAAAAAACTCTTCATGCAAAAAAATATATATATATACCTGGAATTCAGATAAATTCTGGAAATCAATCATACCAAAATATATATTAAAAAATCTTCATCCTGTGTAATCCTACTTCACCCCCCCCCCAAACTTAGTGGTGAGAGATAAAGAGAACAAGAGCAACAAACCTTGAGAAAAAGGGAAAAAAAAAACCTGGACAAAAGCAGTGAAGCATGAACTCAGCTATAAAGTAATAATAAGTATTTTATCAGTGTCCATGAGTGAAAGGTTCAGAATGTGTCCATTCATTCTTTAGATCATCCCTTCAGGCCACTGAATAGTAGTGTTCTAATAGGCAGGACAGAGACCATCAGTGAAGAACTTAGCCCTCCATTTACTGATACCAGGGAGTTTTTCGAACCCAGCGGAGAGTGAACCCTGCATCGGTGCGGATCTTAATGGAAGCTGCCTCTGCTTCTCTCACCGTCTCCTTCACTGATTGCATGAGGTTTTGTGCATTGTGGACCAACATCTCGGTGGCCTGTTTTAAGATGGGGAGACCCAGTCACACGCTGTTTTTTGCAGTAGTTGTCAAATTAATACAAGCTATTTGTAAGTAAACATTTTGTGCATATACACTCCTGATTTTGTGTTTCGTGAACACAAGACTTCTTAATTAATGAGCACTTAAATAATAATGAACTATTAAAGAGAGCTCAGTACTCACCTGCTCAGATTCCTCCTCGCTGATGTTGGTGCGTCCCAGCATTGTAGCCTTCACTGTGGACAGGATCTTCAGCTGGGTGCTTATGGTCGGGATACGCTCACACACCTGCAGAACGTAAACAAGCATACCCAGTGCTGAGGAGGAGAAACCCTTCTCTTTATTTTTTTGGACACAAACATTTTCTTGCCAGTAAAGATTTTGAGTACTTGAGTAATCTGTAATTTGTATCTTGAGTATATTGAGTATAAGTCCCCTAATACAGGAAACAACAAAAAAAGGGTCTTTTATTCAGCGACATTCAGCAGCATTTAAGTTGGCGGACCTGCAGTAAGTTGGTGCGGATCCTTTTGTCAGTGCACTGCTTGGCCACCTCTTTTGCGAGCCGCGTGACCTCGTCAGAGGCCTTGGCGATATCTTTGGCACACTGGATCAGGGCACGCTTGTTACCGCTGCCTCCACGCACCAGTCGTGACATCTCTGCCATGAGCAAGGCCATGCGCTTCGCTGCTCCAATGATGTCATTACCCTGAGGACCAACGTGACACATGAAATAGTTTCCTATCACAAAGAACCTAAAGTGGGTACTCCGATTCAATAATAACATCATAAAAACAGTTTAAACCCGTACGTGTTTGATATTTCATAGTCTGTACTTTTGAGGAGGTTACTTTAAACCCATGTAAGTACACATAAATTCAAAGGTAATGTGTCTTTTATGTATCACCATTAGATACGTTAGAGTACATTTTCAGAAACTAAATGTACATTTTTAAAAATGCCACTGTGTCATGTTTGCAAAACAAAGTGTTGTTAATCTCAAATTCAACCACTGCAGTTTCCATTCTTGCTTCATGCCTTATGTGATGTTAGTATAAACACAGTAAAGATGATCTATTTTGTTACACATGTTAAAGACAACATCCTCTTCAAAATCATGTTGGTAATCTCAATCTTTCAAATTAAATAAAGTTCTTAAACTAAAACTCACCACACCACCTCTACAGCAGTTATCCATTCAGTAGTTATCAGATTTTGACTTTTATAAGCCTTTAAACGGTCTGTAAAATTTTTTTTAAACTTTGTAAATTTCTAGTGTTTTAAAATTACTTTTGAAAGAGGACACATTAAAAACCAGTTCCTGTGGACAAGTTCCAGTCATGCGGACGCCTTTACATTTTGTTAACCACGGCTCTAATTTGGTTAATTCAGTTAGTCAAAAAAGTGCCAAAAAGAAAAAAAAAAACAGGCAAGTGAAACAAACAAGTGATATGACTTCATCACAGTGTAACCCCGAAGTCATTGGGAAACTGTCATCCTTGGCTTCACAGGTTGGCCAAAAGCAGAGACTGACAGCAGAGACTAAGTGAATGGCTCCTCTGTCAAACCAGAGGCTGAAGGCGTGACAAGCAAACAATGAGTAGGGATGGACTTGTGAAGCCAGTATCAGTTTGTCCAGGAAGTGCACAACAAACTCGCCATTCCAACAACCATCACGGGCAACCCCAGCAGTAAATGGACCCAAAAGTGATGCAGCCAGTAGCAGCTGGTTTCATCGTTCTCATAGAAACGTCTGGATGCAGAAGGGATGCTGCAGCCCGTTGCGGCCGGGAAGTGGAAGTACCTTACTAGACCACTTGCGAGCTTCCTGGTGCAAGGACTGCGCGGCAGCCAGAATTGGCTGGTTAACGGGCTGATTGGAGGGCATTAAGAGCAGCTCGGGCTCGTAATCATCCTCGTTGTCTGTGAACTCGTCCTCATCCTCTATATCTACGTCTGCCTCAGCGGGCTCAAAACGCTCCTCTGTCACATCAGGCTGGGGGGCGGGCGGGTAGGGGAGTAGGAGGAAGAGCGGGGGGAGGGAACGAAGGGAAGCAAAGTGGAGAAAGAATGAGAGCGTTAGTACAAGAGGCCCTGGCTTTAGATCTACAGGAGAGGAGCGGGAGACAGAAGGTTTGGGAGGAGAGGCAGCATTGTGGTCCTGTTAGGTAAAGCTAGCAGGGTGCTACTGGACCTAAACCTCAGGCTCCAGAAGAAAACTACTGAACACTCATACTGGTGTGGCCGGGATATCAGGGATTCTATTCTCATGCACACGAGCTGCAAACATTGGATTTTGTCTGTTCTTGTGGTTTCATGGTTTCTCTTTATAGAATTCACATGCTAAGAGTGTTTGGTGTTTTCAGTGGCAAAGGCACCATTTATTGATGAACCTTCCAACACACTGGCATTCAGTATCAGTGTCACATGAATGAGGCATGAACATGAGGACACATGAATCACGAACAGATCGAATGTCCTGACAACACCAGCAGAAGAGAAGAGTAAAGTGTAAAGATTCTGAATTAAGCCTTGGAAAGGTGGGTGTGATAAGAGTAGACATACACAGAGAAGGAAGAAGAAGAAGAAGAAGACCACAGATACACACTAAGAAAAAGACCAACCAGACACTAAACATTGTTTCCTGTGTTTTGTACCAATATATTGTTCAGTGAAGATTCATGCATACCTGCCATCATTGTCTAGAAGTGTATTTTTAATCCTGTATGCCCTCATATTTAATACTAATCACAGAGGGTCTTTATTTGTCCACTGAAGAAGGCAAACACAAAATAGAAGGAAAACTAAATAACAAAACCAAACTGTTTCCAGGCAGTCCTTTCTGACCCCAACTAGAAATAAAACATCCCTGAAGGTTATTATGATGACAAAAGGTTAGACATTAATTCATTCATTTAAGACATGCAAACACCTTTTGCAAATGACAGTTTCCTGATCTTCGCTGAAATTGGAATCATCTAAAAGATCTTCCAAATTTCAGATTCAGTTCATTTGATCTAAAGTCAGTATCTCACATCAGTGCATCAGTGTGCAATTCAGCACACACACCACATCTCTTTCCAGGGTCATCGGTACCATATTATAATTGTCTTTATATTAAACATCAGGCATATAAAATGAGCTTAAATTTTACTCAGAAAATGTAAGAGAGAGAGAGCTTTAGTGTTGCACAAGCTGATGCTCGCAAACATTACAGCCGAGCTTGATAATGAATAACTTTAAAACCAAACAAGAACTATCAGAGCGGCTTTAAACTTCGACATGGTGGGCGGGTGAAGCTCACCTTGCTGGACCACTGGCGAGCCTCGTCGTGCAGTTGCCGGGCAGCCACCATCATTGGTTCGCTCACCATCTCGCCAGCCTTCTGCTCAGGAAACTCCTCATCCTTCTCCTCAGGGGGAGGGGGTCTGGGGGGAGGCACCTCTCCCTCTGGGAGGGGCGGTTTGGGGGGAGCCTGCTCATCATTTACCTGACATGACAGGAACTTATATGAAAGCTGCTATCTATCAGTGAGGAATTTAAGTGTGCGACATCTATGTCAGTTATCCTGAGTCAAATACTGAATGGACAATTTGTTTTTAATCAATTCATTGGCACAGTGACAGCTGTAAAGTGGACGTGGTGAAGACTGAAGCACTAACATGCAGCTGATCCAAGTCTGGAGGAGGTGGAGGAAAGTCTGGTTCCTGAGGTTGGAAGGCCTCTCGGACCTTCCCCACAGCCGCCAGGATCCTGTAGCTCGAGTCCAGAAAGCTCTTCTGACGACCTGCTCAGCAGACACATGAGAAAGTGTTAATGAAGTGAACCTGTAACTGACCACTATGAAGTTTGTCATTAAAGACTTGTCTTTACCTGGATCCTGGATGTTTCCTGCCACAGCCTTGGCATCCATAACCATGGGTGGGATAGTTTTGCTAAGTTCATCTGATGCTGCCTTCACCATCTCCCTGAATTTAGGGTCTTCAGAGTTTTCCACTTCCCTCTTAGCAACCAGTAGCACCCGGTTAGCACGTCTGGCAATGCTGGTCGCCCCAGCAACCAACATCTGGGGCTGAACATTGGCCATAGCTACACGGCACTTGTCAATGTCTTTTTTAATGGCCTCTTCTGAGGCATCCAGGAGGGATTTAGTGTCGATAGCCTCATCTACCAAACCTGCCACAAGAATTTAATACACAAGACCCTTTGGTTCTGCTTAAAAAAATATTCCTTTTTAAATTATGTAAATTATGAATTTTCTGTGTACTATATTCAATATTTTTAAAAAGTTAAAGCAAACAGTCTTTTTGCATACCAGTCATTTTTTCAATGTTGTCAATCCACTGATTTTTCATTGTCTCAAAATGTTCATAAGCTGCCTGGTTGCCAGGGTTCTTGAGCAGAATACGTGCAGCAGAGGTGACCTGTGTAGAATGAATACACACCGACACTGATCCTGGGTTTGTGTATGCCACCGCAGCTAAATCGAAATCAGTAAACTTAATGTTTTTATAGAATTAGGTTTTAGTTATGATAAAGAATAAGAAGTGAGCCATATTTTATTCAATTCAAACTCAACAATTTCAAAGAGATAATAACAGTGTTATAGATAGGCCACTCTAAACACATTGAGTCTTATCAAGAGCATGCACAGAAGGGCACCATACACACACGCATACACACACACACACACGCATGCACTGCCTGAGAGCTGACTCTCACACATACCTGAGGTGTTAGCTCCCTGGCTGACTTCACCGTGGCCTGGATTCCTTCCACTGTGCTCTTATTGGCTGTTCCCACAGCGGCTGCCTTCTCGGCTGTGGCTCCCAGACGGTTGGCATGGTTCTCAAAATTAGACGCTCTTTCTTCAAAGACCTGTGAAAGCAACAAACAAAGAGAAACAGCATGTGTTTGCTAACTGCTTTCTCCATTCCTTGGCTGTCTTGTTAAGTGGTGGCTCAGAACTGTGTTTGAATTCAATTTTTCTCTGGCTGAGAGCAGTGCCGTGAGTGTGCACTCCACCCACCTCCTCCCGGTTGGGAGCCTCAAGCGGAGCTGTTGATGCCACAGCCAGAAGCTTGATGGGAGTTGTAGTATCACTAAATACATCAGAAACCTCTTGGGTCATTGCCTCCTGCATTTTCGCCTTCAAGTCCTAAGAGCAGTGTAAATTGTACAAAAATGCTACCTAAATATGATAAAAATCATGAAAAAAAGAAGAAATATAATTTGTCAAACATTCATGAAAAAAAAATGAGTAAAGTTCCAGTTGAAGCCAGTAGATGGCGCCACTTGATCGTGTGCTCAGAAGACATTTAGGGCCGTTTACTATCAACTAGCTTTGCTGTGCTGTTGCTATGCTACCATACAGTAGATTTCATACAGCACGCTTGACATCAGTAACCCCCCCATTCTACCCCTCCCCCAACCCCCTGCGTTCAGGGAGTCTTACTTTGAGGGTGTCCAGAAGCTGAGCTGCGACAGCACGGCCCAGAGGGCTCTCGGCCTCCCCCCTCGCTGCCACCTCAGCCAACTGCAGCATCAGCTGATCGGCGCGCTCGCACTTGGCCAGCAGCTCCTGCCTGTACGGGCCCGGCAGGGAGTTGGCCAGTCGACGACCCTCCGCGATCAGCCCACGGATGGCGGCCTGGCCTGCAAATCACCACACAGCCTAAATAGAAGCCTAAATAGTCTGGAATTCACACTGGATGGAGTTTACTGTTAGTAAATACATTTCCTTTCATGATCAGTTTCATGATAAAGGAAATTCAGAAATTATTAGCCATATGGTTGTATGCTACTAGACGCCTAAAAATATTGTATATAAAAACCAGGGCATTGATTGTTGAGTTATAGAATCTCATAAACTCTAGTATTTTATATTGTTGGGGGTAAAAGATCCAACCTGTGACAAATGGTATAGTAACTGCAGAAATGAACAACAAAAACCCATGGTTTACATACAAGGTCATTGAGTGATGTGATTTGTTATGAATAGGACATGGAAAAGTTATTTGCTTTTTAGAACATTATTAAGCTGGAAATGAATACAGCAGTGGCTGAATTAGTTATGATCAATCATCATGAGTCCCTTCTGCTGCAGACATCCAGGGACCAAGTGCTGGTCTTGGCTACACATTGATGAGTTACCCACTATGCCAGTGTCTTCCTCTGGGACATGTAAACAGCTTCAAATGACTGGTCCCTTTCATTACAGTGCAGCTGGCCAACCAATACAAATACAAACAGACACCGAACAACTGGAACTACCGGTGACTCAGTTATAGCATGGAAATGCACTCACTGGCCATTTGTACCTCTACTTTGTATCTAAAATGTACTGTCTAATTTATTAGGTACACAGGTCTTATAGGTTCATGCTATTGCTATGAGTGTAAAATAATAGATGGTAGCTCATCTGTTTGCATGCACAGTTCATTGGCCAACCTTGATCTTGTTCATTGTTTTCAACACATTAACTCTGACATGGTTGTGGATGTTGAGTTGGTACCAGCATAACAGACAGAACAGAGTTGATGAGGTATCCAAATCAGTTGTCCAGGCAACAGTGGTCCTGTGGTGTAGAATCTAACAATGCACCTACAAGTGTTCAGTGAGCATAAGCTGTCCAATTCTTCTGCTACCTGCTACCTACTGTACATGGCCTAAAGGAATGAGAAAATGCAATGGAAATATCCATGTATCATTAGTATAAGAGCTCACCCACTCCACGGTCATCCCCGCCTGGGTTGTTGATCCAACGCATAGCCTGTTCCATCTTGCCCTCCAGGGTCACAGCAGCCTTGGCTGGCCGCATATTGGCCACAGCACGGTTGGTCTTGGCCTGCAGGTTCTGCAGAGCAGTGCCAATCTGTTTGGCCAGGGCCCGGGCCTCAGGAGTATCCCCTTTACCTCTGCAAGGTAGAAGAGAGCAATTCAAATCATACATTTATGACAAACCACAAGGAGAAGACCAAGACATATTGACCCAACCCCTATGTTGAAAGGTATGGTAATCACAGGATTGAACAACAAGAACCCAATCTTGACTGCCACTCAATTTACATTTAGGAGTTTTCAACCTTTCAACAGTGGGCATGGATCCCCACAATATACAACAACTGCAGAGATCCAGTGCAGGTAAAACATGCCACCTGCTTGATACATGTGTTTGAAGCACTCGCCTGCAAAAAGAGAAGCTGAAAGTTACACTGTGCACATGTCTTCCTGTTTATTAAAAGTAATGGAAGTGTACTAATACCGAGAAGAATTAAACTAAATACAGTGAAAAAGGTCCTTTAAAATACAGTTACTTGTCAGCCAAAGCTAAGTTCAAATCATTATGAGGTTTACCTCAGCTTGAAAACTCTGGTGCGATACTTTTTAAAAGATCAGGCAGCAAAAAGGAAACACAAATAAGCCATTTAGAAAAAGTTCCACCATCTTGTAGTCAGGAGGCTCTCTTTTAGCTTTGGAGAAAAAAGCGCTGTGGTTATACATACTGTTTGCGAAGTTCAACGAGCTTGGCGGTGAGGCCGGCAATGTCACTGACGGACCGCAGGATGTCGTCTCTCTCTTTGGGGTCCTCGCACAGGTCGGCGATGCGCTTGGCCTCGGCCAGCAGAGCGCGGATGTTCTCCTCCCCATCTGGACCTCCATGAGGATCAGCCAGCCAGCTCTGTCCAAACACAGAGAGCTCACCCAACACAGAACATCGCAGCAGCACCACAGCAGGCCCTTATATGGCCCCTACTAGTAGAGACATGCTTGCACATAAACTTCCAAGCACGTATGCCTTCACATACTATTGCGCTGTTAGAAATATTCAAATGAGCGCATCGCTGCTTGATCTTCAGCTAGTGGTATAATAAGCACTGTGCAATATCTTAAAACTCTGATACAGTTAATGAATAACTGCTTTATGTCAGAGTAAACAGGAGTAGGAAAGCTGCAGGCAGCAATAAGGGGGGAAGAAGAACATGGAGCAACACACCCGTAGGCCTTCACTACAGCAGGAGTCAGTCCCAAGTGGAAAAGCATCTTCTCAAGTTTCCTGCTTTCCCTCTCTCTATGCTCATATTGATGGATCTTCATGGTACTATTTCTAGTCCTTATTATTCAACACACAGGACGTTACATAACCATATAACCTACTGTGGTTTTGATCTTGTTTTTCCCGCTGTGGTTTGATGGGAGAGCATCAAAACACAATTCTTCAGTCATAAAGCTTTGCTGTGGGAACAATCTGTCTCTCACCATCTCCACAGCCACAAGTCACAGAACAGGCAAATTAAATAATATCCTGTAATGACTGTCAGCTCTGATCTTCAGTTAGAAGATGATCCATCTGCAATTGCGTTCCTTTTGGCCCTCTGAGATGACCATTAAAACTCCTAAACATCTTCTGTATGTTCTGTAACCACGTCCACATACCCTGTGCACTGCTGATAAACACATACTAAACTCACCTGGGCAGCATCTATTCGCTTGGCTATGGCCTGCTTTGCGTTGCTCAAGATCTCCAGTTTGCGAGCAGCATTCTCCACTTTCCCCACCAGGATGTCCAAACCCTGCGCCACCTGCTGGGCTTTCTGCATGCCCATAGGCGTAGGTCCCTGGCCTCTGGAAAACAACACAAAGTGGTACAGATACAAAAGTCCAGTGTTTCATTCCTCAGGACTCACCAACCAATCAATATTTTTGCACTAACCAAGCTCCCAGTACCCCTGTAGTAGGTATAAAATGTTCTTAACGGACTGGTCCGTAGAGCAAAAAAATAGACTATCTGGTGAGATCTATCAAATGGTCTGATAAACCTCTCAGTAGACAATTATAAATTCATACAAAGGAAATTATGAGAATGAGAGAGTGAGTTGCCAACTAGGATGAGAGACTGTGTGTGTGAATCATTCATTGGAGACAATCTCAAATTCTGGCTGCAGATCTGCAGCTAATCGTATGATCAGACTCTGCAAACCCGGGCTGTGCTGTGTGTAATGTGTGCATGTATGTGTCCAAGCCGGTACCTCCTCCTGCCTGGGGTTCCTGCCCTTTGCTGGCTGAACCATGTGACCATAACCATGAGGCCATAAAAATACTGGATATTTTTATGGCCTGGACTGATTAACCAGTGCTCCACCTCTAATCTCCTTTAGCTCCATCTCTGTAATGATGCCCAGCTCTTTCCTCAGATCTCAAGACTATCATTTTTACTTTCTGCTGCTCAGGCTCTAAACACAGACACATACACACACACACACACACACACACACACACATATATGCACATGCACACATGCCTGCACCACTTCTTTCAGCTCCTCAACCCAGCATCGTCCTTTGAGAATAACACAAACTATGCCTAAAGCTTGACTGAAATAAATCCAAAGACAGAATGTATCAAGACTAATAATAAATCCTGGCATGGGCATCAACAGCAAGCTATGTTTAATAATATGCAGGCCACAGGGTATTATCGACTTGTATATACACATATGTATAAGGGTAATAATTGTATAATCTGCTTTATATGAAGTATTGTATCGTAAGTGGCTCATAGTGCTTAAAGGAATGCAGCCAGTGTGTTCACAGCGTGTGAGCAAAAGGAGATTCAAGCATGGCGCTCTTGGTGTGACGTGAGACTGTACCTAGCACGCACGTCCAACACCTGATCCGACATCTGCACCAAGGTCTTCACAGTTCCCAGGATCTCCCTCCTCTCCTTGCCAGCGCACAGCTCTCCCACTTTCCCAGCCTCATCCAGGATGTGACGCAGAGCGTGCTCACCTGGAGCTCCTGTACGAGCACAACCACACGTGCACAGGACTGGGCTCCAAGGTAGGCACTTACTGGATATTTTTATCAGATGTATTAGAATATATCTATTGACTAGGTTATTCATAGTTGAAATTACCAGAAATGTTTAGAGTCGAATCTTTATATTGAATGAATAGTTTAATGCGTCTAATTTTAAACTTCAGTGGGTCCACATCCTAGCAGAGAGCCTTTTCTGCACTGCAGTGCTTGGTTACCTGGTAGGCCATTAGGGTCTTTGAGCCAGAATTTAGCCTGATTCATCTTTGACTCAATCAGTGCCAGAGCTCTCTTCATGGCTTCTGTGTCCTTCAGAGAGAGAGAGAGAGAGAGAGAGAGAGAGGGTGAGAGAGGAGACAGAGAGAGAGAGTGAGAGGGTGAGAGAAGAGAGAGAGAGAGAGAGAGAGAGGAGAGAAGGAAGAAGAAAGACAGAAACAAAGACAAACAGAACATAAAGCTAAACATCTCAAGGCTATTTAATCAGAACATGTCAGCTGCAGCCAGGCCCCAGTTTAATGGCTGTTTATGATTAAAAAGCAGTTTGTGTGTGATGTTTCACTTAGACAATGCTGAGGGGGGAGGGGGGTTTGCATTGCAAGGTGACCCTCCTAAACATTAGGACAGAGTACGCACTCACGCTCTCTCTCTGTCTCTCTCTCGCTCTCTTTCACACTCACACACACCTGGAGGGGGCCACATAATCATAACTTCACACTCCATTGCACCCACTCACACATTTAGAGGAAATTTCAATCCCGTCTGGCTTGCTGCCTCTACCTGTACGTCTCTCTGTTCCCTGTTGCCCTGAACAGTCTGATCCATTAGCACACATGGGGATGTGCAATGCTTTTACCAGAAAACACACGAAGCTACATTCATTTGGTCAGACATGACAGAGAGAAACAACAAGGTAGGAAAAGGAGGAACACAGAACTGTGTTGGTGAACTATTATCTTTGTATAATTAGTGGCTAGTGCTGTCGGATACTCAAAGAAATTACTTTAAAAGGCCCATGTCCTACTCATTTCCCTGCACCTACCCCCCATAGCTTATTGCCCTACACCCCCCCCCAAGATTTGCCCCAACTTACTGTCCTGCCACATTCAAACACACCCTCTGTGCTTTGCTGCACAAAACTGCATGTAACATAGTGAGAGAAAATGTCGCCCCTGACTGCAAGCTTCAGTACAATGTTCCAAAACAAACAGATGGAGCAAAAAGGTACGATGAGCCTCCATTCAGCAAGAATGAATTCGATCCGCCCCGTCTAATCTCCTGTTCCTTCTGCGCCTGTATCCAGTAACAGCTGCATTCAAATCCACTTGAGAGATGAGATAAAATGATTTGTAAGCTAATGAGTCATTTCCCATTTTGTCTTCCGTATTAGTCAGAGTCACCTTGGAGTTTGGTTGCACTCAGGAACAGAACAGTCCAATATGATGCCTTAAAGTAGCATCTGACATGTGAACCACCTAGGGCCCACTAACACACACACTGCCTCCAACACGCACAGACTTTCTCTGCATTTACGGCATTTGGCTGACGTTATCCAAAGCGATTTAAAATTGCGACTACACACATCTTGAGCAACTGAGGGTTAAGGGCCTTGCTCAGGAGCCCAACAGAGGTGGGGCTTGAACCAGCATTCATCTGATACTAGGCAAGTGCCTTAACCAGTGAGCTACCACTGCCCTCCGGCAAACACCACCCCCAGTACACACCATACACAGCATACACCATCCCCAGCACACACCACCCTCAGCGTGCACAGTTACACTGCTTACTACAACCAGAGATGCTGATAATGCAGTTAGAAAACTGAGCAAAAGTGTGCTGTAAGTGTGATGTGCAATTCCACCCTCACACCCACACACATGCAAACACACACAAACAAACACAGGCACACACACAGGGATTATGTAAAATAAAAAAGCTGAAATAGTTTAGAAGTGGGTACTTGATTTTTTACGATGTGATCAAAGGGCCCTTTGAACACCCACTAACTGAATATGCAGTGAGTCTCTGCTACTGGGCAATGACACATAAACATCTACATCCTCAAATTACTAACAGTGAGTGTTGGCCAGTGAGAATCACACATCAGCGAGTCTAGGTTTCAGGCTGGGACCAAAACTGCCGTTTACTAGCAGAGGTAAGAAAGCAAACTTGCTGACAAGCCACCTAAAATTGCCCCCTCCTCCAAGTGAGCTTCCAGTCAGAATGTTTGTCGCAGATTAGCAGCAGAACTAACAATGTTTTGCTCACTTAATTTTCAGTATGTAAATATATTTTTCAGTATGTATTTTTATAATGTATACACTTATATAATGTATACACTTACATAATGTATACACACAGATCACAAAACAGTGATCTGAAATTGACCGGTTTTACATGTAATTTAGCAATCTCTTCTGACAGGGTTAGGTTCAGTAAATCCAGATCCTGAGACTGGGATAGGAAAAGGATGGGGTGTAGAGTGTAGAGGTGGAAAGGTTTTGGAAATGTAATAGAATAATTCTTGCACAAAGATGTAAGGAACTATAAGGAAACTATAAGGTGGCATAATGCATGTGATCAGAAGGCCTTTAATAAGTAGCTTTGAACATTTATTGCCCTTCTCTCTATATTCATCTGTCTGAGTGTGTGTGAGTAAACGTGCTCGTGTGCAACAACAGGACTGTGTATCCTAAGTACAGCTAATAATAATAATAATCCATCTTTTGTGCTGTCAATCACAGGTTGTAAGATTGAGTTTCAATTTAAAAATATTTAAGGAATAATTAAAGGAATAATTTAACCAGAAGACCACATACAAAAATATTACCACTACAAGAATAATAACACTAGAAATAAAATTAGAAACTTACCCTAGAGATATTAACATTAGAAGACATAAAGTCTGTGGTTTAAATCCAGTGTGAGTAGGCACAACGTAACGCCTGCATACACTTGCAAGGTACTAAATGAAATCTTCTATGAATTCACACATTCACATGAAACGGCAGTGCTGAACAAAGCCGCTATGCTAGGTGAGAACGAGCAGAATGGCAGGTTGTTCAGGAGAAGCAGCATTCGTTTGGGTCAAAGTTACACGGGCAGGATGAGGATATCTTACAGAGACCGAGAGCAAGGGCCACACGGGCCCTGCTTACACAGAAACATGAAGTGGCTAAGCATGAAAAGATGGTAAGAAGAGAGACGGGGACAGCAGTGGGACTCAGGGACAAACAGAGACAATCAAAGGGGAACATGTTCAAAAAAGCAAGGCATTTGCACAGAGATGGACAGATGAGTCCAGTTCATCACATCCTCGTCCGAGCAACACACTGATGCACTGCTTTTTTCCTTCACAGACACCAACATACGGCATGTTGACTCTGTCTGACAAATACTACAACCCACACAATGAATGCAGTAAGTACAACTACATGTCCTATATTACACACATACTGCAGACACACTTCACACACACACACACACACACACACACACACTCACACACAGAGTATGCCACAGCATGAAAGACTCATCTGCCACATGCCAGAGCATTATGCAGTGGGAAAGAGGAAGCCTTACCTTCTACAGGGAGGAAAAGAAGAAGAGTACAGAGAGAGAACAAAAAGAAAGAAAATCCTGTTTTTACATCATCAGGGCGAACAGTTACATCAGGATGAACAGAAAATCAGAGGTGGCAGAGCAAGTGAACACATGCTTCAAAAAAATGAGCAAAATAGCATAGTGGGCAGGAGAAAGTACTAGGGCACTCAGGCAGAGGAAGGAGGGAAACAAGCCTTATATTCACCTTCTCAGTGCATAGTGTGTTCCGCTATCAGATGACAGTAAGTCATTTTCAAGCATTTCCCCAAAATGGAGTAATAACCTGATTTATTATGACTTGGCAGTGACTCCTAAGTGATGTTCTGCGAGGACTTTATGTTGCAGTTATTTATCATAACACTGAGCAAATGTAACTGTGAAAAGACTGGCAAATATGCCTGATAATTAATTTTTTAGACTGACTGCCACACCGTCCCTAAAAAAGTAGACTTTCCAGCCTAAAGACACTGTTATATCTACAGCGGGCTTGAAGAAAGATGAAAGGAGAGCAGGGGGGACTGGTAGTACACAGAGAGGGATGGGAGTGTTTTGGCTAAGGTGGTTGTATGAAGGGAACAGCATTTTTGTACAATCATACTGCACCATGGAACTAGCAGAGGGTTTTCCCCTACAGTAATCTTGAGTATCTGAATAATGACATTTGAATTGAATTAGATACTTTGTTGGCCCAGGCGTCTTCGTCCCATGAGGTGAGCTGCAGCACTCTGATGATCTCATTGATCTCAGCGCTCATCTTCTCGAAGGTGTAGTTCCTGTTCTTCAGAGCCTCTTCCACCCCTTGGCTCTGGGAACACTTGGTGGTCACGTAGATCTTCACAGCTGAAGAATGGTAAGAACAGTATTCATCATTAAAGCATGTTAACACAGTACATTCACTGACATAGTCCATTACTCTTTCGCAGTGTCTGTTATAGAGAGCTCATCTCAGGTCACGTTGCTTGGAACACACATAAACGCTGTCATTTCAGTGGCTCTCCAGTTTTATCAGGCCAGCCTTCAGACTTGCCTGCATCTGCTGGACAAAACAGCAGCTAGCAAGAGGCTGGGGGTGCGGGAATGGGGAGGGGTTGCTCTCTAGACATCAGCGGCTAAATCACTGCAATTATTATGGTTGCCATACCAACTGTTACGGCGTTCGGCTAGCGGCTCAATCCTCACCTGATATGAGAACGGGCAGCAGCTCCTTCACCGTATTCATGGAGGTAACCAGCATCATGCGGTGCTCCTGGTGCGTCAGTTCCTGCTGACGCTCATCAATCATCTTGGCCATCTTCGTCATTCCTAAATGACAGGGAGGGGGGAGGGAGGTGCATGCAGGCAAAAGCGTGTCTGAGGCTCGATTTTCAGCCCTCGGAAACTACAGTAACAGGTTTTCACAACGCAATGCAACTGACATTCATTTTCCAAAGGTGACACAATCAAAAAAGCGACTGTGGGTGAATATAGGAAGAGCACCTGGTCCCAGGTTTTTAGTGTATGTGATCAAGTCCTCCATGGTTTCCACAACCTCTGCTACTGTCAGGTATTCCAGGATGCCCTTACACACACGAATGATTTTACGCACCTGAAGGAGAAAATGGACACGATGCATTTAAATGTAATTGACAACAATAAACATCTGAAATAATTCCAGAACAAACTATACTATGCTTATCTCAAAGCCCCATAATGAATGTTTGGCTTGCATTTGGTCTGGTATTTGCTCTTCTTCCACACTTCGGATTGAATGTGCTTGCGAGGGCTGATCTATTGATATCTATTGATTGAGGTCACTGTAGAGAAAAGAACATGCTAAAATAATTGCTAGCGAATTTAATCTTGCTTCATATCCTTTTCTTTTGGAAAGGAAATATATGAGATATAATGGGTTACAAGCTTGTCTTGTGATAATGAGCCTTGTGACCTGCTGAAGCTGTTCTGCTGAACGTCTAAACTAACTCAGCCTGATAAAAGACACAGTGTGCACTCAGGATCATGTGCTCAGGCTGAACTCTGCTACCCTGGCACACAGTCAGTGAAGATTAAGATATCACAGAGTCCAGCAAAGCAAGAGCATACGCCTCCTCACATTTTATTCCAGTGTTTGAGAAGTCAGAGAAACTTTACATCTTATTATATCAAGAAGAGGCCTGAAAGTAAAGCCAGTGTTAGAGTTTTTAAATAACCAAAGGAGCTAGAGGAAAGGCTGTATAATGATTAAAGGGTGCAAATAGTTTAAACTGATCATCTAGTGGGAAATCATGTCACTTCCTGTCTTATTGGGACTTCATGTTTTTGGGACTTCCTGTTTAATTTTCAAAAATATTCTTCAGCTTCTTGAGGGCATTTGGGTTGTGTTATACTTCACTATTACCACAGTTTACCATGTGGTAATGGCAGTGGGTGCTTGCAAAGTCTTTCAAGGAGTCAATTAAAAGTCAATCATTGAGCAACCAATTAAAAGTAATTATTTATTTACACTTTTGCTTTCAACCGTAAATGTGAAAGGGTGCATACCTCTGCCTCATCGAAGGTGAGCAGCAGGTCTGACGTGCCTGATAAGATGCCACGAGAGCCATCGATGAGGTAATCTCGGGCAGGGACCGAGTATGGGTCTGCCTTCAACATCCGAGCTGCCTCCACCAACTTCGCACAGGCATTCTCCACCCTGGGAAACAAGATGGGGAGAGAGGGAGAGAGGGAGAGAGATAGAGAGACAGAGAGAGAGAGAGAGAGAGAGAGAGAGAGAGAGAGAGTCCATTGTAATTCAGGGACTTCCACTGGAATCAAAATCAATAACGGATGCCTAAGAACATGTGGTGCAGTCTCTGTGTATCTGGACAGTGACAGCATTTATTGCTTTGGCTCAGTACTCCAGCATATTGGATTTGAAATAAAATTATAAATGTGAAATCAACACACTCTTCTAGACCATGGGACACTTGGCATAAGAAACGTGTGTGAAAAAACACATGCTCATGATCTAAGCCAGCACTTTATCTCTGAAACATGGTTAGCTATGGACACTTATGGTCGCCAGTGTAACTTGCACTCTAGTACTAAACATGGCAATTTCATTTAAAATGCGCATTTGTTAATAAAAAATGTTCATTTGTAAATATTAATGAGTGTTCCATAAAAGAGTCATATAAAAAGGGCTATGATCACTTGGCTCAGTCAGCATACACTTTAATAGTCTCACATTAAAGCTGACATTCTACATTTTAACTTTATAGTCATTTGCAAGTCCATAATCATTTCAATTCAATGTGTTGGAATACAAAGATAAAACACCACAAATTTGCCACAGACTGTGTAGTATACTAAAAATACTGACTGTCCTCTACTCTTGAACATAACTGTAAAATGCACTTACAATATTTCATTTTTCTTTTCAAAAAACATATATTTTGTGATACACTGTGTGAAGTACCCATCCACTGCTTAATATTAAATATGATTTTGATCAGCCCACACAAGGACACAAGTCCACCTCCTTCCCCACTGCGGAGGGAAGCTGCTAGACTCCAGCTAGGCAATTGGGCCCATCAATCACTGCTCTCAAAATGAGTCAGTACAAATGTGGGAAATGTTTCCACAATTAAAAAAATGTCATTTGGCTAAATGGGTTTATTATAAAGTCAAATATTCATCCAGTGACACAAACATTCTGATTATTTAAAAAAAAAAGACATGTGCCCCACCTCCTGCGTGGCAGCAGCGCAGTACCCTCTTGTGTAGGTGCGAATGTATTAATAGATGTAGGAACATGTTTCAGTTCCTTCTCTCACTCACAGAAAGGGCAGGGGTGGAACGGTGACATATGTGTGCATTTGAGAAAGCTGCTCTTTACCAGAGTTTGTGAGATGGACATCCACATTTACTCAGGCACGTCCCTATGAGAGCCACAGATCGGTGACCACCATGCAGCCTAAATATAGCGAAGTTCACATTCCCTGTCACGAACCACGTGTGTGCTGACTGATGTCCTCTGGGCCAGCTTGTGTTCATGGTGCCAAATGTGTCAGCCCGGGCATTTACGAATCCCAGTAGGTCTTGTGCTGCATTTAAGAGACACCCTATACCCAGCCATTTTATGCTGGCTCCAGACATGCATGAGGGAAGTGACAACCCCATTTCTTCAGTATGATCTCAAACCACATGAGCACTGAGCAGTAGGTTTCCCTCCAGTTGTTCTCAAATAAGGGCCATTCACGTGAGCTTCTGTACAGCTAATGGTGCAGTTCCTTACTTCATCTAGAAGATGATCAGGAATGTCAAGTGCAAAAATCATTTGCACACCTGCACGTCTATAAATAGTTGAAAGAGGATCACTAAATAATAGCCATGAATATCAGAGAGGACAGAGGGAGGGAGGGAGGGAAGTTAGTGAACAGGGAAACACTATAACAGACACTAGAGCATACAACTCAATAGGGCTACATGATATGGGCAACAAATGCCCTATTTCGATTATATTGCTACATAAAGCATCTGCAGTTGGTATGCAGCAGTTTGTCCAAGATTATTTAGATTTCTTGGATCATATAAATGCTGTAATTCATCAAAAAAAAGAAACATTAGGAAGGTCTGGTGCTAATCAAGGTGCTTACAGCACAATTGAAAAATAAATGACCACACAGAGAAATTGCATGTTGCAGATATATTACAATAATAATTAACAAACCGTATAATGTGCAGGCCATGAAGGGCTACAGACAGCCTTCAGCAGCTGACAACACAACAGGGGTTCAGAGCTGAGCTAAGCATGACTCATCAGCCTTTTCCACTTCCACTGAACTTCAGTTTAGTGTTTGAAGATTTATTCATATTAATACTCTTTCCAAACTGAAAATATCTGTACTATATACCTTGATTAAAAATAAAATCAAGATGCTAGCAGGATATAGAACCTCATTCTGCACACTATTCAAAGAACCTTTTTTAGGAATAAGTATCATGGCATTCAGGAGTGGATGCCAAGAAAATATGAAGCTCTGGTTTTGAGTATTTTATAGACAGCTTTCTCTAGCCCACAGTGAGGGGTTTCAGTACAAAAGATGTGTTAACCCAGAGGTAAAAAAAACTCTTATATATTGACCATTATTTTTCTGAAGAAGTAATTGACCAAGGAATAACACTTTTAAGCGTCTAGTGGTTGTGTTTTTTATATCGAAGTACAATGTGCTTTGAGGACAGTGGTGCATGATGGTTTTATAGATAGGCTAGGTGTGTTTGGTAAAAGAAAAATCAACAATCAACAATCACGCAAACAAAGGTGCTATAATAGAATGGCTATAACATCTGGAACAGAATGCCTGTAATGTAACATCTTGTGAGACACTGGGGGAAACACTGAGGCATAGGATGCAGACACAAACCTTGGTTTTACTGAAAACAAACTAAAGTAAAACACTAAAGTAAAAATTCACTTCCACGGCCACATAAGGACAATAACTGAGAGAGGTATTTCTAAAAACAAGAGACATTGATATGGGCAGGAAACAAGACCCAAGTGGGACACATGGAATAGAATGACAGGGAAACGAGGGGAACGTGAATGGGGTCATGGCAACATGCGAGACAGGAAAGGAAAACGCAGCACACATGGAAAGAACAGAATGAAAACAAAGAGCCACGTGTCAGACAGTGCCACGTGGAGAGCGACGCAGACGAAGGGGGCGCTGTTATACCTAGACAATCTGATCAGACCAATTTACTACAGAATTACACCTGGCTGAAAGAGACAATAAGTTTAGTGAGATACATCTGTTTAGGCTTGAGCAACTATCTATCATAATCCATCCTGCTTGCTGTGCTTCCAAACCAGCAAAATAATTAAGGAGGTGTGTGTGGCCATAAGTACCATTTAAAGTGTTTGTTTGTAAATAGCCAACATTTACTATTAGATATATTGGCAATGGATTTTTAGAACATAATAATGTAACAATAAATATAAAATGTAAATAACTTTGAGATATGAACAACCAATAGGGTGTTTGGACATCTCAAAGCTTGGCACTAAACACACCTTGAACTAAGTTGAACTCAGTTGCTCAAGTGTAACAGGAGGTCACACCAATTACTTTCCACTCTATCCTACATAATCTGTTTTTTAAGAGAAAATAGAAACTGAATAGACAGAAACTGGGTTTGAGAGAACAAATCAATGGAAGAGTACAGTGACGGATAGATACACACACAAAGACACACAAAACAAAACTCTACACTAAACTACTGGAATTCAAAAAACTGAAATCATCTCCTGCTTCTTTCTACCTGTGGTACCATCAGAGTTCGTGACTCAGCCACACCTGCCGGGAGGCATGCGAAGGAGAAGAGGGTCCTCTGACCCTGACCATCAAACCAACTTGCTTCCACTGCACAAACTCCTATATCGTTTTCACTCAGTAAGTGGAAAGAAACATAACAGAACCGGATGTTTCACAGTTTTCAGTTCTTGTGTGGTAAAAAAAAAAGAGAGAAAAGATGATTCAGTGAATGTCTGGAATCATTACGTGCTGGCTGTAATCAGAGGGAGTGTGAAGTTACTTCCCACATCACTCTAGCTTGTTTTTCTGTCAGTCATCACTTTGTATCTATTAATAAATATAAATTCATGATCTGAAAACATGGATGGATGTTACTCTCATTAAATGAAATCCAGATAACTGGCTTGTTGATACCAAAAAGCCTCTTTACCAGCATGTCTGAATTTTACATTTACATGGTTGGCATCACTGTTAAAGGTTCATCAACCTCTGTTACATCTGATTCTTAGGTTTTCTTTGAAACCAAGTTCTCTAACCAAACTTGCCTTCCTTTAGCTCCATAATATTGCCCTGTAACTTCTTTGATGTGTCTGGATTAAGCCATAATAAATTACAACTTACTTAAAACTCAGCTGCCAGGGTACTCACATACACTAAGAATTTAACACATATAATACCTATTTTCTGCCAGTTACTTTAGCTGCCTGTATTGTACTAATCATTACTCAAATAAAACAGTCCAGAAGAAGAAGAAGATACAATTTGACAAAAGAAGCTTAATAGACTAGTGTTGTGCTGCTCTACAAAAGTATTTTTGTAGGAGGAATTGCTTACATAAAGCATCCTATTGATTTGGGCATGTTAAAAAAACAATAAATATACATGTTCAAAGCCATTACACACACAATCAATATGGTCATATGTCTTGCAGCAACGTGGTGAATCAATAGCATGGCTATTTAAAAACCATACATAACCAGGCACTCGGAGCATAAAATATTAGGACAAATCTAATTCTTCAACATTTTTACACTTCCAGTGCCTGGCCAACCTCATTAGCAGACACTCTAAAACTGCCATGCCATGTATGCACGTGTGTGTGTGGGTTTGGAGGGGTCTGATGTTCTAATGTATGTTCTCATGATGTGTTCCTGGAAGTGCAGAGCATACTTAATGAAGGCTGGAGGCATGTCTCTCTTCATAATCTGGTCTTCTGTGGTCTGTACTGTTTCCTTCCCCACCTGAATACACAGGAAAAACAGCCTTCGTCAAAATGCAAAACAAAACTCTCTTGAAAGCCAAAATATGTAAACAGTACAAGAGTTTCTTGAAAATATTTTTGGATTTGTTCATTTCTGAAGTTAAACAGGCCTAATAGTATTTTCAATCACTTAATATAGTTTATGGATTTTTTTCAACTAGTACTGACAGAGATCTGTTTTGAATAGCAGAATTCTGTCTGTGTTTTTTTTTCAAAGTTTATCAGATGAAGACTTCAGTAGGCAGTGTGAAGCCTGCATGTGGGAAACCTTTAGACCTCGCGTACACTCAGATGCTTGTTAATGGGCTCCGTTGGAGTGGCAGTGCACAATAAGGCTCTGTGTGCCTTGGCTGGGCCCAGGGTCTGTCCCACTGCTGCTGCCTGCTGGACCACCATGGGCTCTCAGCCAATCAACACAACAGACTGGCAACCCTATGGGTTCATCATCATCGATTTATTCAACTAATTTCAAATCACTGATTTATTTAATATATCCAGGACACAACCAGGCTCATGACAACAGACACAAAACCAGAAACAAAATCGGAATAAAAATATATATTGTTTAACTGCATTTTATCTCAAAGTTTATTCATTTACACTGCTTACAAAATGAAAATCATACTGTGCTGCAGTTGAGAGTAGACTGACAATAGAACAACAGAAGTTGTTTATGAACACATGGTCTGTTGTTTATGAACACATGTTTCTTCATCCATCTGTCCTTTTGTTATATGTCATGTAACACAAGAGAAGTGCTTTATGTCTCTTTAACTGCTTTACAAGCTCCAGAGGGTGGTCACATTGTAACCTCAGCAAGTCACAGAGTGGGAGAAAACAACCATAATAAAGAGGACATGTGCAATCAGAACCTAGTACTGACAAGTTGATGGTCTACTGATCGTATTTGCATGTACCACAACCACACTTGATATATTTTGCTCCTGAAAGAGCAAACAGCAGTTATACATAATATTTGCTTATTTGTTTCTAAATAAATACAAGTGTAGTTCATTCAAAATGTTAACAGATGTCAGGGAGGCTCCTGTAGTAGGACGCATGCCAATCAGGACCAATAGCATGTACGTCCATGTACTAAAACACACACACACACACACACACACACACACAGACACATACGCAGATGCAGAGAGCTATGAGTGAATAGAGGTGGACAGAGGCCAACTCAAACATCAGTACAGGCCAAACTCATAAAGAATGATGCTCATCTGGCTTTGCATACAAACTCCACAACATCAGCAAAGTGCTGCGACCACCTCAAATAGGACAACATTGGAGGAAAGAAACCAAATGCTGACTATGTGTTTTTTCCCCATCTTCCCCTCAGCACCCCACACCCTCTACCAAACTGTGCCGCTCAAATCCAGTGGGATCCGGGGACCCCCTCTCAGGGGCCCTCCACCTCACCCATCCCCACAGACACTGGACCCAGCAACTGCATTCCAAATGGATATTCTTAGCCTACAGTGCCCTGGCCTGTGCATACTGCCAATGGGGTAGTTAGTATAGACACCTGGAATCTCCACCATCTTGGCTGTAAAACCACTGACGGAAGTACAATAATCACACAAGGAAAAATCTATACTGGCACAACAATTTGCCAATCAGTGTAAAGCCATTGTGATCCAACTAGTTCAGAACCTGGGATGGTAACACAAATTCCACTGGTAACAATCTGCATTTTATTTCTGCTGACACTTTGTTAATGAGAACAGCGTATGCACTACCTGTTTAAGAGCAGCACTGGTACACTGACGGTTCCCAGCTCAGGTTTTAAACTTCATCTCTATGTGTGCCATTTGGTATGTCTATTGAATTTAAACACAAAGTGCATTCATTTACTCTGAATTGGTCGTGTCACTGATGACAGACTATTGCTATTCAAAAGCAGCTGTACCAGCATAATGAGCCAGTGCAACACTGGTTAGTGGATGACAAATAGCTCTATTAAGGTAGTCCTTAAAATCTCTATTGTGCATTTTCACTCGGTCATGCACAAGGTAAGATTTTGACATGTGGTTGGCCTGATTTGATGGTGGGAAATTGGATAACGAGTACTAAACTGCTGTGCATACACAAACCAATTTGTATTCACTGGAGTATAAAGTCCTATCAAGTGTGCTTACAATTCTCTAAGCACACCCAGCACAAGATATGCCGTACAGCTGATACCCTGCTACTGCAATTCAGGTTTGAATCCTTAGTTGTGCTACAAAGAGCTGCTCAATGTTCCTTGAGGAATGTGTTGCTGTCACTGAAAAATGGTGCACACCCTACTGCTTGGTCAAGAACCTTTAAAAAGTGCATTTATTTGAGCAACTACTTCTTGACCTGTGTGTCAAGTGCAGGGAATACACCAGATCAATTAGTCATCCTCAGGTGAGCAGTGACTTTAGTCTATGAAAGAGTGGGCAGGTTTTTAACATAAAAGCCTTTCTTTTTGTATGTGGAGTGCATGTGAATGCAGTGTCTAAGTGGGTGTGGAATATCTTTTGTATGATTAGTGAGTGTTTGTCTCTGTGCATACATTTTAAAAGGCAGGCAGTTCTCTTTCAGTGAAGGTTTCCATAATGAAGGCTTCTCTTCCCAAGCTCTGCTGTCTGTTTACTCTCAAGTTGCAAAAGCATTTCTCCCTGATTACTCTAACTGCCTTGAAGACACGCACTTCCTTTAAAGGAAGACTCCTTCCATAAGGTTAGTCCATAAAAGGTTCCTTGCAACCCTGCATGCAAGTCAAACAAGAGCGACTTTCATACCACATTTCTGGCAATGCAATAAAGAAAACGCAGCAAAAAAAAAAACTGACACAGGCAACATTGATGAATTGATTGTTTTTAATACATAATTGTTGTAAGTGCACACGCTGTGCACGCATTAGTGAGCTGCAGACTCACTAAAAGTGTTGTCTGATCTGTAGCTGTGCACTTCAGTGCTGTGATAATGGATTGTTGGAGACCACCTGAGGTTGTCGGCTGCTCCTTGGCCAGCCGATCATAACCCTGTCAGATATCCTTCAGCACATGTAGCTGAAGAACAGTACCCAGACTACAAGCTGTACATTTCACCCACACACAACGTAAACGAACAGGAACAGACAATATGGAACTGAAATTAGTCTATTTAAAAGTGATACGTGTTTTGTAAAAGCACACCACAGGTGTTTCCTATAAATTATGCCATCTGGAGTTCTGGCATCAATATGAGTATATTTATTTATATGACATCATGAATTTCAGTTTCTGTGGCTGCTGTTCTTGTGATAATATGGAGTGCACCTTAAACCTGAATTTGGCAGAATCTAGCTCAATGTTCAGTCTAGAGTAAATAGATATTTTAGAGGCCAAATGTTGAGCATTAAACCAGGGTGTTAATATATCGAGATACAACCCTATTTAAGTGTATATTCATATTTATGCAATTAGGCATATTGTAACTATGTATATATATCACAATGGCGCATAATGACAAATTGCGTGATTAATTTAAAAAAACATGTTCCATCACATGGTATATGCTCTTTACAATTATTTCACATTGTTGTGTATGCCTGTAAGAAAAGATCTAATTATTGCCAAAATTATTGTCCTTTTAGGATTATTCCTATCTGAAGTTCCTAAAAGCTAAGCAATATGATTAAAAGGACTACAACTTGTAGGGAAATGTGGCTATTCATGGAGATAATGAAAGCTATTCTGAATGAGTAATCTGATTGAACTTTCATGAAATTTGTTTATGGATTAATCTCAATGATTCATTTGAAAAAAAATGAAATCCAAAACGTCAGCTGTTTTTGATCATACATCATCAGAGCTTCCTGTATGCTCCTATCTATTCATGGTTATAGATGAACATTTTAAACAATGAATGCCCTTGTCTAATTGATTGTGATGGAGATCACAATCAATTCTACTTTTCCTTTACCCATGCAGTTCAAAGATAGGAATAAACCATGCTTAATGAAGAGGCTCCTGGGCTGAAAATCAACTGCATGTGCAGAATTTGGAAAAAATTATGAAGTTACATATGGAACTCTCCAGGTAGTTGAACTTCCCATCTCAAAAGCAGAATCATCATCTCTCTACAGAACTAGTTGTTTAACAGTGTGAGCCTATTATCATGTTAGCGTGCAACTTTAGGGCCCCTGTCATGGAGAATGGAATTTCCCTCACTTTAATAAAATAAAGAATGTTGAAGTAATATGTAAAGATTGTTATTTACAGTTTTGACATTTTGAAGCACACCATTCACTCTCCCAGTCTATACAATCCGCATATGGAATCTAAGCTGCAAAAATTCCTGTTTTCGAAATAAGTGAAATGAGTTGATATCACAAGAACAAACTCATTTACATTTTGCCATCTATTGAGCCTACAGCTGTTTTAGCCCCACCCACTTACACTGCAGTTCTCAGACATGATTCAGATTTCTGAATGAGGGGCAAAACAGGGCAGCCAATCAGAAAAGCTCCGTTATTTGCTATTTATCGTAAAAGTGCAGTAACAGAACCAAGCTTTTTAATTATAAGGGATGAAAAGAGGTTGGAAAATAATCATGTAATACTGAATTATGTTTATGAAACAAAGTCATAAACATTGTAATTGGACATCAAGGAAAAAATATTACAGAAGAATATAGAACATATAATACAATAATCAGTTGACTACAGATTCAGGTTATGGTTTTTGTTGGTTTGTATGTTTTATACCTTTATGTTTGTACAACACTTTAAGCTATAATTCGTTTGCTTCTGAGAAACATAAATTAGGAATTTTGTCCAAATATCTTGTTCTGACTCTTTGCTACTGTGTAGTTTTCAGGTAATTAAGAAAATCAGGATCATCTAGTACTCTGTACCTTATTAAGCAAGAAAATTCCCTATTAGTAACTGAACCTGATTGAAAGTATGTAAACACCAGAGGGTGTGTTAAAAGTAATGTGTGACACAATCATGTAGTAAGAGTTAAAAACAAACCAGCAACAGTTCACATATAGTTTTGCTCTGCTGGCAAGACACCAAATGAATTAGACAACTTAGCCCTCCGGTGATGTAAGTACCTCTTTGGGACAAAAAGGGGGGATGGGGACCCTGTCTTCAAGATCTGGACCCAGGACTGGTGGACAGACTTAGCACAGGGTGCAGACAGACATGTAGACTGTGTTCTCTGCCAGAGACCTGCTTGACGCAAAGATTTCTCTTCTTCGTATGCCATAAAAAGCCCAGTTGGAGGAGAGAGATGGCAGTGGGAGCAGCTCTGAAGAAGCCCTTATGAAGCCATGTAGATCCAAGCATCTGATTATTTGTTCATGTCTAATCACATACTGCCACTCCCACAAATTAAACAGAGAAAACAAACTGAACTGAAGCCAAAGAACAAGGGGGACTATGGTATATAAATATGAACAGAAACACAATAAATAAAAATAGTATGTATGTAATGTAATGTACATACATATTTTGATGTGCAAATAAAATTCACACTCTATGCATTGGTCTTTTAAGATTCGTAAGAGATGACTAAAGAAATCAAAGTACACCTGGCAAAAGTAGCATCAGAGCTAGGACATGCCCAACCTCAGACCCAGAATCTATACAAAGCCACTCCGCCTTGTATTTCAGTGCTTGGCTGGTACATGGTATGCTTTGACTGGAACAGGTGCCCCAGGAATGGTGGGGGAAGGGGCGGGGGGGTATTCTGCAGTCACCAATAAAGACGCTGACGCCTGAGACTTTCGCCTTCAGGGCAGGGAGTCACACACCACCCTTCCACTCTGCTACCATGAGACAGTGTTACTTCTAGTAAATAAATATGATAAGTAGTTCTATGTCCACTCCTTGTCTGTGACTCCTTGTCTGTGACTCCTTGTCTGTGATAAATACATTAAGTGGATTTTCCCGTAAGCTCTTAACACCTCATATCATGTATTGAGTGAGTAAAAAAAAAAAAGATTTCTACCAAATAAGCACCACATGATTCAGTCACTCTGTCTATGCCATGTTACAGTGTGCTATGAACTAGTTAAAGTTCACAAAAGGAAATTATTATGTTGTGTCTTCAAACAAACAAGTTTTCAGTTGTGCAAATTTATCTAATCATAAGGTCCATAACTTGAACTAATTGTTATAGATTTTTTATTAACAACAAAAAAACTGGCTGCATAGAGTACAGGGACATTTATCATAGTGCAGCATATGAAATCTCTGCAAATCATTCAGGAAATACACAAACAGCCATCCCACTAGTAATCACCTTGCATTCAATGTACTGCTCAAGTCTTCTTAAAAGTGGAAAGGAAAGGTTCAGCAGAGTATATAAATATTTCTACATTCATAGTCAATTCGTTTGTTAGGAACTGCTTTAGAAGCAACACTTACTACCTATGGCGACAAATATTGCTTAATGAGTCTTATGTAATGATTATACATCATTTGTTAGACTTCCAAAAGATTTCTGAAAAAGTCACTTTGCTCCTAGTCAATTTGAGCATTACATGGCTATTACAGAATATACTGGATTTATAAATCTGTTTTCAAACAAATATTTCAATCATTTATTTGTTCATGTTTTCTTGCTTTTAGTCCTTAGTTAGTTGTATTACATTGTCAACTTCCAGAAGACTCTGCCCTGGACAGCACTCCATGTGCATAAAGTCTTACCATGCACCATTCTGAATAAATGCCCAGACAGGACTGTGATATCAGCATGGTCAGAGATTGGACTAATGCAGGACTGAGCCAGATTCCAGACCAGCTGGTGTGTGAGCTACCAGTAGGGGAGAGAGGAACCCTGTTCGAACCAGCTGTTTCCTCTAGGACCACACAGGCATCACATGGTACAGCTGGAAACTGAATTGGGATCATACATAAGCCATGCTATTACCAGCTCTACCTGGAGGCCTTTAATGATGTTAGTTAATATACAAATGTGCTACATGTCTTTTTGTTAAGTTTGAATTGAATGCTCATTAAAGACCCTCATAAACTGGTTGCAAACCTTCATCTGTGTAATTTCCAACAGCTCATAGCTTGTTTTTACACTCCACAGTCAAACTGTGTGAATACTGATACATTTCAGGGACGCTCATTTACATGCATGCAATCAACAACGGTGATGCTATTTTCTGTCGTTGCAGTACAACAGTATTAGTTTTGTTTGAACTGATTTCAACAGTGCTAGCCATCATCAAAGGTAACGCAAGCTTAATGCGTGATCTCATTAGCTTTTGATTCTACCTCAGGGTTCTGCTAAGGGAAGAGCAGCTTTAAGAGATGAGACACACGTGCAATGATAGAGCAGCAGAACACTCTCTTCTTGCACCTTGAGCACTTTAAGAACAGCAGGTGCACATGGTAATCAGTATTCCAATCAACGTGTTAATCTGTCTTATTCATGGAATCAAATGAGAATCCCAAGTATATTTTATATATTAAGTATTGTAGCCAAATTGCCATACAAGCTCTGAACCTAAATTGTAACAAATAAATAACTGAGCAAAGGTTAGCCATGTTAACAAAAATAGCTGTTTTAATTCATGTTATGTGAAAGTAAGCACTGCAAGTCTGACAATGGTTAAAACAAAACAGGAGCATACCAGTTGGACTATGTCTTGTTGCTGTGGACACAATGAGCAAATAAAGAAAAGCCCTCCTGAAGTTTGTTGGATTAATGATTTTGTTTTTGAAGTTTCTTGGAAACATGATCCGAATTTCAGGGCTAAGAGGCGATATCTGACACAGCCTTGGTTTCCCAAAAATACCATCTTAAAAGCCCTCTAGTAGTGAATACAGTAATTTTTGCCCTAAGTGTTTCAATCACTTTAGTGATGTTAAATACAAAAACATTTGATGTGGTTATTGCTGCAGAATTGGCCTAAATGTATTCCTACACTGTTAACATGCCACACTGAAAAGATAATGAAATCCCTGTTACCACTTCAAACAAAAATGCCCTATCTCACAATGTCATGCCAACATGATGCCCATACTCTCTGACTTCATGTTTCTACCATGCTCTCCTATTGCCAGTGACATATTCAGACATACAGTCAGGCAGACTGGCCTTTGATCTCCACCTGAAAAACGCTGGTTCTTCTGGCATGATCAAAAAAACGCTGGCGTGATCATATCTGTCAAACGGCACAATATGAAGCAAAATTCTGAACTTGCCCGTGCCCACATTGTCCATGACCCAAATGTTGAAAAAGTTTCCCTCAGGAAAACGCAACTCACGATTGTTATGTTGCCAGCAACGAAACAAAACAGACAGGACACGACACACCAGCGCTCCGGAATTATAGATGTATAGGCGAAGCAAGCACAAAAGTCACAATAGTGCCTCACCCGCACGAGGTTGCTGACAGCCGCCTGCACCGCAGCCACTGGAGCCGTAAGATCAGGGATCGCTTTGCCATCAACTTCGCCTTCCTCATGCATGATGACCAAGTGGGATATCTGCTGAGCCACTGGCTCCAGAATACTCTCTATCGTCTTAGTATGAAACACCGGCATTGTGGAAGTCTGAATATCCTCAACTCAAGTGGGAAAAGGGCACGTGCTCGCACCAAACAGTGACTTTGTCTCGTACTTCCAGTTATTTCTTCAAGGGCAACACAATCCGATCCTCTGTTCCCAAGGCTACTCCCCTCATGCAGCGAAATCCCCAAGTCGCACTCCCACCGACCGACGGCTTCTGTGGAAAGCCGCCCGGTAAGTGGAAGCAAACGCACGACAAAAAAGAATCACCGCTCCGCAGCCAATAAGGAAAAAGATTTTACCACCCGGGCGCAGATGCGATTGGTGCGCATTGAGGCTGTTTTTACTCCCAGCTACCCCACCCTACCTTTGCGAAGGGAGCCAGCGCATCCCAAACTACGTCATTCATGTTTATGCCCAAAAATGGGCTGGACTGGAGTTACGAAGTGAGGATTCCATGGATTACATATGACTAAATTATAACGGTGGCTTAAGAGAAGCCGTAACTAAGTAACTGATACCTAGCTGTAAAACCCTGTAAGGATGTCCATACATAGACCGCTTCTGTGTTTTAATTATCCAGAGCACCTGTGCTTTATGGTCTTGTATTCTGCATGTGTTCAGTAGTGTACGGATAGGATAAAGATGTAGATGGATTATTATTTAATGTATTATTTGGTTAGGGGGTGGCATTCTTTTTACTGAAAGCTTCTTCTCTGTCTAGTGACGTTATTTCTCAAATATTTTTGCATTAAAAGTTTGCGCTGGCTGGGCTGAACTCATATACTATAATAAAGAAATATACTAAAGTCTGTTCTTTACAGTTGTGTGCATTTTGTAATTTGGAGACAACTGTGTAACTGATCATTTTTTCTTCAGTGCAGTGCATGTTTAATACCTGGCGATAACTTGGCATTTCAAATAGGATTTTCACTGCAGTAGTTTTGGTTCAAAGTAATATATTTTGGAAGATTGTGGGCGTTAATATTATTCTGGGACACCATAGAATGGTTTTACTTCTGTTTATTTTATTGTTCTTTTGTTTTTCTAGTATCTGCTTGTGCTGTCATAATGCTTCTGTATTGGCTCTGAGTGATGTAATTGGCTCTGAGTGATGTATTGGCTCTGAGTGATGTAATTCTATCCATAAACATACAATATATTTAAAAGGTGTATGCAGCAATGTACTCTCCCCGTTTCAGTAAAACACCTAAACACAAACTGTACAAAGATCTGAAGATGAACACCTCATTAATCATAATACAATGCGAATTTGTAATTATGAAAAAAGTGATTTTGTAGATTTTGAGACTAGGCCTACAATGCATTCATGTGTGTAGTTAATTATTTCAGAAATGATACACTTCAAAAGTGTCAGAGAAAACCAGAGGTGCTTCAGAGGTTGTGTCAGGGCAACCAAACTCTTCTGCCCACCCAGTTTTGCCATCTTCTCTAAGCCCTAGTTCAGTGGTTCATTTACTCAGTAGCTGGGCTCAGTTAGACATTACAAAACCATATCAGTCATGTTTTACAATGGCCCAAAAGAGTAAAAATTATCAAGGTTGTATGTGTAGCTCAGCAACTCAGAGAGAGACCATAAGGAAGAGTGAGGCAGAGATATCAGAGAGATCCCTGCTAGCAAAGACCAAGCATATGCCTGACTGCCTAATAAGGCCCGGTTGAGTGTGAAGGAGCAGAAACATACCTTGCTATTATAATCTAAATTGTTTATAGTTACATCGGCAGCTTCCACTGAAGCCTTTGAGTGCCGAGTAATTCAGAAGCCTTGCAATAAAAGTCTCACTGAGAGCATCATTGCTTTTCTGCTTTACCTGTGCTTGCGTGTTTAAAGCCTGTTTATATTATTAGCTGTAAATCATGCAGTTTTTTGTCAAATTTGCAGACTTTGTAAAATATACATGCTCTCTTGGTGCCATAGTGCAGAATTCTGAGGCTCCACTGCAAGAGGCAGGATGGAGGATGTTTTAAGTTTGTTGTATTATTTCTTTCAATTTATGATCCTCCTCAGCTGGTCTCCCCACCTGCACTGCATGTCCTCAGCTGGTCTCCCCACCTGCACTGCATGTCCTGAGCTGGTCTCCCCACCTGCAGTGCATGTTCTACGTGTCCCTCTGCACATGCCACACATGCCAGTGTGTCCTATCTACTACAGAGCATGCAGAATGTATATCTCCTCAGTGACATGTTTAATAATGTCTGATAGTGAAGATAGTTTTTTAGATACATTAAAACAATACATTCAGTGATATATATATATTTTTAATTAAACATTTAGAGGTTAAAGCTTGTTAGTCCAAAACTTGGTCTTTTTCATTTGCTCATGTCTTCCAGTGGTCTGCTGCTGGCCTGACCATATTTGCAGCATTTCAAATACACCCCAGAGAATGATATATTCACTGCTCTCTGTCGCTCTCTCTCTCTCTCTCTCTCTCTTTTCTTCTCCCCTTCTCTTCTTCAGATGCAGGTAAGATTAACCGATAAAGGAGGGCCTTCATTAAGTTTTTCTGGACAGTGAAATCTGGCTGTCTGTTTCTACTGGGCTGTAGCAATATGCAGTAGTTGGAGTAATTAGAGAGCACCTTCTCCATAGCTCCCCCTTGAAACCATAGGCACCCAAAAATAATTGCAAAGGAGTGATCCAAAACTATTTGCGATCATTGTCCAACCGCCTTAAACATGTTCAAAAAACAAATGAGTTTCTTTTGATGTTCCCTTGGGTAAGTAATCACCGTACTGCTGAATATCAAGAGATACATTTTAGCTTTAGACTGGAACCCCATTTGTTCTTGTACTTTTGAAGATATTGGTAGAAATACATTATACATAGGAGTTCTTGCTTGAGTCTTAAAAATGTTTTAACTGAGTGTCAATATCCAGTAAGAAATCAGAGACAACACTGTTCATGTTAATGATGATGAGTCCATCTCTATTTTTGAGGAATCTCTGCTGGATTTTCTGTATATTATGCTTAAAAACAATAATAGTAATAAAGATGATTATGATGATAATAATAATAACTGTTATGTATGCATTTATGTATTTATTTTTAAATAAAAAATATATAAATCATTTTAGTTCAGTTTTTTGTTTTAAAAAGACATAATGTCTCCCTCCAGTGGAGATTAAGAGTAATTAAAATAAACAACCTATTCAAAAAGAGATTAAAGTCCTAAGAGATTAAAAAAAAAACACAGCAATTCTTGTAATTCTAGTGCAAATTTATTGAACTTTTATTATTTACCTGGTTTATGACCTTTTATTTTTACAGTGAAGTTTAATTCACATTTTTTGTCAATTGTTTAGTTTTTCACAGCTCAAAGCAGTAGTTAAAATTAAATAAAGTAATTAGGGGGTTTAAAACTGTTGTAGAGGGATTTATGTGCCTACATCTTTAGAAACTAACTAGTAAAGCTTTTTTTATTCCATTCAATGAAAAAAAAAATGCAATACAGTGAAGGAAAAACACGACACAGTATAGATTTACTAAACATTTTAATGATCCAAGTGGCCAAAACCCAGCAATTACATACTGATGACAAATTATCATGAAATTAATCAGAATTTTACAATAAAAAACATTGGTCTATATAGCAACAAGATCCAGCCTGTGTATATATATACAGTAAAAAATGTTTGGACAAAATTACTCTTTGTTTATTTTTACTATTTTCTACATTAATAAAACAGGAAAACAGTAAAAAACCACATATGGGATTATGCTGTTATATTCAATATTTATGTTAGATTTTAGATTATTTGCAGCATCTTAGCACACTCTTGGTGTTCTCTTAACAGCTTTGTGAGGTGGCCACATATTATGCATTACCATCAATCGTGACAAAATTCCCACATGTAGAGAGCACTTGTAGGGTAAGGGACTAAGGTTCTGAAAGAAAACTATTTGCTGAGGGTGCGTCTAAAATTAATCGTGTGAGTGTGTAGTCGTGTGTGTTTTGGAAATCAATGAATATGTTAGGTTATCACCTTTCCCAATTTATATTTACCTTAGAACACATTTAAGCATAAGACATTAGATTACAGTCAGGGGTGTACAAACCTTTGACTGGTAATTGAATATAAATAGGTCTGTGTGAGAAGAAAGTAGCCCAGCTACTTATTATATATAGCTCAGCTATACATAATATATATATAGACATATTTATTATTAAATTAAATATATATGTATATGAAATTAAATAGCATTTGAAATAAATACAACATAAATATGTGCAATACATTATGATGCAAACAAATAAAAAACTAAAGAGGACCATTTATAAACAAACATTTTGTTTTTCAAAAACCTGGTATGAACCTGGTATAAACCTGGTATGAGAGAGTCTATAAGAAAATGCAGACTTTGATTAGCTGCAGTGAGAGAATCGTGAGACTGATTAGTCCCAAAAAAGTGGTAGGAAAAAGTGACATTCATATGGAGAGAAACTAGTCCTTCTGTGGGTACATGATACCTTTAGTGAAGGAGGGTAGTCTTGTATGCTGTGCAATCCACTGGTTGTAATTGGTGACTTTTGTGTAGACACCTGGTTTAAATTCAGCAGCACAACCATGTCCCCAACTGATGACTCCAAAGAGGAACATCCGTCCATTCATTTCACACACCAGAGGGCCTCCTGAGTCTCCCTGTCATGAGCACAAAGTGAGGTAAGAGGATGACTAGGAAAACAACTAAGCTAATAAACAATCAATAAAAACTATAATATTTTCTATTTCAAAAGTCCCTACTAGCCATTTACAACAGTTGTTGAAAACAACCACCAAGAGATTGAAAGTAACCACTGATGCTGGGGAAATTTCCCCAGTGTGGGACTAATAAAGGATTATCTTATCTTATCTTATCTCATGCAGAGCTTTTTGACTGATTTACCTGGCAAGCATCTTCTGTCCATTTAGGACTAGCTGCACAGAACATGTTATTAGTGACTTCTGCTCCATAATAGCTTTCCTTCTGACAAACAGTCTGGGAGATGAGTTTAACCTGAGCCTCCTTCAGGAACCGTGAATAAAAAACTGAACCTGAAAAAAGAAATACAGCGATGGACCTACTTCAAACGTACTTGCTAACTTAGATTAAACCACAGCAGATATTGGGAAAAAAACATTTTAAAACCATAATCAAAAGTTAATTTAATGTAATGACAATGTAAATAAAATAATGGCCAGTACTTTTATGTGATTGCCCATGAGGTACTTAGATCATGGGAAAATTACATTTTTACTAAATCTAATGCTGTAACACAATGTGGTTATGTCATGCACAAAAAATACTATATTTATCTTACTACTCTTCTCTCTGCCGTAGCCTGCAATATTACAGAAGAAGCCAGGAGGAAGCATCTGCTGTGGTGGGGGAAGGCACACAGATCTCACTGAGTCTGTCCTCTTTGCACACTGTCCATTGTTGTCCACGATCTGAAGCAGAGCTGAACACATATACCGGCCAAAACCATTAATGCAATGGGAATTAGTCACTCCATGCAGTAACAGCTGAGCTAGTTAAAGACATACCTATGTCATTGTTATAATCATTTCCTGTGAAGTCCTCATGAATGACCAATTTGGCCAGTTTAAATTTCTGCTCTTTGTTAAGATCAGATTCATTGATGGCATTCTTCCCCAGATAGACAGAGATTCGACTGATGCTTGTTTTTTCACTGTTTAAGACAAGAAAGTAACAGATCCAGACTCAGCTGCTAAACAACAATGTGTCATGACCTTCATATGCAGATAGTAAGAACATCAAATAAATAGTTTTTAATGGTTTTAAAATAGTTTGAGTTTATGAAACTTTATCATACCCATCAGGGAAGCAGTGGGCTGCCGTGAGAACCCAGCAGGGAGCAATGAGAGTGCCTCCACACTGGAATGCTTCACCTTTGAAGATGGATGCAACCCAAGGCTGAGACTCTATTGTAGACTTTACACCCCCTACGATTTTATACAAGTGTTTCTTAGTTTGTTCACCACATGTTGTTTCTGGAAAAGTAAAACAGATCAGTTTCATCAAGTTACAAAAATAAGTCATTAGATTTATGTCTCGAATATTTAAAACACATTACTGCAGTGCATAAATAAGATTAAACTTGGTATAAAATAGATTAAACTTTCTTACCAGTGTCCTGCTTCAGAGTTGCAGGTTGTGGTAGACTAGTAGCTGGTTCAGGAAGAAATAATAAAACTTCATTTATTGAGCAGTTTATACATACAAAAATACAGATCAAAAGACACTACAGATATAAAATATAAAAAAGTAATAAAACATAAAATACAGTTATAAAACATAAAAATAACAAAGAATATAATACTTGTTAACATAAACCAGGGCACAATAAATCTACAACAAAACACAAAATACAGTGATAGGGAATTTGTCAAATGTTCTGCATATTCTCTGTGTGTTCGTTCTTTCCTTAGATAAGTAGTAGGACAAAACATTGTAACTATGCTTTCCAACTTACTTGGTTTCACTTCACACCTTGGAATATTGCAGAACTCACGAACAACCCGATTACGTCTCTTGACCCTGCACCAGGGCATAGGGCTGTTATCTGGGTTTCTGCAAAGATAACACAGTCATTGGTCAGTGAGAGGTACAAAATATCTCAATGTGCAAAATTAGGCTTCTTTTCTCATTCAAAACATTCTCTTGCTGAAGCATCTCATAAACTTTTCCAGTTCTCCTAAACTCAGCCTTTTTAAAGGAAGCAGTCAGGGGAGGTAAAAACTGAGCAGACACATATCTCCTATGTAGAAGAGAAATTCAAAAGTATACACATTCTATTATCAGACCATTCAAACCAGCAACATAGTGAGTATGTCAAACCAGCCACACTGTAAAATGTATACACCTCCAAATAAAACATATACCCAAAAATGCAAAGTGCAGCATATGCAACAGAAAACTTTGAATGAATTGAATCGTATGTCAATGAAACAAAACAATCGCTCTAATTGTGTTGCTCAACATAGGAGGGTTAGCTACTCTGGTTGTGTACCTATATCTAAAAGACAAGGAACACTCCTTTAAGAAAAACAATGTAAACATCTTGGACAGAGAAAAAGAGAAATTTAGAACAATTCCTGAAAATTAAGTATCCATAATACTACTCATCTACCTAAAATATTTGCCCAGTGGTTCCACACCAGTTTACACCTCCTGACCAAGACTCTAGCAAGTTTTAAGATGTCACAGTCGTGAATTACTCAGAGCAGCCCACGGACCTGGGAATTCCCCATCACTCAACTCAACACAAAAAGAAACAAGTCCAACCTTGCCTTACAGCAAGACAATTCAATGACAGACACAGATAAAAACTTTAATATACATATTTTCATCTTCTAATTCCATCATGTGGAAACTATAGTTCTGACACTGTGTGAAAAACATAAACAAAACTAGCACACTGCCAAAAGTGATATCGTAAGTAATTAATTTCTCGGCATTAATTATTTCAAACATTTACGTTCCTAAGATAAAATATACTTCCCAGACACATATTTCTTCATCTGATTTATAATGCAGACCTTGTGCATGTTATTAAATTGTGAGCTGAACTGCCAGTCCTGTGCAATACCTGCAGTATTTATGGTATCCAAGGCCCTGGGACATAGCAGCAAGCCCTAGATGTTCAAATTTATTCCAATAGAGACATCTGTGCCCCCTGTATGTGACAGAGATTGAACCTCTGTATTCACTCCCATTACTCCCATCTTCAACACACTGTGCAGGATCATCTGAAAGAAAAGACATGGTGAAAATCATCATGTAGGAAAACAGCACGCAGGGAAACAGGCAACAACTGAGAACAATTTTGAAGATCTAAACACTTTTAAGAAAAAGTTATTAATTAATCTGTGAACTAACCAGTACTTTATGATTGTCCTTGTTTTGTATTTTATATTTAATCTTTTATTTTCATTATGTATTTTTTTTTACTTTCATATGTATTTCATTAAATATTTTCTTCTATTTTGTTACTTGCGTTATATTTTATCTTGTTTTTTTATCTTAATTTATTATTAAAATTACGAGAAGTATTATTAGCAGCAGTATTGATGGAGTAATATTAGAAGCAGTATTAGTATTACCATTAGTAGTTGTAGTAGTAGTAGTAATAGAAATAGTGTGATGTTAATAGGAGTTTACCACGTGCATTTGTCTTACCATACTGCTGTTTGTTTCTCACAGGTAGAATTACTTTGTGTGTCCATGTCTTGTGCTTTAGTAGGAAAGTATGGAAATATTTTTAACCACAAGAAAAAAAAAAACATTTAAAATGCAGTTTGTTTAGGAAGTAAGAATGAATACTTCTGCTTTTTTTTCTCCTTACCGCAGCAACAACATGAAGAGACCACGCCATCAATAATGTGATCAGCAACTTCATCCTTACCGCAAGCTGATGTCTTCCTTATATGGTGTTACTGAAATGCATTATTTTGCACTATGAAAAAACTGCACTCAGCTATTTGTTATCTTTGCAATGTCTTTGAAATATACTGACCTTAAATGTTGAACATTTAAACAAATAAACAACATCTTGTTTCATAGTAAAGGCCAACAACTAAATCAATTTTAGTTTCACTTTAGCACATTGTTTTAAATCATGAAAAACATTCAAAATGTGAAGTTTGAAATATTTTAGATATGCAGTGGATGCTAGAGGAATTTACTATAAATTTTCTGATATTTGAGAAACCTCAGCGTTATGTTTCACTGTAGTAAGTAAACCACTGCAGCAAAATGAAAACTGAATATGCATTAAAAAGCAGTGCTTACCTTTCAGGAATAAATGTAATGTCTTTGCTTACAGCTGTTGTCCTGTTTTCCTTTAGCCCTAACTGTAACCAGAACTTGCTGTCTAGACCATGTATTGTCTAGATTGCTAGTTTCATGCTTTATATAGTATTCTTTGGCTGGGATGGGCGGGTCCAAGCATGACCAACACATGTTTTGCGTTGTATATGCTAGGCATAGGGTATTTTCAGAGTGTGAAGAAATGATTCATGAGAACTGACTCAAGCGCCTTCCTCTTTTCAACACATTGAACAATTGTCAGAGGAAGTGTTCCTAATAAGGTGTTTTTCTCTTCACCGGTATTCATTTCTGATCTTGTGCTATATATATATATCCTGTATATATATATATATCCTATATATATATATATATATATATATATATATATATAGTTTTTTAATGGGTAGATTTGGATTCAAAAAACATACACAAAAATCAAAAATACAGCTTCCAATAGTTTTACACTAATGCTATGGAAAATAAGATCCATTAGAATGTCAGAAAGGTTCCAGATTAAGTTAAATTCCATATTAAGTGAAGCCACTGAAGAATGGAAAAAAGGTACAATGCTATCTATAGCATTGTAAATAAGATATATGTAAATATATACATATTGTAAATAAATATGGTCTTTCTTTACAGCAAAGGTTGTTCTTTTATTGTCTGAATCAGTCAAATCAGTTTAGGTTTCTATACAGATTCTAAAGCCAAAATAACTTCAAAATTAAATCTAAAACAATTTTCAGTTCTTTGAAATGATGAAATTAAATTATGTTTGCACAAAGTGTTCTTGTTTAAGAACACAGGGCATGAATTGCTTGGTGACATGGGGATTTTGAGGGATAAAAGAGCCTGAAGCTGAATGACCTCATCACAAACATCATGAAATGTGTAGGTGCTTGCAGATATTTCCGCTTCAAAATATCAAAAAAGTTCCAGTGTTGCACTTAAAGTGTTCTGTTATGATTGCTGTAGACACGCTGATCAACATCGGTTAACAATAGTAATAAATGAAACCACTTGGCTTGTGGAACAAGAGTTAGGGTTGCAAAGCAATTATAATAAAAGACTGTTCTACAAAAACATTGTCTTACAAACTGGAAATGTTTTTTGAGAAATGATAACCTGGTCCACACAAAATATATAAAAATGACTATAAGCTATTTGTTTTTTATTGGACTTCTACTGAAAATACAGCATAAAGGTCTCCCTCATATTCTTTAGTAATTGGCATCTCCAACATTTTCTAGTTTCTGAGGGAGAATAGTATGATCGATAGTGTCAAAAACTGTACCTAAGGTCAAGTAACATAAGCAAAGACATATAGCCCTGATCTGGTCAATATCAGGTTTTTTAATCATGGGTCTGGTAATTTAAATGATTTAGGAACATATCCGGTGCTCAGAGAAGATTTGATCATTTTTAGAAGAGGTTAAATTACTGCTGGTAGTTCCTGTTTTAATAAGTGCTGTTTTCAGATTATATTTGAATACCTGAGATGTGACAATTATTTCATTAGTTCAGCTGTACTTTGTCAACTTCTTCATTTTTCAGCAGACGGGTAAATATTTTAATGCCAAGAAATAAGTGAACACTACATGGAACTTGTAAATGGATGAATCACATAGATGCTAGTTAACAGTGTTTCAGCAATACATTCTATAATCTAACTTGTGCGTGTCACTGATCTGATGTCGGTTTAAGTTTCTCCTTTGGCATTGGCTTAAATCAATGTTTTGGGAAACAGGTCCCAGATCAGCTCACAAGGTCAGTTAACGGAATGATTACTTTTGCACTTGCGCACTATGCTTGTTTCGATTTCTAGTACTAGCGCTAGCTAGGCAGCTAGCTAGCTGTCTGTCTGTGGTGTGGTTCTCAGCATCATCTGATATACCAGTCTGTGCGATATTCTTTACTTTCGCCTCCGTTATATTTGTTTACTTTTACTGATCACCTTCAACACTTCGTTTTTCGTGACAAGCAGTGTCATGGGAAACTGACTTGGCAAGCTAAGACAGTTAGCTAGCTTGATTGCTACATGTAAGCTAGCTACTTACCTAATTGATTGGACTTGCCTCCGGGACACATCAAGTTGTTTACGTGTAGCTAGCTAACTAGCTAACCGAACTAGTTAGCTACGTAACAGGGTAACTTTCAGAAGGATAGAGTCAGAAATCTAATGTGATTAAAATGGAATGGATATCGTTGGTATTCTCTATGAAATAACGCATTCAATTACCCACCAAATTCTTTAAATTTCGACACATGTCGGCTCGTTCAAGCTAACAACATAAATTGGTGAACAAAGCCAAGCAAGGGTAAGATAATCCTAACAAACGTTCATTGTCTATTGGCATTGTCTAGCTTTTAAGTTAAAACCTGAATGAAGTGCTTATATGCTTACTATTTTAATTTAACCCACTAATATCTGACCTAAAGCTATGGCACCCAATGACGCCAATTAGCTAAGTTAGCTAAGTGCTAAATTCCATAAATGTGTCTCCATGTAAAGCATGTAAGATAGCTAGTTCAAAATTCTAGCTAGCAAACTCGGTTAACCCACGAATTATTGTGCCGGCTAATATGATGGCTATCTAACTAATGATTTCGTACTGGTAACGTTTGAGTAATGGACAAACTCTTAAATAATCCATTGTCATATTGCTATAGTCTCACAGATTGTTTAGCTAGCAAATGCTAGCAATCAATGCTGAAACACTTTAAACACAACTATCCTGTGCTTTGTACAGATGGAGAAGCCTCCTTTCAAACAGACTCAAGTTTGTGGATCATGGGCGATGAAGGAAAGACTAGGAACAGGAGGCTTTGGTCATGTCTATTTATATCAACATCAGGTGTAGAAGACTGGATTTCTTACATTTAAAAAATTATTTATTAAATTAAGTCTTTTGTCTGCTATGTTAATACATTTTTTTAAACTTTGCTTAATACATTTTTTAGTCATCCTCTTTGAAGCTACATTGGTAGTTTTTAAGACCTAAACTAGCACGTGCTTTATATGTTTGTTTATATGTGCTTTATATGTTTGTTTTGGCCATCTGACTAACATTTGTTTCATACAGGAAACCTCTGACAAAATTGCAGTGAAACTCTGTCGGCTGGAGCTCAATGTAAAGAATAAAGACAGATGGAGTCGAGAAATTCAGATCATGAAAAAGTATTTATTGTATTTTAATATTAAGAATATAATTTTTTATTTACATGGTAATTTCATACATACAACATGAATTATTTATTTATCCCTTAATTTAGACTGAACCACATCAATGTGGTGACAGCAAGAGATGTGCCTGAAGAGATGAAGCACATTGCTTTGAATGACTTGCCACTTTTAGCTATGGAATACTGTTCCAGGGGAGATCTTCGCAAGGTGCCCTACACCCTTATCATATTTTGCCTGTTTGGTTTATCATGGTTAATGTAACTGACACCTGATATTGGAGATTGTTTATATATTTTCTATATCCTCATTATTTAATTTGTTTTTTTATAGATGTTAAGCAAACCTGAAAATTGCTGTGGCTTAAAAGAAAGCGAGGTGCTATCCCTACTCAATGATGTTGGTAAAGTATCATGCCTTTGGCCGTGTCCTTCTACATTTTGAATCCCTTTGTGTTGTAAAATTGCAAGTGTGATTAATGTTACAATCTTGATTTTAAAATTTTTAATAGGTTCAGGAATTCAGTACCTCCATGCAAACAAAATTATTCACAGAGACTTAAAACCAGAGAATATTGTCCTTCAAGACATCAATGGAAAGGTACCTAAAATTGTGTGTATATCATAATGTTTGTTTGTAATATGAGAAAGAATGTACCCTAACTGTTTGTATCTTTAGCTGGTCCACAAAATTATAGACTTGGGTTATGCCAAAGATTTGGATCAAGGGAGTCTTTGCACATCATTTGTGGGCACTCTGCAGTATCTGGTAAGTTTTATTTTACAAAAAAAGGAATTGAGAATTATGTTAGTGTTTCTGTATATGCATTTTGAGAGGTCATAATCATAAAGGCTTGTTAAAGTCCTTTCTTTGAATGTGTGCTGTGACTTTGGTGTTTGCTCTTTTTGATTTGCATTCCATTTGTTTGACATTATTTGTATTTCTTAGGCCCCAGAGCTGTTTGAGAGCAAGCCATATACAGTCACTGTGGACTATTGGAGCTTTGGCACAATGATCTTTGAGTGTAGTTGTGGTTTTCGCCCATTTCTACACAACCTGCAGCCTGTACAGTGGTATGTGCCTTTTTAACTGGAAATAGGGTGTTATAGTGCACCATTGGAGAATTAAAAGAAATCTCCACAGATTTTCTAAATTTCTGCGTAGGTCGATCACTCAGAACTGCTTATTTGGATTGTTCTGATGGAATGTTTCTCTAGATGAACTTTGAATTTTTCAAGTCAGATTTGTTTGCAAATGAAGACACAAAATTGATAGGAATATTGGCTTAATAATTGACTTAACTTTTTTTGCTCTTTAGGACAAGCAAAGTGCGTAATAAGGGCCCAAAAGACATCATGGCTGTTGAAGATATGAATGGAGAAGTTAGATTTTCAACACACCTTCCTTACCCCAATAATCTCAGCAGGTAACTAAATTCCCAAATGAGATGTGGAATGCTCAGATTTGTACCAAAAGCATCTTTTTGATGTCAATGATCCTGAGATGCAAAACATGTCTTAGGACTGCATGAATGAGGTTTAATGTTGAATGCCCTCCTGCCAGGACACTGCTGGAGCCCTTGGAGACTTTGCTACAGCTGATGCTGAAGTGGGATCCAGTTCAGAGGGGCGGGGGTCTGAACCCTGACACTAAACAGCCACAGTGCTTTGCACTTCTTGATCAGATACTCAAAATGAAGGTCAGCCATTCTGACAGCAGCAAAAAACATGGGCTTCTTTATGAGCAGTTTTTGGTGGACACTATAAGCAAGCCAAGCTAGCAGAGAGGTTTCACACATGATGCTTGTCCCTTTTGTTTTAGGTTGTGCACATCCTGAACATGACCACGACTCAGGTTCACTCTTTCCTGCTGAGTCCTGAGGAGGGACTCCACTCTCTTCAGCAGAGGCTTGAGGCTGAGACAAAAATTGAGCACCTGAACCAAGAGCTTCTCCAGGAGACGGGTGTGATGCTGGACCCAAGGAAACCTGCAGCCCAGTGTGTCCTGGATGGAGTTGTAAGAGAATTCTAATTTATGTCTGTCCCACCCCCCCAACCCCCCAAATACCTTTTAAAACTGACCCAGTTCTTATTCTGCTATTTACTTTTGTCTACTAGAGAGGATGGGACAGCTACATAGTGTATCTGTTTGATAAGAGTCTAACCAAGTACTCTGGACCCTTTACTGCCAGACCACTTCCAGAGAGTGTCAATTTCATTGGTGGGTATATCCAGAATTAGAGGTATTTCGTATTTACCAGTTGTGGGAAGTTCTGTGTTTTAGTTGTATTGTCTCAATTTTAATCTTCATTGTTGTTATTGCTTGGCTTGATTTCTCAACATGAGCTTTTAGTCTTAGAGAGTAAGACCATAATTGTTTCTAATACTGGCAATAGACTTTATCGTGCTGGTACTTTTTATCATGCTGGTGTCTTTTTTTAGTACGTGAGACCAAGACTCAGCTCCCCCTGAGTGCCCTTAAGAAGGTTTGGGGCGAGGCGGTGAGCTATGTCTGCGGCCTTCGGGAGGACTATAGCCGCTTATTTCAAGGCCAGAGAGCTGCCATGTATGTCCATCATGTTATAGCCTCTCCCATAGCAGGTTAAGCTTGATATTTTGTTTATTTATATAGATTTGTCATCTCACATTTTGATTGTACATCCTTTTCTTTATAGGTTGAGCCTTCTTCGATACAACACCAACCTCACTAGATACAAAAATCTGATGTTTTCATGTTCTCAGCAGTTAAAAGCCAAACTTGATTTCTTTAAGAGTAGCATTCAATATGACCTGGAGAAGTACAGTGATCAGATGCAGTATGGAATTTGTAAGTTGTGTGAATTCCTTTAACTGGATGCTTTAAATAGAAACTCTTTAAACAGAAACAGAATCTAAACTGATTGTTTGCTATCTGTAGCCTCTGAAAAGATGCTAAAGGCTTGGCAGGAAAATGAAGAGAAAGCTGCTGCATTTGGACAGGTGATTTGCTATTTAGTCCTTAATTTTTTAAACCATCTTGTTTATGTGTATCCTAGATTTGATGAAAAAGTATGTTTGCTCAATATTTTATGAAGTTGAAATAGCAGTAATGAAAGGTAGTATATTTCAGGTGGTCAGCATGATTTGTTTTCTTACAGGTTGCAGAGATCAGCCACCTAGATGATGAGATTATGGCCTTGCACTCAGAGATTGTTGAACTTCAGAGAAGTCCATATGCCCGGCGCCAAGGAGATGTCATGGAGCAGCTGTAAATATTGCTTAGCATCTATTCCCTGTAAACTTCAATCACTTGTCTAAACTTTGTTTAATGAAACATTGTACTGGTGTCATTCTAGTGAGGAGAAAGCTGTTGAGCTCTACAAACAACTGAAGGCGAAATGCAAAAGTAAGCTTTGTCATTTACACTTTTGGTCTGCAATGTGTAATGATGGAAAGACACGGATGCATCACAGTTACATAAATTAAGTAGAAAATATATAAGGTGCAGTAGAAAAGATTAAAACAACCACAAAAATTATATATACTATAAAAATTATATATATACATATATATATACAATTGTACGGTAGGTTGCATAGGTATTATATACTATACAGCCACAATAGAATAAACCAAAAACGAATCACAAATACGTCACCATCTGTTATGCAAGTGGCTGTGCAAAGATGTACAGGAACATTCATTGAGTAATCGATGACCAAGCACATCTACTGAAAAGTACAATGATCAAGTTAGCCAAGAATAGTACAGGTCTGTACATGTCAGTATGTATGCATGAAGTGCGTCTAAAGTGACGTGCACTGTAAAGAGGACTAACATAACCAAGTAATGTCCACTGAATAAAGAATGACCAGTTTAACTAAGAATTGCTATGATTGTAGCTAGCAGTTAGAGTAAGGTTATATCTAAAGTGGCTGTGCATTATAAATATAATCATACATGTATAGTACTGAACGTGTCATATGTACGGGTGTTTAAAGTAGCAGTGCATGTTGAGAAGATAAGCAGGTGATGCTTAGTGAAGTTTATATGGTTCAGTGCACAAGGATGAGTTGACACAGAGGAGAGGAGCTGTATAGTGTGGTTGCAATTGGAAGGAACGATTTCCTGTACCGTTCCTTGCTTACAGCAGAGCTGGATAACTCTGTTGCTGAGGGTACTCAGCTGCAGGTCATGGAGAGGTTGTGTGGTGGTGTTCTGGATAGCTACGAGTTTGTTAAAGAAATGAACCGTGGATTTAACAGTTTAATCAGCTGCCTCCAGTCATGGTTTGGACTGGTTTCACTTGCTTATGCTTGTGCTCCAGTGAATGACCCACAGCATGGATACAGTGACAGCTCGGAGATGGTGAAGGTCATTGTTCAGACTGTACAGAATCAGGACAAAGTACTTAAGGATCTTTATGCACATCTCAGGTAAATGGTTAAAACCATTCTGTTTAAAATAGCTACTTAATTGCTTTTAGTCATTTTTCACTTTATAAAAAGCAGTTAAATGTTGGGGAAAAGTGTTGAGTACAAAAAAAGGTACAGTGCTTTCTAGCTGACTTTTATCGCTAATCTGTATGTATATATGTGTGGAGTAAATTACACATTTTCGTAAGAGTTTAAATAACAATAACTAACTGAAGATGGTTTCTTGTAATGATGCTCTCTGAAACAGAATTTGGAAAGGTTCCAGGTGGTGTAACAACAGATTTGTGAAATGTTGCAGTCTGTGTGTATATGTTATAAACCCCACTAGGTGCACTGGTGGAATTGTACAGTCATCAGTGGTTGTACCTCAATGTAAATATATAAAAAAGATATGTAGAATGTAAAAATGTAAAAAAAAAAAATAATTCTACGGGTTAAATTTTAAATTGTTAGGGGACTCCACGCTTACCAAAACACTGTTTCATTTTTTTTGTCAGTAAAATTCTGCTGAGCAAACAGAAGATAATTGACTTGTTTCCCAAGATTGAGAAAACCCTAGACAACATTAAAGAAGCAGACAGCACTGTCATGCAGATGCAGATGAAGCGACAGAGGGAGTTCTGGCACTTACTGAAGATTGCCTGTGTAAGGCTCACACTTTCAAAGCCTTCACGAAGACTTAATGAAAATGAACAGCATTAATGTACACATTTATGGCAGGTTAGCTTATAAGTGCTGCATTTGTAGTAAAGAGGATGTATGCATGCTTTCAGGCACAGAACACAACACGCAGCCAGAGCACAGAGATGTCCTCTTCTCTGTCAGCATGGTCCCATTCTCAGACTTCTTGCTCACCACGCCTGCCAATGTCCCTGCAGGTCCAGCAAGATAAGTAAGAATTCTTGTCATACACAATTATCTGCGCACGCATGATGGGAACGTATTTATGGATCTTGCTAAATTTGAATCATTTTGCGTTCCAGTGATACAGTCGGCCATCTACTAGAGGAGAACCAGAAGTACTTAAACCAGCTCACGAGTCTGTTGCAAGAGACAACTGAGGAAAAACCAGAGGTGAGTTCAGAATCTTTAGGATGAAAGCATATAGATCAGATATTAAATTATTTGATCTATCTGAATGACACACAAATTAAATGTATTTTAAGGTAGACATTTCTAATTACTAATGCATGTTAACTTCTCTGCTGAGATATATCAATAATTGGTTTTGATATATATATGTCATATAAGGAAAATGCTTTTTTTAATATTCTAACTCCTTTTTGTCTTTCTTTTCTACGTAGGATCAAGACTGGAGCTGGATTACATATGAATCGCTGATTGCAAAATCGCAACGTTTATAGATTTATGGAAATGACCTCTAATGACTGGTTATTCTCTGCAGTACCGTTCATAAGTTTTACATGAATGTGTTTCTGTTGGCATATATGGTTTTTCACTGTAGTAACCTGTTGGAATCACCTGTTTGTTGTGCATCATAATTCCATTAATATCATGATGTATTTTTAATGTTCAAAATACCACCAGTTTCAAACAAAGCTTAAACATACAGTTTAAATACACAGGTATTTATTTATTGTTGTAGACCAACTTAATCTATTCTGTATGGGCTGATTGTATTTGAGGTTTTAGCTGTTTTATCTGGATTTGAGTTATATAGATGCACTTTAGAGGCTCACTGTGAATGGAGTGGGACTTTACTCTGTTGAAAGACACTTGTAAAATTCACAAAGTCAAGATGGTAGCCTGCTATTACAAACTGTATGGTAAATCTTCAAGAAAGGTTTCCTTCCTAATAAAGAGTTGAGAAAAAAATAAACATGTCAGATTAGAAAAAAGGCACAAGTTTAATTTTACAATATGGTATATACATGTTTCTGATTATAAAGAAATCTTACATCTTTTCATGAACTTAGCAGAAGCACCACTTGACCATAAAAAATAAGCCTGTAGCAGCTGATGATTTGTCATGGTTGTGTTGGTTGTAGAAGAATGGGAAACTGATTCTACTACAAAAACTACATTTTCTTTCCTTTTCTTAAATGAAGTGTCATAGAGTCATCAGTGCAATCCCAGGCCTGAAGGAGAGCCTGCTCATTATGAATTTGCAGTAATAAGGATGTCACTAAAATAATCTTAGCCATTTGTTATTTATAAAAAAAAAAATTGTCATTCATTGTTGATTCACTGTTTGCCCAAAGATAATCAGCTCTACACAGAAGGTTGGTGTGTCAGTACCATTGACACAAATTAGCTATATTTCATCTTGATGATGTTTTGAACAAAAATAAAATTATTTAGTGTTCTCCATTTTGTGTTTATTTAATTGTCTGAAATTTGAATATGTAGTGTATATAGTAATATTAGATATGGCATTACAAATAACCGAGACTGCCACCACATATAGTTAAAAACTTCTGAAGGCTATGAAATGGCTGTTTTTCCTTTTAATAGAGCATCCTGTAAAAATATCAAAGTCCCTTACAGTGGTATGCTACAGTGGCTAAAAGATTTGACAATTGTACTAAGTGCTGTAAAGTACGAAAACTTTTAATAAAGTACATTTCGAATGCTTTAAAGTAGATAATTGTCTGTAGATGCTCGCAATGCCAGCGGATCCTCTTATATTATATATTGGCTAATGCCAATATTACGTAAGGGCTTTTACTTTGAAAAATTGGTTTGAGGGGAGGAAAGACTTGCTCTGTCATTATTACAGCTGCCAAATTTATATATATATATATATATTGCTTCCTGCTGAGTAAAACGCGTGTATCGTAGCTTCAGTTGAAAGGTAAGTATTAAAAGAAATTAATAAATTGGTTTGATTATTAATGTGTTTTTTTTATAAGAACATAAGAAATACGTGCCACGCGTAATGCATAAACTGAACTTTGCATGAAGTCGTTTTTGTCTTTTCATAGGAATTAATACCTAAGAAATAAATACCTTAACATTTTATCCAGCGTTAAGCTTCTTGCAAAGTTCTCGCACTTTGCTGATGTTAGTCAACTAGTACATTTCCGTTAAATGTTTGTTTTCATTTTGCAGATTCCATCGGCAGTTATGGCTTCGACTCAAAAGTGCTATGGCAAAGGTGAAGAAAGCATGCTAGGATAACTTTCCAAGAATGAAGTAGATCTAGCCAACTGACTAGTTTATCTGGCATTTATCACACTCTTCGCTACACAACTGAAATACGTTTTATTGTACTGTGCATCAAAACTTTAAAGCTCTGGAGAGATTGGAGATTTGGTTGTTCATTTGCCGTATGATTGATTTATTTTGTAGGATCATGTGTTCCTGGCCCAGTACCGAATGGCCAAATACGGATATACAGCATGAGATTCTGCCCCTTTGCCCAGAGAACAAGATTGGTACTTAGTGCCAAGGGTATTAAGTAAGTCCAGATGATTGCATCACTGTGAATTATAAGTTGGTTTCTTTTATTTTATGTACTAGCATATGAATTAGAGAATAAGGTTTAAAATAAGCACTTTTCTTAAATGTAATTGTTACTGCCCATTCGTTATAGGTATGAAACTGTGAACATCAATTTGAAAGACAAACCTGAATGGTACCTGGAGAAGAACCCTCTTGGCCTAGTGCCAACCCTGGAGACCCCCCTGGGTCAGTTTATCTATGAATCACCAATCACGTGTGAATACCTGGACGAAGTATATCCAGAGAAAAAACTGTTTCCCTTGGACCCCTTTGAAAAAGCTCAACAGAAGATGTTGCTAGAGGAATTCTCAAAGGTATGCCCTCTTGATTGTTGGATCAGAGAGAACTTTTGAAGTGTGACATCGAGTTTAATTAACAGAAAAATCAGAAATTAGAAGTAGTTACAAACATTCTCAGCAAATAAAAAAATCTAAACATGTTTCTCATGTAGATAGAAAAATGTCCCGTTGAAGGTGCATATTTCACAAAAGTAAATACTATAAAATGTTTTGCAAAAATACACGTGAATAAAATTTTAAAAATATCTCTATCGATTTTGTAATAATTTCAGGTCATTCCATTGTTCTACAAGATTGCTGGAAGCAGGAAAAATGGTGAGGATGTGTCTGCAGTGGAAGCAGAGCTTAAGGGGAAGCTCTCCAAACTGAATGAGGCAAGTTTAAATATTCAAATTACAAATAATTTTGTCCAGGTTTGGTTGTTTTCCTCCAAAGTAATTCATAAAATCTAACCTATATTCTTTACATTTTTTTCAACTTTGCCAGGTCCTTGTTAAGAAGAAAACCAAATTTTTTGGAGGAAACTCAGTCACTATGATTGATTACCTTATCTGGCCATGGTTTGAGAGATTCGAGGCGTGGCAGCTGAATCAGTAAGCTTTCTTTCTTAATCCAAGATTTATAACAAAGGCAACATTTGATCTATAGGACCTGCATGCAAGAGAACAATGAGAGAAAACAGACTGCTACACAAAAGAGCAGTTGTACAAATGATCCTGGTTATGACAGTGGAATTTTAGTGCAGGTCTCCTATTCAGAAATATTGCACAGTCATCTTGATTGTCAAAATTTCAGTGTAGCTGATAACTTTCCCTTTGTTTTCAGTTTGTGGTGAGCCACACCCTCTACAGATGACAAAGTAAAAGAATAAAAGCATAACAACTCAGCATTACCTTTATCCCTAAATGTTTCTGTATTATACATGTTTCTACATGCAAACTACTGTAGCTCCTGAGCAGGTAGAGCATGGTCCAACTAACACCAAGGTCATGTATTTGATTCACAGTGAGCACCTATACTGATAAATATGTAAACTTTTCTGTTTTCTTAGCTGTCTTGATGGCATCCTGGAGTTGAACAAGTGGATTTCACATATGCAAGAGGATCCAGCAGTGAAGGACATTATGTTCAATACAGATTCCCATAGAGTCTTTTTCAACTCATACATGGCCGGCAATCCAAATTATGACTATGGCTTATAGATTTATATACTGGGGAATGGTTGTTCTTTTTCTAAATGGATTTTCTAAAACTGATGTTTCTGCTGTATTCAGAAAAAAACTCTTTCCCTCTGTTGACATGTAATCTTTAAGTGATTTCTTACATAGGCTTTGTTATAGATTTAGAGAAACGTGCTGGGTTTTTTTTATGTAGCACGTATATATAGCATTATGTAGCAACTAATAGTGATTCTTCTGTTGATGTTTTCTTATCTTGTGGGGTGCAGGTTTGTATTCATTTAACATAGTTTCAGACTAGTCTAGTCACCACTTTTGAACAGTGTAATTTTTGGGGGGGAAGGGTACTTAAAACATGGACAATATATATTGTTTGACATTTTTTATTGTAAATGATTAAAACTTCAATTGCATACATTCTTTTGTTACCTGAGGTTTGACTAAACACATCAAGTACTAAACACATCAAATACTTTGTGTCATGTTTTTGTTGCTTTCACTGCGTTCATGTCTATGGGGTGATATGGTATGACTGGCATGAGAGTATGAAACAAAGTCTTATTATTCAGCATGAAATGCAAACTGCCCCTACCTAGAAATCAAAAGTTCAACTCTTGCTATTTAATACTGGTTGTACAAAAGTTTACAAGTTTCTAAAGTTCTGACTAATTACAGCTTTTGTTTATTAAGTACCTTATGCATTATTCTCTCACTCACTGTGGAATGACAGAATAGGTATGACTTGAATTTGGTGCACCAATGGAATGGTGGAAAAAATGTTCACATGACAGGCTTCATGGACATGGCTATCTCTGGGTCCTGGTATTTTGCTATGACCTACATGTACTTAAGTCCCTAAAACTGATAGCTGTACATATCTAAATTCTTAACACTCCTAAATCCTTCAAAGCAGCAGCAACAGAGACTTTTTCTGAATGTTATTCCACAAGAGAAGGAGAAAAAGATATTTAAAAGTCCAGGGAAAGAAGTTTAATATTGAAATTGCACCCTGTTTTACTTACTGGACAGGCATCAGCCAAACAAGAGTGAACACCCCTTTAGCTTCTCTAATGTTTGTTCCTCATTGTCACAGGGAATTTTTTCACAGGGACGTCATCCAAAACTTGTGGATTGTTCCTGTATATGACTGTTTGTTTTTATTTGACAATTTAATCCATGATTCTATCTTCACTTTCATGAGATGCCTAAGGAAAGCTGGGTTCTTCTTTTGAATCTCCATTGCTTTCAAGATTATCATATCATCTTTTAGGGGTCTTTCCTGGTTACCATCATACTTGGCTTGATTTTAGGGGGGTTGCAGTATTGCCTGCGAAGCTGCATTGTGACAATGTCTAGCCTGTAAAAAGTGCTACACAAATGAAACTAACTTTACTTGCCATGACATGCTTACTTGGTCTATCAGGCTTGGACCTAGAAAAGCATTATATAAATATACTCTGAAACAAAAAGATCGTCAATGATTATCATACAGCATTATACTAATTCATTTCCCCATGTTATATTATTATATATTGAATATAACACTATACTTAGGAAAGAGTCTTACATAAGTTGAAGTGGCTTAAAAGCACCACAGTAACAGCTGCCTAAATATAAAGTGAATGCTATTAGTACAGAAACTTATTCATTCTTTCAGTGTTCAAAAATATATACAATCCATTTTTTGACCTAGAAGACAGGAAAGAACAGCAAGCAATAGAGCCCTCTTATTTCCATTCACACAGTGAGTCCATGACTCAGTTGTGTGTATGACTCAGATGTTGAGTCCATGATGGGCATCACCATTGGAGAAGTGAGGGGTGTATTCTTGAATAAGGACTGGTGCATTTTTAAGCATTTCATGAAAATGCTCCACCATCTTGGCATACATTTGCCTCTGTAACACCAGAGGTCTGAAAAGGTTTATTGGTTCTGCAGTCTGGAATATTCTCGGAACTGCAATAGCTGCTGGGACAAGAGGGTTCCCAATGATAATATGACAAAGTCTTTTTTCCTGCAGGCTTTTCTGTAGGAAGCTCAACAAGTCCTGCAACCTCTGGTTCAGACTCTGTGGTCGCCATTCTGAAGGAGATTTTTTCAACAGCAGATGCATGAGAGCCGTCTTAAAATGGTAGTTGGTGAGGGCACTTATTCCTGTCAAACCTGTTTGCTTTCTATGCAAGAAAGACAGTAACTGAAGGCACCAGAGGTGGCAAGAGTTTTCTGGAAGGCTCTTTGCCACGTATTTAAGCAAATTTCTCTCATAAACAGTGAATGAAAGTTGCCAATGTATGTCTGAGGCATTGCCAGTGTCACAAGGAAAATGAGAGATGAAGTAAGCATCTGAATCTTCAAGCTGAATGGCAGGTATAATATTTAGAACTACAACCTTCCCTGACCTGAACCTGATCTTCAGTGCCCCAGGAAAATCCAGGTTTCGGAAAGTGAGCTCAAATTCATACTTGTGAGAAATCTGTCCCCATGCTCGGGTCACTGAGATCTGGAACCACTTCATCACCTGATTTTTTGATAGGAAAGTAGTGTTTCTTGAGCACAGCAGTTTCTCCAAGGCATGGGCATTAGTTTTGTTACTGTCATCTCTATTGTGAAGCAGACAGAGCATATCCTCACCCAGGTTTGTTGCTCCACAGAGGCAGTCAAGGCAGTTCTCACTGGTATTTGTCAGCTTAATCCTTCCACATCCTTGCAGGTCTATTGGGATGTCAGAGGATGCACTACACCACAGCTGGAACTGGAAATTGTAAGGCTCTGGGGGTGCAAATGGCACAATGAGATCACACACGAGAGGCTTAAACACTCTCCAAGACTCAAACATGCTGCCCACCCCAACAAAGTCCTCAAGCTCCATGTCAACATTGCGGTCACAAATGCTCCTCAAAGATTCAAGAAGGTCATCTGCAAAGCCCTCAACAAACTCCCGTACTCTCCCACACTCATGGATGAAGGAATGGAAGCTGGTTTGACAGAAGTTGCTTAAGACACCTTTATCAAAGGCCAAAACCTTACTGTTAACAGATCCACTGTTGTACCCTTCTTCATCTTCAGCACTTTCAGGTGTTTCACTAGGGATCAGATCCTGCCTACAAACTTCGATTGTGAAGAAAATGACGAGAGAAAGGGCTGTCCAAAAGTACCAGCCATAGGAATCAAAGCTAGAATCCAGGTCTTCATGATCAGTCTTGGAGATCTCCAGTTCAAGACGCTCTTGTTCAGTCCGTAGCCTCTCCTCATGCTCCTTCATCCGAGTTATAATGTCATGTTCCTGTTCTGGGATGGTTGTGTTCTCCTTCGGGAAAAGCAGTGGATGGTTAAGAATGGCAGCTGCCACCACCATGCAGACCCGTGCTATAGCCCCCTGCATCTCTCATTGGATATCTGTGGAAAAGTTAGTTTACAAAATTACTCATTTCAAATTACAGAATAAAAATATATATACATTTAAAAAAATGTTTAATGAGTAAATCCTTTAGCTACTTGCTTGGTATACCACATGCTAATATAAGGAAGAGTTGTCACAATTTATGACAGTTCTGACTAAACAGCCAAAACAAACAAACAAACAAACTTGACTCAAATCTCTTTAAGGGTATAGTTTTTCAATTGAGTTTTAGCAAAAAAATAAGACACATCAACCCTGATGACAAACGTACTACTACATTGCTTTTTGTAGAAACCACACAAACATTAGGCAAACTCTACAAGATAATGTCTGCATGTCCTGTGATGTACAACTGTGAATCACTTAAACATTTTGTGGCGTCCAGCCAGCTAAACTGATTTTGTCTGAAAACACTTTTTACTGATGTTTGACTTTTTATGAGAGTAATACTTATTCTGTTTTAATATCAGATCTTTTTAATAGCCTCAAAATACAGTGGTCACCACCTAAGTTAGTCAAATAATGAAAACGTAATGAACTGCCTTAGACTAATACACAGAATCGAAGCTCTTTAAAACATTAGACAGGAAGGAACTTGATGAACAGTGAAGGAAGTTTTGTAATAGCACTGCTTCTGAGAAACATTTGAATTATTGCAAAATTAAATACACGAAACAGTTGACATCATTTAGTTGTTACATACATCGCTTGCTTACACACATCAAACAGAAGAAATATGAGCAGTCTGGTTTAAAGATCTGCTTTAATTTAATTGTGGTAGTCGTTTTATTTCCTTGTTCAATGGCTTAAACATTTTTAACATAAAACTTAAAGTTGGTGTTATCTTTTCTTATGGTTAGTACCAAACAGTGCAAACAACAAAGTCACAAAAATGTAAATAAAAGCCCTCTTCCTTATCATGTTTGGAGTTTGAGCAACACCACAGGGAATACAACTCTTGTAAGCCTATTTCTCCGTCCAAAAAAGGAAGAAAACACCTCAGCGGTCTCTTCAGTGGTGGAAATACAGGCCTACACGCTGAGATATCTGCAAATCACATATGACCTGTTTGTAAAGGGGGTCACCAATGCAGTCAGATTTCGTATGCCCCCAACCAATCCTCCGACGCGTTTTTTTTATCTTTATTCAGTATTCCATTTTCACTTCGTCGTGCTACCTAGTATAGTTTTATAGCTAATTCGCAACATACACTTTATTATAACATACACATTTCATTACAGTCCGTTGAAAACGGCTGGTGGCTTTGTGTCGCAAAAATGTAAGCATGTTTAGCAGGCTAGCAACCAGACCTTTCAGTCAATCTGACTTAAAAATATGATTTATATGCACAGTAAACGCAACAATCCGCTGAAAGTGGTCGTGGGAACCTACAACATATATTGCAATCGTAAAGGTTGTGCAAACGACAGACTTTCGTAAGAGCATGTGTGATATAACCTATGTTAACATCTCCTAAAATAGTTTCGCAGTTTCGTTTAGCATGTTTGAGGAACAATAAATGAAGAGAAAAATGAATTTATCAATGTAGCCTACTGATAAAGACATGATTAAAAACATAAGCCTAGTCGAATGTCCATACGATCTTTTCGATCCGATCCCTTTGCTAAGTATTGGACGACTGTACAAACGCAACAATTTGAAGTGAATAAACTAACAGAAAATGTAACAGCGAATAAATGGAAAAGACGCAAACGCCAAGACTGAAAAACTGTCGAAGTGAGGAGGGTTTATATGGTCCTACTTTTAACCTTAAACTGTATGGATTTATTTAGGGCATTTAGCTGACGCCTTTTTTCCATACTTACAATTAAGACTGAATACATCTTGAACAACTGAGAGTTAAGGGTGTTGCTCAGAGGCCCAAAAGTGTGTGGCTGGGGGCAGGCTTGAACTGGGGGTGGAAATTGAACTGGCAACTTTTTGATTGCTAGGTGAGTACCTCAACCATTATTACATTATTAAAGAGTATCTATACACTACCTCTTTTAATCGGATTGTAATTCAGTTGATGTTCAACTGGAGGAGTCACACTGTTACGTAGGTATTTAACCTAGGCCTGTATGAAGGGTTTAATTAGGATATATACACTGTTGGTAAAGTGTAAAAGAGTTGTTACAATGTATGTGTAAAATGGTGAGTTGATAAAGTGTTAACTTTGTGGGTTGTTTGAATGCATAAATTTGGGTACTGATATCCGGAACCAATATGGCACCGGATCCTTAATGGCACTTAAAGGGATAATTAGGTGAAAGAATGTACTGGGTTTTTCACTTACACCAGGTATAGACGAAAGGCCGAAACATTTGGAGCCCAGATGTTGACTTTCAAAGTTTATTAGTAATATATAGCATCTTGTTATAAACTACAGAAGAAAAATATTAAGATAATCTGGGGTATGGGGAAAATCATGTAAATTAATTTTTTCAGCGAAATACTCCTGCCTGAGCAGTCCATTGAAATATTTGTCCTCAGGAGTTCTGAAATTGAGTGGTTTTGTTTGATTGTTTTTTAAAGTACCAGTTCACGCACAGTTTTAAAATATCGTTTTAGTACCGGTTTCGGAAAAACCCAAATGATGCTTGAGAGTGCAAACGTAAAATAGGAATGAAATGGGTCACCGGTGGGAATCAAATTGCGTAAGCATGTTGCTTTACACTGTCAGATGAGTCATACTGCCTTACAAAACAAAACAAAACAAAACACAAAATTAACGGTTTGCAATAACTGAAACCCAATTCCTAAAGGGTCTTAGTGACACAAAAATACTGAGTGAACTAAACAGAACATAACCATTGTTTTAATTTGAGTAAAATACATGCAGGATATTTAGCATACAAAGCATTTGTAGACTACATGCAAAGCATCTGGCTAACTCCAGCACTGTAGTCAACAAATACAAAAATTCATAAAAGAAACCGAGCGTGAGCAACACAAGTGAGGCTTGTGTTCTCTATTCAGAGAACAGGAAACACTGCAGTCTGTCAACTTCAAGTTTAGAATACATGAGAGATCCAAAACCTAGGTGTGAGTATTAGTGCTGGGCATGACTGAACTTTTCAGTGCTAAACAAGTGCTAGAGTTTTGACACAATCGGTATTTCAGATTTAAAACGCGAACGTTATATTCACTGAAATTTTATTAGAACAGTATAAGCAAATATGAGATAAAAAAAAACGTTATCCGTGTAGAGAAGCAACTGTATTTATTATACAGTGACGTTTAGTAAGTGAAGTCTCATTTTAGTTTTCAAGTTCAATTAGACTATGGGCTACCTACCTACATGAGATATGTTTATTATTATTATTATTATTGTTGTTGTTGTTGAAGTTCAATGAATGGCATGCAGCTTCCTGCATAACCGCAGGCTGATAAGCTGTAACGTAGGACACAGGCAAAAAAACGTTTAATGCCTAATTGTGAACATGTTCAACGCATATACAAAAATATTAAACACATGTAAGAAAACATTAACTTGCCTTTTACTTTTAGAGTTTAATCCTTTTGTTGTACATTGTCTTGGAACAAGAGAGAGAAAGTACCGCCATGTAGCAGCCTATGTGACTTCGCTTTTTCCTCTTACTGTTCTTGACTCATGGTAGAGAAGCGTACTGGTCATTTCCTGGAAACGGTCTACTCATGAGGACATTTTGCCTCGCCTATAAAAAGATTATGGGTTGGACCAGCAGAATTTGTTCAGCTTGTGTTCCATGTGAGACAATGCTTCACTATTAGGAGTATCACGTGTGTCTCCCACTTGCCACAAAATAACAGAACTGGTCAAAGAAGGTTCATTTTAGCAAAAACGTTATTTTATAAACATTAACAACAAGAAAAAAGAGTCAAACAACCATACTAAACGGGTATTACCGCAAATTAGACGAAACCACCACACGTGAGGGAAAGAAAGAATTGTTGTATCCCTCTTGAAAGATAAAAGTGCACCACCAGAGGGCGCTACAAGTTTAAAAACCTGACCCCTAAACCCACTCAAAAACAAACAAAACCCCCCCAGAAAAATCTAATGTTCATATATTAAACATTTAAAAGTATGTGTTAGTACTGTTAAGGATTATCAACCCAATGCAATAATAAAGCATTATGAGTAATACAATTATATTCCTCCTTAATACTTACATTACAGGAGCAGCACTTGCACCATTCACACAGCCATTACTTTTTTCATCGCTGGCACTGGCTTTGATGCTGTAAGGCTATGCACCTGTTGGGTGTGGCCAGTTAGAAGCCTAAACATTGTACTTTGTGTGGTCCTCTAAATTCTATGCTGAGTTAACGCAGCAGATTCACACTTTGGCTCTCTAAAGGCGCATGCAATTCTATTATTAATCTTATATATTCAGGACGGGTTATTAAAAAACAACAATAATAGCAACTATATACCTACTGTACAACACAGGTACGCTGTCATTTATTGTGTTTTAATAAACATAGCTTAGTTTAAATTTGTTTTTTTAACTCTACGTAGTATAGTCTCTACGACTCTTTTATATGGATCGCTTAAAGCTGGTTCTGCAATATTTCCAATCAAATTCCGAATCCATCTCTAATGGAATCTGCGTGATATTAGCCCTAGTAAGTGTTAAGCTCTACACAAGTTTTGATTTTAACTGTCCGTGTATACCCCAATACAACAAAATGTACGCACTTGGCGTAATGTTCGTTCCACCAATTATACTGTTCTTAATGGGAGTCCTAATAAATCGTCATACCGGGGTTATGATGGAGGAATGGGCCAGACCGACAGGCAACAGGACAAAAAATCCAGCAGTTGTAAAGTAAGCCTTCTCTCTGTTATTGAATAAAATGTAGTTCATCTTTAAATATCAGGTTACAGGACATACTTTTAAGCCTATTATTTTACCTTGTAAAATAGTTTTTGCTTTAATTTTTAAACCTACACATGTTTGTTTGTAAGTAAACAATTTCCCCACAGATATTTGTTTTCAGCTATGATGCAGCGGGCTCTGTTAGCTCCCATGGTGTGGATCCTAATGTCCCTGCTGGATGGAAAATGTTTCATTTGTGCATTCAGCATGAGTGTGGACCACAAACATTTCAATGGGATGCCCAACAATACTGGCCTGGACCTGGTCAAGATCATGGCTAAGGTGCCTTGTAAGGAAGACATGATCTTCAGGAACAACACTTTCCGTAAAGCAGTCTCACGCTACGTGCGCTGTTACTCCCAAGTATGTAGCTTTTTTTTCATTTTTGTGTTAATGTTTTGGTGTCTACGAAAGCTCCACAAACCAAATTTCGCATCCTTCTTTGCATTTGAGTGCTGGTTGTTTGTGGTTGATTACAATATTATTAGCCATTACATGAAAGTATAATTCCTCTTGTTGTATAAGAGGAGTCGATAACTGCTTGTTGATTGTAGATATTAATCATATTGCTAATGTTTAAATTAATAGTAACATTAAACTTTGCATGCTGCCTTCTTTCAGGCAATAGGATGGTCTATCCTTCTTTTCCTTATTCTTCTGGGGGCAGTGGCCCGAGTCATCAAACCATGTTTCAATCATGCCACTTTCCTCCAGACACGTTACTGGAGCAATTACCTGGATGTTGAGCAGAAGCTCTTCGACGAGACTTGTGTTCTTCATGCCAGAGAGTTTGCCAGAAAATGTGTAGTGCAATTTTTTGAGAATATGCAAGATGATATGGTTGTCAGGTTGCCTCTATCACAAACCCTCAGATCTATGAAAACTCACAGTGAACATGAGGAAGAAGAGGAGCATCTCCATGGTATAACCAAAAAGAAGCAGGTGGATCACCTGCTTCAGACATGGTATGAGTGCAGACCTGAGCTAGATGTGACTAAGATTGTGTATAAGCCCACTGTATGTATCGCCTGGGAGGACCATGATGGACACATAGTTCAATCAGATGTGTGACAATGTAAGAAAAAGCACATATGTTTGAAAATAAAAACTCAATTGGTAAATCTGGAAAGTAAGGCAGCCAGCAATATGTTCTTTAATTTTATTTGTAACATTCAAAAGCATGATTGGAGTTCCAATAAAATTGATAAAACTTTATTTATAACTCGTACATATATGTATAGGAACCAAATTCCCAAGTTTGACCAAATCAAAGACTACAGTCTATACTATCATTAATAACTCAATTAACAATGTTGAATTTAATCTAATATTTGTTGACGTGGTTTCCTTACTTATCAAGTTGTGGCAACTTTATTGTACATTAAATAGATATTGTGCAGTACTGTAAGCATAATTCTACATGTATAAATTGAGATGTGCTAGAAAGTTTGAGTCAGGCTTTAGCCAGTCAGGTAAGGCAACTTGCATGATGTGATTTGACTGCTGCAGGATTTGTTTTGTTTTGCATGTCTCCTTCCACATGTTGCTCCACAACATAATGGATATTAGCTATGATGCAAATAATAGGGGGAATTCCACAACTGAAATGGAAAAAAAACTAATGTATGAGCTCTATTTCTTTATACAAGATTACGTTAATTTATTTTAAGCTTAGTGTACGACTTTATACTGTTTATTCAGTTTATGTAGATGGTAATATTTAGTTGATAGACATTAAACCATCTTTTGGATAAATAACTATGTATATCTGTGCTTCTGAAAAAGTTCAATAATAAAATTAACTATTTATACTGCCATCAAACCAGATATTGTAGATCTACAGATACTATAAATTCAGCCTGAACTGCCGTACACAAGCGCAAATCTACCTAAGGGCGCATTGGGCAGTAATGGAAAGGAGGGGTCAGAACAGTGTCCTGACTCCTATGTGCATAAAGGGAACTCTACCTCTGTTCCTACCGCCTTTGTTTAATCTGCTTCGGTAAATAGTTTGCACAACGGAGAAACCATATTCTGGGCAAAATATTTAGGGCATTCGTCACATTTGCTGATATTGTCTTCATATTTGAAAAGGCAACAAACAGGTATTGTAAAAATGGATAAGTTTCGCATGATGTTCCAGTTCTTGCAAGCTAATCAAGAGTCATTCATGAATGGCATATGTGGAATTATGGCCCTGGCAAGCGCTCAACTTTACTCTTCTTTTGAGTTCACTTGCCCATGTCTTCCGGAATACAATTACGCTTATGGAGTCGGTATTCTTATAGTTCCAGCAATATGGTTTTTTATTCTTGGATATGTACTCAATAATAATATATCGATGCTGACAGAAGAGTGGAGACGTCCTACGGGAAAGCGCGGAAAGGACCCGTCCATCTTGCGATATATGTTCTGCTCCATGACGCAGCGCGCTTTGATCGCGCCTGCAGTTTGGATAGCTGTGACCCTAATGGACGGGAAGAGTTTTTTATGTGCGTATAGCGCCAGGATGGATTTGCGGCAGTTCTTAAATGAGAGCCATACCATTCCGCCTGAGAAAGACCTCGTGAGATTACTAGCGAAAATTCCCTGTAAGGATATATTCGATGGGCACTCTGTTATTTCCAGGGAAGCAGCTACGAGATATATTCGCTGCATGTCACAGGTAATCCTTCAAACAAACCTCAATCAATCAGCACGCAGCCCATGTCCTTAGAAGTTGTTGGTGGTGGAGAGTTTAGAGAAGAGGGGCTGTTCTTTATATTTGCCTTATAATAATGTATAATAAAACATCTGAGTGGAAAATCAAGCAGTGGCTCATGAACCTCACTATAAATGTAAATATTGTTATGTGAATACTCTTTGACAGAAGAGGGCTGTGCTTGTGGAAGTCCCTAATGTGAAAAAAGAATCCTTAACAGTCCTTAACAAAAATAAACAATCTGGCAGTATGTATTCAGGGGGACGGTTTAAAGAGACTGAAACCTTTAATTTTGATATTTAATAGTACTTTTTTGTGATTGAAATCTCAGAAGGTCATAATGATACTTTAATATTAGATAATATCAGATATAATCTGTCAGTCACAAACTAGTATGACATGTAAATCTATCAGTATTTACACGTCAACTTGCCTTAACTTAAATGTCTTTTAAAGTTATGTTCCTATATCTCAGTATAAAATTACTTGAGTGTCTTTGATTCCTCAGGCCTTCGGATGGGTATTTTTGCTGATGATGACTTTGGCGGCCTTTATGGTAAGGGCAATCAGACCTTGTTTTACACAGGCTATCTTCCTGAAAACCAAATACTGGTCCCATTACATTGACACAGAGCGCAGACTCTTCGATGAAACATGCCGAGAGCATGCTAAGAGCTTCGCCAAGGTCTGCATACAGCAGTATTTTGAAAGTGTCAGTGGGGAAATAGTGCCATTCCACAACAAGATCCATAACAAGGAAGGAAAAGAGACACGTGATGATGAAGATATATGCACAGGCGATGATGAGAAACTCCTGGGCATCCGTGAAAAGGAGGACATGAACAAAGTTCTGTGGAACTGGCACACCTGTAAACCCCCACTGCAGCTTCACAAACAGGGAAAGGATGGAAGGCTGCATGACCACTCAAGTACTCATAACCACACTACAGATTATCACAGTCACAAATCCATAAAGAATAGATATGCAGCATATTATTCCAAAGTATAATGATGTTATGAGTTGTGCATTTTTTAAATAACGCTAGTTTAATATTTTTTTTGTTGCTACTTTTAAAATTTAGAACATTTAGAATACATTTTCTGACATGATACAGGTCTTTCCCATGTAGGTATATTCAGATTTCTGTACATAACGTACAAATAAGTTTTGAACTTATTCTCTGTAGTTTACTTCACCACAGCAGCCATTTTGGGCAGTGAGTTCTCTCTTCATATGGTTTAAATACTCCACCTATTTTTCGACTGGGGAGGAAACCAGACCCGAGTTACTGCTGATGATTTAAAGTCTATGACTGTTAACAGCATGTAAGGCTCTTTTACTCTTTCACAGTTTCCTGTCTAACGTTGGCTTTGTGTAACAAGGACGCAAATGTAAACAGTTTTTGTACATGGGAATCTTATATTTTATGTGCAGATCATTATTCTGTGCAAAGTTTGTGGATTTACAGCACAGTTTGCATGCCTTAGCGGTTGAACGTAAGTTTCTATTACTCATTGTTTCCGGTGTCTGTTGTTTCTCTGTTTTAACATTTTTAGCTTTGTGTTACAAGACTGGTCCAACCACTGTTGTGAATATACTTTGACCAAAAAACGTTCTTGAGTTCAGTGCGCTGTTTGTAATTATTTGTTTCAGCTACTTACTCTCCCGCTGTAATTTGAGCTGCCGCGAGTGCACATGTGAATATTACAACCGTCTGCCAAGTGATGTAATTAAAGACTTTAGTTTTCTGCTTTTATGTCTGTGAACATTTTAGGCAAAATGTGTCAGTTGCAGTTCTGATTTTTCAGATTTTTTCATAGCTTTTATTTTGGACCTCTCTGTCCATCTACTGTATTTTGTTGATTCCCTTCATGCTGTGTGGTGCCATCAGGATCTGTACCCTAGACATCTTCTGTCCATTATTCCATTTATACCCAAATTTTATAAACGTTTTTTTTTTCAGGAACTGCCACCAGGTGCTTCTACACTCTGAACTTGTTTGCCTTGGGGACTGCATGTTAAAGCTTGTCTAGGGAGGCATTCAGGAAATGTTACCATGGCTCTTCAGCTGCTTTTTCTATCTGCACCTTGTCCATTACTGAAAGTTGCTGGGCTTACACTTCAGACCTCAGAGATTTTTTTTTTGTCTTAAAAGATCTTTTTCCATTTGATATCAAGAATCCTTCTCAGATATACAGTGGTCTTCATAAACATCCAAGGAGAGGATAAAAGTGGAATTAAATGGCTGCTCTCATTTCAGAAAATTTTAAATTTGCTGCTCTTTTCTTTAAAAGTAAGGATGTGGTGATTTTCAATGGCCTCATAGCCCTGGGAACAGTGGCTAGTCAGACAGCATACAACATCTTTGCCTTCGAGTGCCCTTGTTCATCACAGAGAAATTACCTGTATGGACTAGCTGCTATTGGTGCACCGGCTCTGGTTTTCTTCATTATTGGGTTCATGCTCAATCGAAACACCTGGGATCTTGCTTCAGAATGTCGCATCAGAAAATTCCGGAAGCTCTCTGGCGCTGCAGCCTTCGCCCTTCTGGGCTCGATAGTGGGTCGAGCGGCAGTGGCTCCTGTCACCTGGTCTGTCATCTCACTCCTCCGGGGGGAGGCTTATGTCTGTGCACTTAGTGAATTTGTGGATCCACAGTCTTTGGAAAACTTCCCCTTGACTCCCCGGGGCCTTAATGTCATGGCACGTTTTCCTTGTAAGGATGTTCCCGCAGAATTGCAGCCCTTCTGGGGAGAGATTGAGCGCCGGCTCAAGTATGAATCTCAGGTACTCATTGCCAGATTTGGTTTCTTTCTGTTTCTATTTGCTTTGTTTTTCTTTTTGCATCCAAACCCATAATCCTTTTTTTCAGGTGTGCTGTGTATATATGCAGTTTAACGATTCATCAATTAATGTTATCTAAAAAATTATTACTGGAGTAATTATTTAAAAAGACCTTATTGGACAAAAAGATCCAAACACCTCTTATATGTGGATAGGATACCTTATAAAATTCATAGTACTAAAACTAACATATCTTGCATGTAAGTCAGTTGTTACAAATGTGTTGTAAAGAGATGGAAACAAGGTGACTTGGATATCTATTTATATCACTGTGATAATTAAATGATCCTTAGTAGTTTCTTTGAGGTGAAAACTTTTGCTAAAGTTTGCCAGTTTGCGTGTAATACCTTGTACGTATTTTTCATTTATGTCTCCAGCTGTTGGGATGGCTGATAGTAGCCCTCCTCTCTGTCACGGTCTTCCTGCTGCAGTGTCTGAAGCGCTGCTGCTCTCCCCTCGGATACCAGCAGGAGGCGTACTGGTCCAGCTACCGCTCCATTGAACACTCTCTTTTCCAGCACACGGCTGATGCTCATGCCAAATTCCATGCCGCTGAGAATGTCAAAAGCTTCTTTGGATTTGTGGCGTTGGAGAAAGAGGAAAACGATCTTCTGGCAGGATATCAGAGTGCCAAAAATGTAATTCCCAGTCAAGAGTGGAACCGCATCACAGGAGTCTACTTATACAGAGAGAATAGGGGAACTCCCTTGTACAGTCGCCTGAATAAGTGGTCCAATTACACAAATGAGAACAACCATGAGGCCACCAAGAAAGAGATGGAAATGTTATGTTAGGATTCTAATTTTCAGTAAGTTTTAAACAGCCTTAGAAACAATAGTTCTTATCACAATAAGGATATAGTGATGTACCAAACATAATGATTGTAAACTGATATTATGATCATCACAAGACTTTAGTATGGAAACTAGAGTTTGTTCATATTGGTAATGTGTTTGCTAATTGTTCTAGATTCTGAAAAGCTTTAGCATTTCTTGACTGATGATAACGTGATTATTAGATACAGTTCATTATGAGCATATTTCCCGAAGCTTAAGCTAAGAGGATCTTCAGCATGTTCTGGAAGCCACCAAAGCATTTATAAGGTGCCATGTTATTACAGGAAATGTAATGATTACTGATCATTTTATTAATGTATGATGACAGAATTATGTAAAATATTGTACCTAGGGTATATTTTTTCAGAATGATTGTTGTATCTCGGTTATGTTACAAATTGGTTGAGTGCTTATCTTCTCACAATTAAGTAAATGTAAAATAGAAGATGTTACAATAAAGTTACTTTTTGTCTACAACATGGCTAACTTGTTGCTGATAGACCTCTATATATCAAAAGCATTTGATGTGATTCTTACTATTCTTATTCTTATATTATTACTTAGGCAGCCATGTAACGCTGAAAAGTGAATTTAGAAGGTTAGGCATGTGCTATCCAGAAGGTGTAGCAATGTTGCATTTGAAATAGTTCATTAGGTTTCCATTCACATTACCAGGGGAGCATTTCCAGATGGCTCTTGTGTTTCCTCACTTGAAGCACTGGCAGGGGGTAAAACTGCAGCAAACATAGCATGAAACCGCTCCTAAAAATAGCACTAACAAGCCTCCAAATCACCTTGATATTCATATACTTAAAAAAAAACATAAATATGCGCTTCTGATTAAAAATGATATTGACTTTTGCTGTAGGTCTAAAAGGCATGGACCTATAAACTACAACATCACAAATGCTTGATATTAATTATGTGGAAAAAGTCAAACAACAGTAACAGCTATGATGATGATGATGATGATGGTTATGCTAATGTTAGTTGTTATTGTTACGTGTTGTATTTTATTAAAGGTTGGTGAGGGTCTGGTGAGAGCCAGTTATTAAGATTTCTAGATTTTACTCACATTAATCCTATTACACAAATCCTTAGTACACTTCTCCTACATACTGTTCACTGAATCAAACAGCTGTTGTTGGTAAAGCTGCTAACCATCATACTTTTGTCCTGCAGGAAAAACAAAACATAAAATAATGTATTTTTTTCATATATTACTGCTGCTTTTTTCTTTTATTTTGTTTCTCTCTCTCTCTCTCACACACACACACACACACACACACACACACACACACAACACACACCTTCTCTCTCTGTGTAAGTGCACTTTATTTATTGAGCAAGTCAACATATCAGCTAAGCGAACCCCATTCCTCTCACAACCTTGCAGAATTCAGTCTGTCTATTTGTCGTTCTCCCTGCCTGTCTGTCTGTTTGTTTATCTGCCTGTCTGCCTGTTTGTCTGCCTGGTTGCTGTCACCTCTCAACAGCTTGCAGCTGGAACAGGGTTGGAGGGCGAGAGAGCATAAAAAAGGGAGGGAGAGAGAGAACGCACGAGAAAGGAGGGGGTGGGTGAAAGGAGAGCCGTGATGCAGACTGCAAATCACATGAGCAGCGATCTGTTTACAAACTGAGCAGCAGAGAAGTGCTCGACACCATTATGAAGACCCAAGGCTGGAGCAGAAGAACTGGGGAAGACTGGACCTGAACACATGCAGCATGGATGATTTTTTTTGACTGTTTCTCTTCTCTCTTAAGCTTTCAGAGGGGAGAGCAGGACAGATGGTGGCAAGGAGACTGAGTCGTCACCAGCACAATACCACTCGCAGCTTGAAGGGGCTATATTCACACAGGCACTCTCTCTCATCACAGTGTCACTGTCTCTTCCTTTGTTACTGGGGAAAAAAAGACTGATTAGAACAAGAAGACTGTTCTCAAAAACAGAAAAAGAAAAGCAGGTTGGCTTGAGAAAACTGGTATATGGCAACATAAGGATGGGTGAGCATTGTGATAATGTTATGA
>JAOXYF010000009.1:4765968-4777386 GCA_028565775.1 Sternarchorhynchus goeldii
ATGTAGACAAAGCCAAGCAGTGATTACCATTGTGATAATGTTATGAATGTAGACAAAGCCAAGCAGTGATTACCATTGTGATAATGTTATGAATGTAGACAAAGCCAAGCAGTGATTACCATTCTATGCTCAAGTATATCCTCATTCAACAAGACATTAATCTCATTTCATTATTAACGATTATATGCCAATAATAATAACTTCACTTTTCACCGATTTAACCTAATGTGGATGGAAAACTACATGCTTGAAGCACCAAAATCTGGGTTTTGGTAATGGAATACGGTATTGCATAAAAAAGAGACTCAAAGCTATGCTATTTAATAAGGGTCACTTTGCCTGTATTTTTGATGGAATGTTTAATGTCAAATCAACATAGTGAACAGTTCAGAGCTAGTGCGAGTTTTACACTGGACAATGAGTGACTTGTCCTTATGAACGTTTCAACCAAGAAAAACAAACTTGTCCTGCCTCCATGCAAATGCTCAATGGAATGTTGTGGGTGCCATTAATGTGTTAAGCAGAGACTGCAAGGATTTCTGCAGCTGTAGTTTTGGCTGTGGGAGTTTTGAGAGGACAGAGTGCAGATTACTTATCTGGTCTTGTTTGAGGGATCCTACTTCACTGACTCATTTTGACTCAGACTCCCTGGAACCCATTACTGATTCAGTGGGTCTGCTGGAGCAGCAACCCTCCTTGTTTCATGAACACTATCCAGTGGTGTAACGGTGAGTATGAATCATAACTACTCTGCCACACACACACGCACGCACACACACACACACACACACACACACAGAGCCCAATCCCAGTGACTCTGGGTTATATGCTATCCAATGGGTAACCTTCTGTCAAATGTGTTATTCACAGCGTCTCCAGCTCTCTCTGTAGTTTTCTATCAATGATTCACTAACATCCTCCTAAGATTACAAGTGTACTTTCCTTAACCCAAACAAGTGAAAGTCTTTTACTTGTTCCGGTGTACTGCTGCATGACTTGATGTGTGCACAGACTGCAGAGAAACCAGTTGTTCTTGAAACACTATATTTTGTCTATTATAGTAACCACACATGTCCTTTTTGGTGGCACACAACCCCCGATGGTAGCTGCTATTGTTTCCCAAATGTTTTTTTATTCCCAAACTGGTGAAGCCTTGAAGTGAAGTGAACAGCATGCAATGGAAGTGCCCCTTTTCTCCCACTCTGCCCCCCCCCTTAGACAGGGCAGATGGTGGCTTCACGGCAGTGGGGCTGAAGACGTTTCCACTTGTTGTGGCTTTTGTCCCCAGACAGTAGTCCTGGCTCCAGCCAGCCTCTGCCAACCGCTCCCCTTCAGACGTGGCTCCTGCCAGCACCCCTTTACCCTGCTCCTTTGTCTTAAGGTTTCCTCATTAAGACTCTGCCGTTTTTCTCTCTTTTCTCTTTGCTACTTGCACATTAGCAGTGCACACCAAGAGATGAACTTTATCATTTTTTGTGTGTCATCATCTGAAGTTGGGAAACCTTCATTATCTGCCATCAAAAAATGTTTTGCTGTTTCTGCTGCTGAAGAGAAATGCAGACATTACAAAATGGCTTTTATATTTTTTTGAACTATAAATATTTGGTCAGTGGAATGTATCTCATTGCATAAGAACACTCTTGTACATTTGAATATTGGAATATTGCAAACTAATTATTGTTTGTCTTTCTGTTAATGTGCCTGGAACTTTATCTTACCTAGACTGCAGCTAAACTAGTTAATTACATGCAGAATGCATGCGAGAAGCCAGTAGCAGCGGCACAATCAACATAGTCACACATAAACTTTAAAAATCGTATTTTGGATTTTATGCTCAGAAATAATTAGGACTGCATGCATTTATTTCTGATAATGATTTATTTTGGTTAGCTATTTTTATTTTGAGTAAGCTATATAGGTAACGGTGTATTGCTTGTATAAAGTAGGTGTCTGTATTACTAGCTGTGGTATATTCCTGGACTAGGACGGGGAGGTAGGAAGCGGGAGGCAGAGCGGAATACATAGCTGTTTTTCAAGTATGCGACACAAAACGAAAAAACGGCTCTTTACTTCTCGACTTGCCTTTCAGCGATAGGGCTTTGTACACGTAGAAGCGTGTCTCTCTGGCATCAACAGCATACCATAACCGCGTCTGTTAACCACACACAGGTGCAGCGAGTTTTAATTAAACGTCGATTCTAACTGGCCATGGTCTTCGCAGACGACGCCCAGACACTCCCACGCTGGCACTTTAGCGCATCCTGCTTACATTTTATTATTTGATGATACGTACTTACGAGAGGCAAACGTTGTATAAGTTTTCTCCAATTATCGTGATTGTAACTCTACTAAACAGGTTTTAGTAGTGTTGTTTATGCTTGGGTTAGGGTTAATTCAACCACTCGTGAAGTTTGCCATATGTATCTACTTAAAAATGGCACACAAAAAACGACATAAACGTGGCGTCACTCACAAAAGTTAGCTACGAGAGGCACTTTCGTATAGATGTTATATAAATATTATCAACGAAGTTAAACAGGTTTTCTTTGTGCGGTCTGTCACTGTGGTTGAGATTACAGTGAAAAGTTCACGCAACTCAATGAAGTCCTACAATGCGTGCAGTGTTACGGCGATATGAGAAACACGAGGATGTCGTGCAGACAGAGCGTATGCAATATGCATGGTGGGGCCACACTGCACTGTACACGAGAGCCTCAGAGCTTGGGTGGGCTGCCAAGGACCTCCTAATGGCACATATGCGATGCGTCTGCTCCCTGGAATAAATTCTAACGCTTTAATCCGAGCCCACACTGAAGTGGTAAACATTGTAAATGTTATTTATCCGAAACCCTGATCCTTCTCGATTTTTGTCGTAGAGTTCAAGTCAGAAATAGGCAAAAGAGTCACCAGAATAAACTGACCATGCGCTTTGAATCCATTAAAATTGCAATGGTTTTGTGTTTGCTACCCTGCAGGATGCGTGTGTGACTAGGACTGCAGGTTTATGACCATGACCAGTGATACTACTTACCGCCTTCCCCTCAACGTCTACGTCATCATCCTCGGGATTGGCCTTTTCATCTTAATGTTGAGCATGATTTTCTGTTGTTACCTGTTCAGGTAACAGTGTTGAATCAGTTTCAACATTATAGTTAACGTCTTCTTAGTTGCCATTTGACTAATGCATGGAGATTTGTGAATGAAAGTGAATAACATGCATTTGTGATATAATATCTAATGTGAATGTACATACTGAAGTATAGGGAATGTTTTGTAGCCATAATTGTGTGACATGAAACATATGGTATTCATTCACAGCCTGAGACGACAGGGCACACGGGAGCAGTATGGCTATACTGAGGTACATTTCATTAACTTGTTGGTTAAAAAACAAATTGCTTTATTGTCAGTCATATTTTTCCTCTTTTTCCTTACAGGTGGTTTTAAAAGGAGCGGGGAAGAAGCTAAGCCTTCTTGGAGTAAGAAAACTCAACATTCATAACAAATATAACAAAAACCTTTAGGAAATGTTGACAGGCAAACGAGGCACCTATGCTGCACTTTGATGCAAAATTGATGAGCTGCAAAGAATGTGTTGTGCAAATTTTATTCAAACTGTAGGAAAGCCAGGAGGTTGTTTCAAAGACTTACCAAAGTCTTTCTTTCTCTGTTTTTCTTTTGTTTTGTCTGTCCCTCTGCAGCAGACCTGTGCTGTTTGCCTTGAGGAGTTCAGGAGCAGGGAGGAGCTCGGTGTGTGCCCCTGTTCACATGCTTTCCACAAAAAGTAAGAACACTTCCGATACTGCCACACTCTCATTCTTACATATGTTATTATACTGGCTGGCCTGTGGGATTAACATGCCACCCACTTTAGTAGAAGGACGTACATCAACCTTTTTGAGCAGCCCTTATCTTATAAGTGCACTTTGTTCAATCACAGACTGTAGATGTCTACTGCTCGAATGTGTACAATACAAAACATATACAACAGTGGCACTCTGGTTATAAGATGATCACCAATCAGAGCAGAATGGTAATGGGCTGTAATTACAAAATGTTAATAATAAATGTTTGTAATGAAATAGGTAACTGTATATGTAAAGCATTATGTGTTTACATTTGAAACAATAGAAACAATAGAAGAAACTGTAGCCATTTAGCTAATGGGTTATTAAGAATAACCTACAATGTATGTAAAACATGAGCAAGAACAAGCAGTTTGATGTTGCTATCATCTTGCTCTACCTGCTCTACGAGTGAATACCATATCTTTCCCAGATCTAAACACAGACATGCAAAACACAACTGAAAGCACAGCACAAGCATGTCCATTACTGGCTCCAGTTCAGTAAGGGAGCTACTTTTGAGTATGACCTAAAGTAACATCATTCTGTCAGAAAGAATGCAGTCCTGTGTTATGGAATCAGAAAATGTTTACAGATTACAGAACTATAGAACTCATTCTCTGTTCCTGTCTGTCCACCTGTCTGTCTGTCGCTCTCTCTCATTTTCCCTCTTTCCATTCCTCTCTGACCATCTCTCTCTCTCTCTCTCTCTCTCACTCTACCCTCCTCTACTGTATCTCCTGTTCAGATGTTTGGTTAAGTGGCTAGAAATCCGAAGTGTCTGCCCCATGTGTAATAAACCCATCTGCAGGCTCCAGCCTGACCCTTCACAGAGGGCAGAGGTCCTTCCAAACCCCCTGGAGGTGTAAGAGTGCTTATGACAACAGAAGAAAGAGGACAGAGTATTGCTCAGCTTCAAATGAGAATAATGTTAAAGGAACACAGTCTCACTTGAAGTCATGTGGCCCACTATCAAACCCCACTGGCTCTCTTTGATCATTGTCATACAGTGGTAAGAAGTTTTCAAATTGACACGGTGTCTGAAGGTCTTGTTTAATGCACTATGAATTTGGCCTTAATGTAAAGCAGCCATAATGACATCCTGGGCCAAGGTACAGATAGTTTGGCCTTTAGCAGAGATTTGTCTTAAATTAAGTTTGAGAAGTTGCACAGGACATGGATGCATTGAGTAGACACTGCACAGTATACATATATGCATACAGCTACCATCACATACTACTATATTACCACATACCAGTAAGGAATCATCATAAGTTTCAGAATGGAATACTTTAGTGATCCTCCCCTGGTCCTGGAGGTTCATGACCTTAAAATATTTTTCTCTTACCAAGATGTTTTCGCATTTTGTTGAATAAATCAACAACAGAAAAGCTCCTGGAGGTGAAAAAGACCTAAAAGACTTTTTAATGGCTGTTGGCATTAAACAGCTCATCTGGACCAGGTTCTTGTGAATTGGAGTTTGGGTAGTCTTTAAGTTATTAGTAGTCATTTTATATTGTAAACAGCTTTCAGTAAAGTGTAAATGTTTCCCTGATTACTCAGTGCCTTTATTATTTGTGTCCATGAATTTTCTTCCTACTTAGGAAAATATCTATAACTAAAACATACTTGTGCTTTTCAGTTCTGTTCTTTTTGTACTGTTGTAATGGACAATATAAATTACATTTTGCTCAAGGAGACAATTGAGCTATTCCATGTGCTCATATGGAGGGCTGAATTACAACTTCAACAAAAGCCCTTTTCATGGCTAAACTCAACAAACTCCCATGGCAGTCCATGCTCTTGTAGGCAGCAGTGCTTGCCAGCTGTGTTAATGTGCCCAGCCTTGTGACTGTAGTCAACTGCATTCCTTGACATTTATTTCATTGTGGTCTCTAAGGCTGCCTGAGAGAGGTCTTTCTTATAAGTTTTAATTATTTTGCATAAACACTAGATATTTGTATGGAATGTTAATAACAGCTGCACTCTACAGACTAATGCCAGCATGTGTGAAACATGTGGTTGTGCTCTTGAAGGCCTGAGATAGACTTCTCTTGAAAGTAGACTCACATAGTCACAATGGCAGAGAGACCTCAGAGGTGTCCAGTTCCACATAGGGGAAGATGAGCATACATCTTACTTGCACAGATATGTGTGAGGCAATGCTATGTACTGCTGCATGTTGCAGCCTGCCTGAGGTCACTAACAAGGTGCAAGACAGAAAGTGTAGAGAAACAGACTGGAGAGATAACAGCAGTGTTTATCAGATACAGAAGATTTCCTCAATATATGCCCTCAGAAGAATATTTTATAGCTCTTTTAGAGCATTGCATGTAGTGTGATCTGAGGAAATAAAAAATAGCGTGGTAACATGAGAAGCATAAACAATGTTTGCAAAATAGATATGAGAATTTTGGAAGTGGAACTGAACAAGGTGAATGGACAGTCCAAAAGATGTGACATGCTTTGTTTAAAAACATTAGAAATCACAAAAGCATGTTTGTTTAGCCTCTAAATGGCACAAGTCAAGATATTTGCTTTGTGTTTAGGATCCTCACTCAACGAAACGTATTGTAAAGCGTAAATGTTCTCCACTGACCAGTAGCACTTCACAGTCACTCAAAACGCAATTTGACCACCATCTAGCGACTAAGCGAAGAACTGAGCTAAAATCTGAGCTGTTTTGAAAGGGGAAGGGGATGAGTAATTCCAATAATAAAGAGAAGTGTGCCTAAAGAGAAGAAGTTTCTAGGTTACAGAATAAACACATATAAATAAACATTACTCTCAATAACGTCAAGAGATTTTTTTCTCTTTAGTTTAGATATTTGTGGATAATCAAGCAAGGGTCTATGGTTTATGTCCACCTAAAAGACTTCACTACCTATTCGCTGTAAAATATGTTAAGTTTGTTTTTGTATTCATGCCACTTTAAAGCGATTTAAAAAAACGGTGCAAAATGAAGCTCAACTTGAAGCTGACGACAGATTTGAACCTAACGACATAACTACAGTACTTGTCCCCAGTAGGTGGCGATAATTACCACAAGTTTTTATATCAAGCTAAGGAATCGAACTGTAAAATGACAGCCTTGAATCTAAAGAGGATGCTTTATTTTGGTTATCTTTTTTAATTGTTTAGTAGAACAATGTTGCTCTAAATCGACGTGGTTGGTATTCGGTTAAATAAGACAAACGTTCTTATAAGATAAATCATTCTTAAACTGCGTATTTCATTAATTTGGTAGAACTACTAGTAAATATACAGTGCAATGTTACCGTTTGCTGCCTTATCCAGATTTACAGCAAGATGGTTTAGCCGTTTGTTATGGTACGGAAATCCAGCCAAAAGATATTGTAATTCAAACAATAAAATGAAAATACAAATCTACATTTTCCATCTTTTTCAATACATGTGCGCAAATATCCTGCCAAAATGAAAAGCGAAATGAAATAGCTACGTTTGCAGTATAATTTCCCACAGAAGCAAGAACCGTTGACAAATACAGAAAGAAAATTAGTATAATGTTTAAAATGTGTAATTTTATTTTGATCATCATCGTATTTCATCGGCATAATTAAAATGAAGAGAGGGAAAAGAAAATCCTTCAGAATGGCTTTACTATGGAGTTACAAAAGGCATAATAATCAAATCAAAAGGCAATCTTTTGTTTTCCGTAGTAATATACTCTGTACGTTGCTGGTCTGCTTTTCCTTAAACACCTCGCTTCCTCGCTTTTAAATTAACCTGTATTATGTAAATAATGTGAATCATTAGTGGGTGAAGCTTGTTCGTTACTATGATAGCCATCAATTCGCTAAATGTACGACTGAGTTACATTTAGCGAATAATCTTAATTCGATGAGATGTAGTTTACCGGATGAGGCTGCGACTCATTCATTGGTTCTCTAAATTCACTCAGAGACTTTAATGTAGTGACCTGGGTTTTGTGCATTTCTGTTATTCTTATGCGGAATGTCTTTGGCTTTGAATTATTTGGAGATTACTCTATGCGATCACTTCCAGTGTTACATGTTGTATTTCCACATCCCACAAGGTTTGATTTGTTGTGTAATTGGCCTAGTGGCTTTCTCATTCTGGGGAAGATCAATAAAACTAAACATTTGTTGTTTGTTTAATTTTAGAATTTAACCTGTAAACAGTATTCTCAATATATAGTTTCGAACAAACTGCAGGCCATAACAGATAAATAGTTGGGAGTTGAATTAAACATGCGTAAACAGTCAAAAGCTACAATATTAATGAACAGTCTTCAAAATTATGACTCCCATTTGAAACAAATAAACTGGATGAAAGAAAGTCTGTCCACTTGTCTTTTCTGCTATTTTGTTATTAGTGTTCAAGTATTTGGCTATTCAAAATGTCAAAACAAGTGTTTCTGAAGAGTTTGTATAGCCTGCTTCTTTCAACAATAAAATGATATATAGGAATATACACATATACATTTAAACCTGAAGATCCCAAGGAGTAAATGCAGTGTACCATAGTAAAAAATGTAGACTGTGTGTGTGTGTGTGTGTGTGTGTGTGTGTGTGTGACATAGAGAAAGAGAGAGAGAGAAAGAACGAGAGAGAAAGAGTTAGAGATAGTAAAAATTTATGTATATAAAGCTATTTTTACTTTCAGAATGATTTGTAATACAATGGGAAAGCATAAACTCATTAGCTAATTAGACACACTGTTCAGACCAGCCAGAAGGAAAAAAAGGTTCAAAGAAGCATGAAATTGCATTCACCTTGTGTGACCTAATTACAGTCACCAGCACTATGTCACCAGATGCCCCTTTTTAGTTCAAGTTTTATGCTTTTATGTCACCGAGGGCAATGCATTCATTTAATGCTTACGATGTAATGCTTTTTTTTATATGTGATTACCAGGTCCTGTACTAAATCAACAGCAATTATTAGCTGTATATATTGTAACAAGACAAAATAGCAGTAGTAGTATTTTCTTCACAATTACTTAGTAATTCTATACAATTTTGTCCACTATTGCTACATAACATTTTTTAAAAGTGGTACACTAAGACCTAGATCAGGTGATGATTTGTCAAACAGTGTAAAGTGGAAAGGTTATAAACAGTATGTTGTATCCTGTTATTGAGCACACTGTAAGTAGCATAGTTTAAAGGAACACATGCAGGCCTCTATTAAGGAATGAACACTTTTGACTCCTACATGACATCCAATGGGGAAAATCAGATTAGTTAAATCCATTCTAAGGATAATGCACAGATAACAGACCTTCTCACTTTCATTTGTAAAGGAAGTGAATCCTTATCTGTAGCACTAATCTGTGCAGACAAGCCATCAGAATGTTTTGCGTAGTGCCAAGTATACAGACGTGTTTCTGCTTATGACATATGCCCTTTTCTGTAAAGTACCATTTCCCCCAGACAAGCCCATCACATGACAGGTGAAAATAAGGCTGTCCGGCATGTCTGGGTTTTCTAGACAAGACATGTAGCATCTGGATACCCATGCCAATCTGCAATCAATAAATCAAATGGACGAACAGGGATTACATGCCTAATTGAACAATTATGTGTCTGGTGCAAAATGACCAGACAGAATGAGCTTACAGGCCTGGCTCATCTGGGACATGAATCATTTAGAGATGTTTTCTGAATAGCGTAGTTTACACTAGTCTGGGCTTTTTTGTAAGTGCTGATAATGAAAAGCTACATACTTTACACTCATTTACAACCATATTAAAAAATATCAAATGTTCAATAAATACATTACAGATGTAAATATGACAACCACTAATGGATGTCTTATACTGTTCATTATTAAGGCCAGAAAAAAAACATCTTCTTCACAGGTGCATGTAAGTAAATACATATGTCAGTATAAAGTAAAAGATTTATGAATATGTTAGAATATATTTTCTATATTCAATTTCATCTACAATTGTCTACAAGTCTCCACCTGCATTAACAGCATAATTCTTTTTTAATCAATATTACATAATTGATAATAAACAATGTCAGAAAATTAGAACAGTGTTTTGATTGCTTAATAACATCAAATTCATTATTAAGAGAGCTGCTCTGTTTCATGTAATAACTGACTTCCCACAATTATAGATTTTTTTTTCCTGATTACATCTAAGCATTGCATATCTTGAAAGAAAAATACATGTCATAGTAGTAGTAGTCAAGTAACAGTGTAGTAATTTTTAAGTAGTGGGGTCTGTAATTGACCCCCCAATGAGATAAAGTGCACAGACCAGATGGCTAGTTTTCTGTATTTGTAATGCATGGATTTTAGAGAAACCTAAAGCTAATTTACACTGACAAAGTTGATTGGAATGTCATTAAAGTTTGAGGGAATGGGGTGGGGTGAGTGTGGGTTCTGTGCATTAGTGCATTAGTCTTGCAGTTGAATGAAGGGGGGGGAGGTTAATAATGTTTGGAAGGGGCAACACAATGGGGCTCCACCTGCTGCCACCTGTCAGTTTGCCTATCCTATATAAGCTTCTCTCCTCCTTGGGATAAAACAACTTGGCCTGTGCAGTGTGATAATCAGAAAGAAGGATATAAGAAGGACATCTTACTGATTCTTCCAAAAATCTCTATCAAGCTATAGGCCTCTGTAAACCAGTTATCCTTGGAAGTCAGTGGTGGCACGTGTTGACATACATCAGGACAGATGAAGACTGACAGGCGGAGCAGTGTGGATTTTGGCTCCGAGTATGAAACCAGAGCCTTGGAGAAATTAGAGAGTGTGTCGCGGCGGAGAACAGCAGCCAACGCCCGAGAGAGGAAGAGAATGCAGGGCCTGAACACAGCGTTCGACCGACTACGCAAAGTGGTTCCTCAGTGGGGTCAGGACAAGAAACTGTCTAAATATGAAACCTTGCAAATGGCTCTGAGCTATATCACGGCCCTCAACCGCATCCTGACTGAGAGCAGCAGACAGAGCGCTCCTCACAGGCAGTGGCTGGATCTGCAGTTTGACAGCTTGCAGACAGACAGCTACTCTTGCATGGTGAGGTACATCGCACCTATTGAAAATGAGTGCATGTCCTCCTACCAGTACGAGGCAATACAAGTCTCTACATAGACTAAGATTTACTGGAGTGTAAACTTGTATCTTTTATTCCACAGATACATGAATAGGTAAATACTTTTGTATTGTTTATTTAGCCGGTATTTTGTACTGAGATTTTTATTAGAGATTTTTACTAGAATTTTATTAGTCTGGAGTAAAAATATTTTTAATGAAGTGATCTTAAAAGGTTATAGCCATGTAGAACTTTTCTATAGAATTCTAATTAACCTTTATTATGATCAGTAATTTTATTAATTAGTGAGTACTGTTGGTTAATCAAGATCTCTTGGCAAGATACTACAATTTTGTATTGTTTTGTAACAAATAATTTTGTTAGTCCTAAAGTGTCAGCCAGAGCCATCTCTGATCTCTGTAAACCTTTTGTAGCAAGTCCATTAACTATTTTGTTCTTGGTATTGGTCAGGGTTAATTTAAAAAAAAAATGTCATTTAAATAGTTAATTTTAAATAGTTTGCTGAGTCCCATGTGTTCATTTT
>JAOXYF010000009.1:4777486-4792831 GCA_028565775.1 Sternarchorhynchus goeldii
CATGGGCCAAACGGCAGCGTCTCTGCGCTCCTCAGCCCAGTCCTGTCCTCTTCTTGTGCTGTAGCAAAGATTCCCTGGAGTAAACCTAAATAAAAGTAGTCAGATCTGTGTATCTGGTGTAGTGTCCGTATTGCCCAGATAAAGGATTGATTATTACACCAGAGCCCAGTGGCCCCTGAGATAAGGATGTTCCACACAAATGTGTCTCTGTTGTTACCTTGGGAAAGTTATAAATCATGTTTACAGGACTCCTTGTGACGTCATACTGAAAATCCTTGTGTACTTGCAGACATCTAATTATAGACTGCTTGCAAATTAGGGTCTTCAGGATTTGCAAAACCTTTCTGAATTTATTGATATTTATATGCAGAATTTTTTAATCTTGCATTTAAGAATCATTAAGTAAACAAAGAAGCAATGGATGAATGATTGGGGGGTTTCACGTTGTAGTATATGTGTCACAAAAAAGAAGCAAAATTGCTGAATTTTCTAATATTTAATGCCAATATAATATATATATTTTTTAATTTATTATTATTGTTGTTGTTGTTATTGTTGTTATGTATTTTTATGGTTATTAACATTTTCTATTCTGTTTTTTTGGCTACTGCTTCAACCAGTAGAGGCTTTATTTATGACAACAAAACAAGATCTTAACTGTGACCAAAAATAATAAGAATCAGTGATTGTTGACTTTATCAATTAAATTAATTAGGTTAGTTGAGCTGAAACATAGCATAACCTCTGTGATACCAGTCCCACACAACCAGAAAAAGAGATGAAAGTCTTTGTCGTGCAAATGACTGTGTGTAATGTGACTATTGTGCAGCAGAAAAGGCATGAACAGGCTGCACTCAGCTCAAAGCGTGTACACAAAACCAGAGAGAGCAAACACACTTCTATTAATCACTGTAGTTTCAACTGTCATAACACAACTCATACCATCATTAGAATATTTAACAAAATAAATAAAAAAATATTTTGAAAGTGTTTCTGAATCATTTTTGTCAAATGTGACTGACAATGGAATTTTATAGTGAATCATTACTTTGAGCAAAACTGTTTACGCCACACTTCTTTTGCGTGTGAGAACTATAACACACAAATAATTGCATTTCCTAAACTCTGTTAGTGTTTTCTTGTTTTTTGGGTTTTTTTTGACAATGTACAATATGCCAGGCTTAAATATGATTCCTCATATATGACAGCATTTGCTTGTTTTGTTTATGAGTGGACATAAGAATCACAAATATTTACTATCATGTTCTTGCTTTGTTTATGAATGGACATAAGAATCACACATATTTACTATCATGTTGTTGCATGTTATACAGACAATCTCAGGTCAGATTGTAGGCATTCTACTTGATCACCAACTGTACTTAATGCTTTTAATATATTTACATTAACATATTCTCAGTGCTTTGTAAAAAGTGAAAATCTATACATTATTGTCTGTTAAATGACTCCTTTCTTTAGTTTCTTTGAAGTTTAGTGTAGGTCTATCATGCATACATATTAAACAAATTACCTCAAAGACAACCTTGCACTTCCTGGTTGGAGATGTACACTAATAATCCAAAAGATTTTTTTTATTTATTCATTTGTGATTCTTTTGTCCTGTCATTATTACCAAATGGCTAAAATGTGTTTCATTATTACTGTGCTATAAGAAGCCTTAAAGTCGATTTAATATTCAGTAAATATAATCGACAAAGATGTATTTGGTGTTTCTGTTTTCAGTTCAAGTATTTTTTTTGCTCATCATTGAAAAATAAGTCAAGATTTGGGTCAGAGGTAAAAACAACAGTTTAGCTTTAGTTATTTTTCTTCATACTACTACAAAATGCCTGGCTGTGCTGTGATGTGACAAAGTGCTCAGTTTCTTCAGTGTGTTTCTTTAGTGAAATGATAGGTTTTTTATGGGCGTGGGAACAAAAGCATCCTCCCTCCCTCTTTAAGACCAGTGCCATAATCTCTCCAACCATCACCCAAGAGAAAGGTATAAAAGCAGGTGGTACTTACCTGCAGTCATAACATTTGTCTCAGTGTTCTATGAAAACCAGCACCTCAGAAAGCACATGCAGCCTCAACACACCCGGGCCGAGAGTTGCCTTGGCACTCAGGGGGACTGTGAGCTGGATACACTGGGGAAAGGAGGATGGGTGAACCGGGCCTACAACAGCAGCCCTCCACCGGTCCAGCACTCCATCAGCACCGTCTACAACCCACAGCCCCTATTTCACAGCCCCCTGGACAATATGGGCAAGCTGGGTGCATCCAGCCCAGCTGAGGACAGCATTACCTTGGGGAAGAAGAGATCTGGCTGTTGCTCGTCTTTCCTACGAGGAATCAAAGGTGAGTGGGCATTGACAATCTGACATGTGTTTACTTTTGGAAATCATCTTACATCTAATGGAACACTGACAACAATTTTCTACCTCTTTAAATTCTGCATTCTTTATTTTTGTTGACTTGTTGTTATTGTTGTTGACAATCCCAGTGGTCTTCCTTCAGTAACATTTTCTGAGGTGATTAAAATAAAAACTGAAGTTCCTTTCAGGTAAATTAATGCTAAGCGATTGATGTTTAAAATAGTTTAATGTGATTGCATTCCATTGCTCATGCTGATGTTAGCTAAATACATAAAAACAAACACAAGCTTTGATGTTATAAAATGAAATAAAACTTATTTTAATTTGTCAGGACTATGGGGGACTAGACTGACAGAGGACACAACAGAGGATCGAGAACTGTTTGTTAGGACTACCCTGAGAGAGCTACTTGTCTACATTCTTTTTCTAGTGGACATATGTTTGTGTAAGTCTCTGTATCATTCTCTTTTTCTTTTTTTTTGTGGACAATTAATTAATCGTTATGTGTTATTACTGATGCACAATTGTGGAATGAACATGGCATAAATGCAACAGGAAGGAATTCAACGTCATCAGCATTGTTTTATCAATAACTGAAGTGACCACAGCTTGTATTACACCACTGAATTATTCTACAACTGTGTTCTATTATCTTCAGCAAACTGCTTGACTCTAAGTGCCTATTGTGAATGCCCCCTCCCCACCTGTGTTATACAGGGCTTTGTCTAGGGGAACATCAATAATGAAAGGAATACAAGCTGTGCTCTGCTGTCTTTTGCTGATAAGAGCCCAGGCCAGGCCATTTAGGCTTTGTATGTGATGGACGTGAATTGTTTGAGGCAGCTATTTGTGTCCCCCAGTGTTCTCTTTCTACAAACAAATCACCCTCCCCTAATTGAGGCCTTTGGCTTTTATGATATCTCCACTGCAAATGAATGACTTTTAAATGAATAGCTTTGCTATGATGGCTTTTGTCTGTGTTAGGCTGAATAATATAGATAACCTGTATGAAGTCAGATAGAAATTAAAATTGTGGGATCACTACTATGATTAGTTATAACTGTGTTGTCTTTCAGTGACCTATGGCATGACCAGCTCCACCACCTACTACTACACTAAAGTTATGACAGATCTGTTTGTGAATACACCATCTGACAGTGGCCTCACATTCCAGTCCATTGGTATGATGGATGATTTTTGGACAGTGAGTAGTACTTCTAAATAAGGTTACCGAAGAACCTCTTAAGTTCTCAAGGTCTCAACTTTTATGTTCCAGTACTAATGTCAACAGAATGTATCAACTCATGGTGTGTCTTAAAAAAAATCACAAACCCTTTAAATGACAAAGTAATATTCAACATACAGCCTTTAGAGGTTTAGTAAAAATGGGCATTTTCAGTCCATGAGAAATTTTCAATAATAATAGTTTTTGACTTTGAGTGTATTTTGTCAGAATGGCTGATATTCGGCGATCATTGTTCTTTGGCCTCCTACAACTAAATTTAAATACATCTTAAAACCAAATAAATATATAGTTACTCTTCCCTCTTAATCTGTACAGTATACACAAGGTCCATTTTTGGATGGCCTCTACTGGACTAAGTGGTACAACAACCAGTCTCTTGAGACGGGGATGCAGTCCTTCATCTACTACGAGAACATGCTCCTTGGTGTGCCACGCATACGGCAGCTGAAAGTGAAGGACAATTCTTGTAAGGTGCCCAGTGACTTTAAAGAGGAAATCACTGAGTGCTTTGACATCTACAGTGACAAGAAAGAAGATACCACTGCATTTGGACTTATAAACGGAACAGCGTGAGTGATCTAGTGTATCTGTTTACTATTACTGAAACACTTTTGATGCTGATATTCTGATTTCAGAGATTCTGTGTATCTGTAAAAATACCTGTTGTCCATGACACACTCCATATCAAAACAGTATTTCCTTCTTTTGCACATGAAGGTGGAACTCCAGCTTATTCTTGCTGTTCCAGTCAAATGCTCATTTCATTTCAGTCACCATCAAAATAAAATCTGTTTGTTTTTGTATTAATCGGCTCTCTGATTAATATGGATTAGTCATTCTCTTTAGCTGGCAGTACCACACAGAAAAAGAGATGAACGGGTCAAGTCACTGGGGCATGCTAGCCACATATAGTGGAGGTGGATACTACCTGGACCTCACCCTGACAAAAGAGGAGAGTGCTGCTGTTCTAGCAGACCTCAGAGACAACCTGTGGCTGGACCATGGAACCAGGGTTGTTTTTGTTGACTTTTCTACATACAATGCCAACATCAACCTCTTCTGTGTTATTAGGTACTAATTCCATAATATTTATTATACAGATGAATGTGTTAGTGTTATTTTTAGCATCAGTTCTCTAAGGAGTTTTCCCTCTCTTAGGTTGGTAGTTGAATTTCCTGCCACTGGAGGAGCAGTGCCTTCGTACCAAATCCGGACAGTGAAGCTGATCCGATATATAACCACATGGGATTACTTCATCCTGGGCTGTGAGATTGTGTTTTGTGTGTTCATCCTTTACTACATCGTGGAGGAGATACTGGAGCTCCGCATACACAGACTTTCCTACTTCAAAAGCATATGGAACATTCTGGATGTAGTGGTCATTCTAGTAAGATAACTTAATTAGCAAATTACAAAAAAAAAATCTAATTAAAAAACTACAAAAGTTCATTTCTGCCCTTAAATTTTTTCCCAAAAGTTAGAATACAAGAAATGTTTGATGAGTTACTGGATGTTTTTTTTCACAGCTTGCTATTGTTGCAATTATCTTCAATGTATTTCGGACCATTAAAGTGGACAAATTACTTGGAAAACTTCTGAAAGAGCCCAAAATTTATGCTGATTTTGAATTTCTTGCATTCTGGCAAACACAGTACAACAACATGAATGCTGTAAACTTGTTTTTTGCTTGGATTAAGGTAAGACCGTTCTGTAGTTGACAAACTGTTGATTATCAATGATTAATAAAAATTGCATGAGACTAATTGAAATCCTCGGTTGGCCTCCTTGCAGATATTCAAGTACATCAGCTTCAATAAAACGATGACTCAGCTGTCCTCTACCTTGGCACGCTGTGCCACAGACATCCTGGGCTTTGCCATCATGTTTTTTATAGTGTTTTTTGCCTATGCGCAACTTGGATATCTTCTCTTCGGAACTGAGGTTGAATCATTCAGCACGTTTCATAAATGCATGTAAGAAATCTTTCTGATGGAATTTAAAGTTAAAAGCATAAAAGCATTTCTGATTTCAGGTGCATCATATTATTTCAGATTTTACCATGTCACATACATAATTTTTTATGCAGTCTTTTAATGTTTGGTCTGCTACAGATTCACTCAGTTTCGGATCATCCTTGGAGACTTTGACTATGATGGCATTGAAAGGGCAAACAGAATCCTTGGGCCAATATATTTTTTCACTTATGTGTTCTTTGTCTTCTTCGTGTTACTGGTGGGTGCACTAAATCTAAATGCAAACTTATTAACCCACTTAAACAAATCATGAATATGACCTTCTCCAAACCATCTTTCGTTGTACAGAATATGTTTTTGGCTATAATCAATGATACATACTCAGAAGTAAAAGAGGAGCTTGCATCCCAGAAAGATGAACTTCAGATTTCAGACCTCATTAAACAGGTGAAGTCTTTATTTGCACACTAAGTCCAATAGATATAGCAATAATCCATCCGGCATATTGAACCTGTAGTTATTTATTTTTATTTACTGAGGAATCCAAGTTTCATACATGGACATTGATTTATATTATGATCTTCATGTGAATTTCATTTCAAAGTTATACCAAAATCTTTATGTGTGAATTTCATTTCAGAGTTATACTAAGACCTTTATGAAACTGAAGCTCAAAAAAGAAAAAATCTCTGATGTTCAGAAGGCTTTGCAATCAGGATCAAAAGAGTTGGAGTTCAAAGACTTTAGAGAGACTCTCAAAGAGTGAGTCATGTTTCTCCAAGTACCAACACACCCAGGATAAATACCTGATAATTATGAGTTCTATTATATTTTGCACTCAGAATGGGCCATGCTGATCATGAGATCTCAGCTGCTTTCTCCAGATTTGACCAGGATGGTAATCAGATTCTAGACCTGGAAGAGCAGGAGACTATGAAACGAGAGCTGGAGGAAAAAAGGGTTTGAGACATGATCCCTCACAACACTCAAAAAAAAATAAAACTTACTAGAAACTTGACATAACTGCTAGTGAGGCATATTTCATGGATGTGGATTTAATTTCCTGTGTATACACTATGTGCTCTAATTATAGTTAGATCTAGGCTCTATTGACTACACACAACTAAGTCATTAAAAAGTTTAAATGGCTTGTAATGAGGCTCGGAGTAAATTATACTAAATATTCATTCCAACAGGATGCACTCAGTGCAGAGCTCCATAATCTTGGACTAAATTATGGAAACAGTGGGAATTTAACAGAAGACAAGGACGCAACCTCTATCGCTGTGACTCAGGAACAGTTTCAGAAGTAGGTCATGCAGTTATCATCATAAAAGAGATCAATCAATGAAATTTTGCACTGTGTAAAATTAGATTACAAACTTGAATAATAAAATGAAAGTATAATCAATGCATTTATATAAATGCTTGCTAGTCTCATTCAACACAGACTGCATGCGGTCAGTGCATTCCTCACATCGTAATGTAGTTTGCACAACAAATCATGCTGTTCCTGCAATGATCGTCATCGTCATTGCCAGGTTAGTTAAACGGGTTGCTGAACTGGAATGCGCTCTAGCGACCACGATAACCAAGATGGACTTGGTTATGGAGAAAACGAGACTTCAGGACACTGGTAAAACAAACAAAAGAGAGAGCACAGGAAAACATTTGACTGTCAGAAATGAAGTGAGTATGTTTTATGCACCATTTTCGCTCTCACTTTTATGGCATTGAAATATGAAACTTTAAAACTTAATTGTTGACATGGATTACTAAATAAATATTCAAAAGACCTACTAAACACATGATGTATGATACATGCACACGTATAACACTGCTACCATCATTGCAATCTTCATTGCAGCAAGAGAGACCTGCATCTGGAGAGAATGTTCTGGTAAACCTTGAGAGAGGAGTGGGACAGGAGGTACCACCCTGGTCATCATCTGCTCAGTTGGGGAATACCGAAAATCGTATTTATCAAGACATAGGCTGGCCCACAGTCACAAAGAATAGCAACACAACTATATAGTCAAATAAAAGCTATATTTTACAAAAAAGTGTATGGATTGGGCAGTTTCAATTGATCACAGATTTTATGTATTGTATATTCAATATAATCTGAAACTAGAGTGCTTGGCTTATATTCACAGCATTTTTAAATGTTTTCTAACTTCACTGCTTTGAGTGATTGTAATAAATGCATACATGTTCTGTTAAAAGAAAGGCATAGATTCAATTTCAAGTCCGTAGATCTACTTAATTTTGTGCTTTGCTTTGTTAGGATATGACACAAACATCATGCTCCAATCATACCAGAGTATCATAAAAAATGACTACATTTAATATTTGATATTTAATCATACTAGTACATATAGTATATATTTGTAATGCCAACCAATATATTCCTTTGTACATGAACAATTGTCTCTATAATGTTACATCCCTGAATAAAGATCTTGAATCATACTGAAACACACTTCCTCTTGGCATCCAACATGTTATCTTTTATAGTTGTGCTGATATATACATTATTCAAAGCACTTTGCTTGCACAGATTATGAAGCTCTGTAATTCCTCTAGAACCCTTGTGTACTACACTGCAAGTTTCTCTCATACACACCTATTGCAGTAAACATTGTAAAAGTGAACAGATATCATTTGTACGACAAGAGTGAAGTACTTAAACAAAAGATAATGGATGTTATTAAAGCAAACAAGTACATAAATTATATTTCTAGTCCAATGGTTCATTTATTGAGACTCACTTTAGACTTAAAAGAAAATTATCAAATGCTAAATTGCATTCAAACATTTTACCTATTACATTCAACTCTTTAAGCAACCTTAACAATGTGATTTGAAACATGCATTTCAAATCTACAAAGTCCCCAGAAAAATACCCAAATCTCATTTCTCTGGCTACTAGAGAAAATGGCACGCATATTTTCAAAACTGCAAATGGACAAAATCTACTGCGGGCTCTAAAATCAACAATACAGTTCTCTACAAGGGTCTCAAATCGTCAAATTGAAATGTGTGACTGAAAATTAAGGCTTCTTTGTAACACTGAATAAATTCAGCATCTCAGTCACATGAACACTTGTCTACTCAGAGCAGCATCAGATCTGCTCAATCCAGCAATGTAGAATGTATACTTTGAAACCCCCTTTTCCATACCCAGTTATCAAAGGTTATTTACATAATCAGCCATAGTGACCCTTTCTCTAGAGTGAATGAGATATTTCACTGTGTCAGCAAATCATAGTAAAAAGATAACATCATACACGCGGTATCAAACTCTAGAATTCTGAGAGAAATGAAGGTCTAATGTGGATTAAATATACACAACTGCACATAGAAAGTCATTTACACTTCAACATTTACAAGACACAGGTCCAAGGAACCCAAAAAGTGCCTTTACTTACATGTGTTTACTGAATCAGAATGCTTGTTTTTTTAGGTACAAAATTTAAAGTCCATAATGTGATGAACAAGCAAACACATGATCAGCTATTTGCAATGGGAAAAAAAGTAACCATTTTCAGCTTAAAAGCATAATTTGTTTAGATCATACACACCTTTTTGCAATGTACCTGTGACCTTCCTGTAATTGGCATAAAGCAAATATAATATTCAATACAGATGGGGGGAATGAACAGTTTATTTTCTTCAACTTCATTAAAACAAGAAAAATAAGTTTTGCAATTAAATTCAGTTTCCTGCTGAAGGCATTCTATAACCAAAATTTGCTTTTTTACACTTAAGCAAACCCTGATTCAGGTCAGTTCTGAATGTTTTCTGGGAAAAAGTGGATGTGCTCCTATTAGTCTCTTTATTCTCTCCCAGTGAGAGCAAGAAGAGGGTTCCCACAAAGTGACTCAGATGTTGGAAAGTGAGCACCAGATCACTGCGTCTGGTATCCAGCCATGCCAAAGTTAGCCTGGTTCATAACTGGACCAGGCTGCGCCTGAGAGGGCTGAGTCCCAAAACCTCCCATCCAAGCAGGAGACTGTGACTGTCTGGGATGGAAAAAGAAAGACAAAGGAAAAGATTATATATAAAATTTTTTTTTTTTGCACACATCAATTTAGATGGGAAATGGAGACCTCTGAGTAAAGCTTGTGTTGTAAATGATGCAACACTCTGAAACTTTATTTCAAAAATTATTCAGTGGTCCCTTCAATCTTCTAAAAAAAAGTTACATTTTATAAACTTAAAAAAAAAAATCACTTTAGGATTAAAACGCTTCACAGCAGATAAATAATTCTACAGCAAATCTTCAACGCCATTTACAATCACTCAGTGAATTCTTAAATGTTATAAACTGTAGAGACTAAACTTACTCCACTCCAAATCCCTGCTGATTCCATGTTTGTCCATACATTCCATACGATGGTACTTGCCATCCATTTGTCATATACTGCCCATACTGCTGAGGATTTCCATACATCTGATTCCAGTGGCCCCACTGTCCATAATCCACCTATAGGACATAAGAAAATTTAACTTGGACGCTTTAAATAAAATGCAGCCATGGTATATAAAAGATACTGGGCTGCACTATATAGGCAAATATATGTCACACTGCAAATGTAATACTACATGCTATAATGCATCATGCAGTTATCGTATATGCAATACTAAAACAATAAAATAAATCAATAAAATATACATTAAAACAATAATAAAGCCTTAACACATGATTAAAGGTCAAGCTACATTACCTGACCCCTAATTGTTTGCTCTTCTTAGTTAAACTGGAACTTTCTGTCTAGTGGCATAACAGTATTGCAAAAGATAATATTCTAATTACTAGCAAATATATTGCCATTCCCAAAAGATGTTCATGTTTGATCACATAACCTGATAAAGCAGTACGTCAAGCACGATGCCTTTAGTCACACCAAGTTAAAGAACAGTAGATAATATTTCCTACATAAACAGATAGGCAAAAAATAGTAAAAAAATTGCACACTTGTTCGGTTACCGGCTGGACGTTTTTGGCCATGTCAGGTGACTCTTTGCCCCAGTAGCACTTAACAATATGGCCTTCAATGGTTGTTCCATTCACTGACACAATGGCATGGGCGGCACTCTCATGGGAGGAGAACCTGGATATTAAAACAGCATTACAGTACAGGTGTGGGTTCAAACTTAGAGGTACCAACACTGAACAATTTTGAACAGCCCACCTAGTTTATCCCAGCTAAAGAACAGTTATAATGGCATAAAATGTATTGACCCTGGTTAGATTTACATAGGTACACCATCACCTAATCAAGAAGAATAAAAAACATTTTACAGTAAGTATTAATTCAAACAGTGATGTACAAAGGTGTATATCTGAACTCACTTTGGAATTTTTCTTTTTAGTGTACTGCCAAAAAAAACGCACAAATATGTGGTCCAAGATGGTACTATTGGTATAACTTATGTTCTAAATGCTGAAGAAACAATATGAAACACTATGTAAGAAGGGTAAAAGTGAATATGTAGAGCGAGACTAGAAGGGATCATTTCATCATGGTCGCATCTTAGATGACAGTAATATGACTTCCCGTTATTTGGCGCCATCTAATGGAAAGGCAATGATTGCACATCCAATTTTGTATCGTGTTTGAGGACAGGACACAATTCATTTATTAAAACATAAGCCCCCCCCCCCCCCAACCTGTTTTTTGGGTAGGATTATAACAATTTCTACTTTAAGGACTCTAATGAAAAAAAAATGCATTATGTCTTTATGTTACAAACACCTGAACATGTAGGATATAGAAATGGTGTCCCAAATATATAGTTGATTAAGGTCCATGACTAGCTGAATGACAGGTGACCAGATCATCTGGACAGACTCTGCAGTGAAACACGGGGCAGGGGCAGCATGCTTCAAATTAAAGTACATCACTGTGGAACTCATGACAGCTGCCTTTGCTACAGTTTGTAATTATATTTCAGAAAAGAAGCGATAAATCATGTAAATAACACTTCACAGGACATAAGTACCTGATAAAAGAATAGCCTTTCTCAGGAAAAACTCTAATTTCCATTATTTGCCCAAAAGGTGAAAATGTCTGTCGCATAAGGTGCTCTGTAAAAAAAAAAAAGTAAAAAAAAGAGAAAGAAAGAGAGATGTGTGTCACATTATGAACATACAGTAAGAGATACACCAGATCCAAGTCCAAACACTAAGAACATGTCTGACTTACCCGAGAGACCTGACTGGATGCCACCGCAATATACGGTGCAGTTCTGAGGACTTGACTGGTTCACAACATCTTCAAATCTCAACTGCTTTGAGCTGCCTGTCGTGTCAAGAATAAACACCGGTTATTTGAAATGAAAACAACTTTTACATGTTGGTAATCTGGTTACACAGCCAACAGTATTCACCTGCTCCTGTAATACCCATGGAAGGAATGTGAAATAACAGGTCACACAGTATCTCATGGTACGTGAAAACTGTGTGAGCATTTAAAAAATAAATAAATAAATGTGCCGAATTTCAGTTAAATAATTTGGCAAATTAATTCCATCTATTTACATTTCACAACAGTGTGTCAAAAGAGCACATCGGTTGTTTGGTTACAGAACGTTACTCTTTCTGCGCATCCTAAATTTAAAGGTGAGGCCTCACTGATTGGTGGAGCCTTGCACCGATAAGACAAGTTTAACAACAACAACAACAACAACAACAACAACAACAAAAAACGTTGGCCATTAGGTGTGTGATTAGTAAATGGTAAAAGAAAAATACTACTGCATCTTTGTATTTGTCAATATTTCAAATGTATTCCAAACAAAAAAGGAGAGACAGCAATCCTGGATGAAGAAGATTTTCCTAAAAACAATTACAGCATTTCCATTAAAAAAAAATTTAATGCAGCAGCAAATATTTTATGACAGTTCAGTTGATTGTTCTGAATGATTGTTCATGGCTCTCAAGTTCATGTTTTTCCTACCAACTGCTAAGAAACAAGATGTGATTAACTTACTGTCCTGCACACTCTTGGGTGCAGGGGGCTTGCGAGTTGCCCAGTTGGTCCGGATCTGCCGTCCACCCAACCACTGACCTCCCATGTGAACTATGGCATTCTCTGCATCCTGAAAATAAAAGAAAACACAAGCTTATTCTCTGGATTAACATATGGAAAGCAAACTAAAAAGATATACTGCTAGCCTTTTAGAACTCCTTTTCATCCCTGACTTTCAATTTTAGAGTCTCTAAGTAATTAAATATTTAAAAGACAACAAATTAACTGAAAATTCAGCAGACTAAATCTAAAAAGTTGGAATAATTACAATACAACTACAATGCTGCAAATTACTAAAAGATCATTAGAATCTAAATGGAATTAAAATTGTATCATGATAAATAGTAAACAGAAATAGAAATAACCTTCACTTTGTGTTCCTGAGCTGGAGCCTTACCAGTTTGTTATAGAAGGACACAAATCCATACCCCTTTGATTTCCCCGTTGTCATATCCTTCACCACACGAGCATCCCTGAAAGAACATGACACACCAGACAAGTCAGTCCATTTCTTACCTGCCACCATGGCAAAGAAAAGAAAGGAATCACACACACACGCACACACACACATACAGTACTGTGAAACAATCTTAAAGTATCTAAAAAAAAATAATCCAAAAATATTTATACTACCAATTCTTTGCATCTTCAAACTAGTATACTATTAAAAATACAAGCTCATGCAACCTACAGCACTGTCTTTGTTTTTTTGTTTGTTTTTTTTATAAACAAAAACAATGTCCTGCTCAGTCCTGGTTTCCACTGCATAATGATCCTGGTGTTAAAGACTAGGTCTTACACTTTCATAACAGTAAAATTAAAATAAATAATTACAATAAACAAATACCAAAACAAAATAAAAACAAAACAATTTCTTTACCATGCATTCCTAATTTCTGCTGTTGTTTCTAATCCTACCAGTAGAGGTATATAGAAATATCAAAAGAGAAAAAAAGGAATTAAACGGCATACATGGCCTGTTAACAGATTTCTTTATTTTTCCTGGTCAATTCTTTACCACCAATATGGAGTTTGGGAAGCTGCAAATTTCGAAAAATTGACATTTTCAGAATTTTTAGAGAATCAAACTATCAACAAAACTAGGCAAACCATAAAAAACAACATTTTTTTTTTTACAAGTTTAAGAAATATTGGAGCACTGTTAAAATCTACACTACTTCAGCGTTAATACGAAAATATTGCAGTATATAAATAAGAAAAGCAAAGAGTAAATAGAAAAAAATTCTACATCTGAGTTTCCAGTGTGCACAGTTCCTTGCTGTTAGCCTTCAAGCTCCTGTCCAATCCTATGAGCATTTCTGTAAAATAACCAGAGTGCTATTAACTGACACTCACAGCTAAAGAAAAATCTGAAATATTTTCAGATTTACAGTGACTTTTTTTTAAAACACCAAATATTGAACTGTTTATAAAGTGATTAACATTCTACTTACCATGTCGTCAATTTATCAGGAATTTTTAGTTGTGCAGATACTTGCATAAGGACATGTCTAATAAATATTTTGCTAAAAACCCTAAAACCTCCCCAGTATTTTGGGATGTGAGGAATGTGTGTGGATACACCCGTCTTTTGCATGAAATGCTGAGAATTACTTAGTCCCACTAGAGCATTTATATGGCAGGTTTAACAGTCCAAAGTGTTTAGTACCAATTTGTTGGACCTCGTTCACATTTAATTTAATTCCGTTTTCATTTTTAGAAATCCACCCTAACCATTTCACATCACATTTCACAATTAGGCAATTAACTCAATCACGTTTCTCTCTAACTGTGCCTTCGTCATTTTTACTTGGAAAAAAATGCTATAAGAGTAGGCCTTCAAATTAGGAACACATGAAAGACAACCTTCCATACAAACCTCTCTAGTTGTATATTATTCCAGAAAATAATAAAACATAGGTCAGAACCACTTAACACTTACGAAATTTTGCCAAAGGGTGCAAATGCAGCTCTGATATCATCAGTGGTGATCTCAGGACTCAGATCTCCCACAAAGACATGGAAATGATCTATGAAAAAACACATCAATAAGATCATTGTCTATAAATCTATTACTTAAAAAGAAAACAAAGTGAAACAAAAATAAAGTACTTACTGGATGTGTCTTTCTTCTGACTACTTGGAGTTGTTGCCCAATTTACTTTAACTTCCTGTGGCCAAAAAATTAGAAGTTTATGGTTAAGGAGTTCTTTAAAGTAAAGCAATTACAAACACAGATCAGCAGATGAGCCAAAGTACCTTTCCCAGAATCTTCCTTCCATTCATTGCTGCTAGAGCCGCTGCAGCATCCCTGTGCTCAAAGAACTCCACAAAGCAATATGGGTCATTGCTTGTATGCTGCAAAAGACAAAACCCAGAGATGTTTACTGTCTTGCCTTTATCAGATTTCAGAGAAGAAAATCAGGACAGCCTACTGGGAAAACCGTAATCTTGTTTTTAAAAACATCAAAATACTGCCTAATTAAATGCAACAGTTCCTTATACAGACCTATTTATACTCAGTGTAGCCAAAGAAAACTATACACTACCAGATTAGTTAGGCTGCATTTGTATTTTTGTGCTCTCTTTTGCCTTGCTTTGTTCACTGCATTTCTGTAAATTAATACTAATAGTGGTGCTAGAGAGAGAGAGAGAGAGAGAGAGAGAGAGAGAGAGAGAGAGAGAGAGAGAGAGAGAGAGAGAGAGAGAGAGAG
>JAOXYF010000009.1:4792931-4811978 GCA_028565775.1 Sternarchorhynchus goeldii
AGAGAGAGAGAGAGAGAGAGAGAGAGAGAGAGAGAGAGAGAGAGAGAGAGAGAGAGAGAGAGAGAGAGAGAGCGCAAGCGAGATCATTATCTTGGCTTGGTCGTCAATGAGGAAAACCCCAAAAAAATAGATTACTTTTAGGTTACAGAAATTTTCTGATGGTCAAAGCATGAAAAATTAATACCTACTGTTCTGTACAGATACCAACTTTCTGGGATTAACCAATTTTCAGTAAAAATAAATGAATGTGTAACTATTTGTTAAGTCCATATTTAATGCTTACCTCTGTAATCATTTTACAACTTTTACAGGGACCGATCTGGGTGAACAACTGAAGAATCAAGTTTTCTGTAACATCCCTAGACAGGTTTCCCACGTAACTGTAAAACAAACAAATTCACATCTCCTTAAACCTCAGTTAATTACATATCTTACATTCTAACTACAAGAGCGTTCATCATACGATGCAAAGAAGCGGGATCCAGTGGGTGTCATTTCCAACTTAATCGATGGAAAGATTAAAAGAACACCGCGAACTATGTTGTCCAATTATCGTGTTCAAAGCTTAATAAAAAGACACTGAAGGAGTGTAGTAAGGAATACGAACAGTAAGGCTTCAGTAAAAGTAAAAAGACAAAAGTTGTCGTTCTTTTACACGGTGGATTGACTTGCAGTCGTATGCTATATAGTTAATTACAACAGACTGAAGTCAAACTAACCTAAAAGTTAGTATAAGAAATCAATCCGCAGTGTTCACTAACAGCATAAAACAGCCAAGTAAAGCTATTTGAGTGTCACATTTTTTCGCCTAAGAATCCTAGAACCCACAGTCGGGTTGCAAACAGCTGTAGCTAGCGATTTGCATAAAATATAAAACAGAACACCAAATCAAATATTTTTGAATAAGCATGACAAACCTACAGCGAGACATCTGGAAGGACATTTGCCATTAACCTGAAAGAGACCACAGTACCCTATCATCTGAAAAGGCCTCTGAAAAATAGTGGCTAGCTAGCTTGGCTAGCTATGTTAGATGTCAAACAATAGCTAGACAAGAAGCTAGCTGTCCAGCTAGCAATGTAGCGAGCAACATCTTCAAGATAGCAATATAGCCGATGCTAATTGTTGTATAAACAAATAGACATTTACGAATTATGAATCAAGTCGTATTAGTGATTCTGTCACGATAAATAGTATAGACCTACTGTTAATCTAAATTTCGCTAACATTAAATACTGTGCAAAAGAGCTCGCTAGCTAGTTACCTATCTATCAACCCCGTTCTCAAGATACCAAGCTAGCTAGCTGGCTAATAGCTACATACAATCAGCAGCTAGCACTAAACCATCATAGCTAGCTAGGCAATGTAGATTAGCAGTTTAAAGTCAACAATCAACAAAACTTCTTGACAACTTTGCAATAGCAGTGTGTTTGCTGGCAATTTAAGACAATTGTCGCACGCATCTCTGAATGTGCATTTGTTTTTGCAGAAAAAAACCTTGATTCGATAGCTAACATTAGTTACATTGCTACGGCAATGCTAACGAGTGTGGTATTTGAACACACCGATCCAAACGCATGGACTGGTATTGTGTTGAAAAGTACTTACAGGGTTTTTGGGTGGCTTTCGTCTTCCATTCTCGGGTATTGTACGAGGTTTTCGTTTAACTTATGAACGATCCACGTGCTGTTATGTTTTAGGTAAAAAGAACACCAGACTGATTTAGCTAGTTAGATACTTTCTTTATTGTGTAGAAAATGGCGAAACCCGGCCAGCTAGGAATCCAATCAATGCACATGCGCACAGCATCACGGGGTTGGACACTGAGTCTTCACTACGTGCATTCATAGCGAAATATATACAAATTAGAGGCCTAGTTTTATGAGCATAACTGTTACTGCTTCACAATTTGCCTGTGTTTGCCTATTATATTTTCAATACAAACCAGATGATGATTCTCATGTCACTGTTAATGTTAATTTAAAAAGGAATAACAGTAAATTGTACACATTCGCTGATCCAGAAAACAGTGCGTGTATTGTACAAACTATAGAAAAAAACGGTAACTTATCTATGTAAAGTGTGTAATAACTTGCCGAGAGACAGTGTTAGGCCTGCCTGAATGTGCCCTCTGCCCCACACTCTTAATTTACAGTGAGGGTTACTTCAATAAACCACTGCTAAATTGACAAGAAGCATTAAAAGTTCATACGTTCAAGATCAGTTGTTTCACATTTCCAGTTTATTTTTCAAATATATTTTGATGTCCATATTATTTAACATTATACTATTATATTATTGCATATCAATTTCAGTCACTGCTTTACAAGCTTGTGTCATTTAGATTTTTTGTCCACATTTTAAATTAATATGACAATATTAATTAACATTAATTGACATTAAAAAGAAACGCATTTAAACTTCAGTATAAAAAAGTACCAGTAGCAAGAAGCAGGTACCTGATAAAATAAAATAAAATAAAAAACACTTTACTGTCTTCTCCCCCCTTTTAGCCTGATTTAGCATTCTGCACATGAGAATGTGTTGTGAATTTTGGCCATGATACATGTAAAAAGAAACAGTCTTAAGTATTGGATCCAGAGTCTGCACTCCAGCGGTACAAGCTTAGTTTCATGCAATTGAGAATTTGACCCTGCATACTATGATGATCCATTCTTTTGACGGTTTAGAGAAGAAGCAGCCAATTTGGGAAGTATAGATGCTTGGATGAGAGAACTACAGAGGTTTCTGTGAAGTGGTCTTATTGCATTATTGTCAAACACGATGTTGTGTTTGCAACTACACATTACAATTTTCAAGGAACACACATAAAGGTGAAAATGTCATCAGTCGAACTCTTTATTACTTCTCTATCCTTTTTTCAATGCTACATTTTAATGCGCAAGGCGAACAACACAGTGTACTACCACTAACAAAAGTGCATACACTACACATGATGAACGAAATATGGCCATATGGTTATGCTACATAGGTTTTCAAGTTCTGTAGTCTGACCTTGCCTTCATTTCTTTACCTTTAATTCAACATGCTTGAACATAACGCAGAAACAAGACCGCTGTTATGTAAACATGACAAAAAAGGTGGTCTACATAAATATTTAAGTTCAACTACAACAACAACAACATATCAACGACATCGACATCCAATAAATAAACCTGTAAACCTGAGACGATGTGAATCGCAATTTGGGAAATCTGGTCTGCTAAAGGCGCACATGGCCACGCGATTAAGCGCAAGCTAGAACTTTCTGAGTAGCCAACTAGCTCCTTCGAGAAACCCACCCCCGTGTACTGTACGTCATCAGATCGATCCTTTAAAGGATCCGTATGCGCTGTAATGGCACAATATTCAGGACCGAAGCTACATCGGAGTATGAGAATACTGTCTCCCGTTGAAACAATGGCTACAAATGATCCTCTGCCACCAGGATGGGAGATCAAAATTGACCCTCAGACAGGATGGCCGTTTTTTGTAGATCACAACAATCGTATTACAACGTGGAATGACCCAAGGCATGACACTAAAAAGGTAAGAGGAGAGATCCTGTGGCACAGTCGCAGAAATGCGTTGGAAGTTGTGCTGTCATGACTGTGTCGGTTTTGTTTCTAAGACTACGTTTTAATTTTGCTCTTATCATCTATCATTTGGTGATATGAATTGATTTAATATCATTTACACACTTGTGTGCTTGTAGCCTATAACTTTGTGGCATGTCGAAATTTAAGTGGAACGCTGAAAAATTCCTTTAAATAAATGAGGTAAATACTTGATTTTATGCCGATGTACATCTAAATGGCTGGATTGCAGCTACACGAATTGCGATTCATTCCTGTAATGAAATGCAGGCTAAATTCCTAAAATAGCGGTTCTTATATTTATCCTAAGGAATAGATAGGGTACTATCACACAGAAATATTTTTGTGTAATGATCTAAGCTTGACTGGTTTGTGTGTGACGCACTGCAGTCATATGTACCTAAGACTCTGAGTGTTTGAACATCTCCATAATGTTTATTTAAAGATCTGGAGCTACGCAGACCGCGTTTGTTCATAATATCGTTATAACTGCTCAGTATCATTTCCCCCGAAAGTTTCCCTTACATGGGATTTAATACGGATCCACCCTCTTTGCGCTTTGGCGATATCCTCAGTGTGGTTTGGCAGTGAGCGAAATGTTAACGTAGAAATTAAAATGTAATTTATCAGGGGGAAAAAACCCCAAAATAAAAAATATTCATAGTACTGGTTACTTCACTTCAGAAACCGTAACCCCGATATTTCTGTCAAATATGACGTTGAAATACAATGGGTGCAGACAAACGTGGGCCAGTTGGTATCTTTCATTAGAAATATCAACACTTGCTGTTGTCCAAAGTTAGTGTCACCAAGAATCTGCTGGAAAGACACAGCTGCCAGGAGATAAAATGGGCAGTGCTACTTGGTGTGTGCGGTGTCCACATGTCAATGCCAAAAAGGCAGAGGACATAAGGTCATTCATGTTCCGCTTTGTTTTCAGTAGAATTAAGCATTTTAAAATAGTTTATTCTACTCTACAGACATCAAAAACAGAGATACAGCTGCTAAAGTAACTTTATAAACTAAGAGCGCTGCCTTCGTTGACCCACAATATTAAATTGGCAACTGTTATCATTTTTATATCTTAAACAGTGTTATTTTTTATGCATGTTGTGTGGGTTGTTTGATTGTCTGAGACCAATACCTCTGATTCACATTGATGAGTAAGGGAGACCTTTTTTTCTGCTCGTAGATTTGTTTAGTGAAGACCACCCCCTCACAAAGTATATTTTAAGCTACAGTGTCAACCAGACAGCAACCCGTTGAGCAGTTGAGCGAGCACACACATAGGAATGCACGCGTGCGCGCCTGCGTACACACATACACACACACACGCGCACACACACACACACACACACAATGAGTCATGGCATAATGGTAAATGTACAGTATAGATTTTCATACTAATAATATAAAGCAAATGATGAAAGTTATTGGTTAAAGTTTTTTTTTTTAACTCTAATTCAATATAGAAGCAGCAGTTAGGAATGTTTGACTTTGACATTTTAAACCTTGGCTAAGAGATTCAGAAGATTCATATCAAAGTTCTGCGCTGGCTTTGTAATAGATTATTCAGTCCTATAATATCAAATGCAGCACTAGGTTACTCTCAGTAAGAGACTGAAGTGTCCTAACATTACTGACCATACATGGCACACCTATGTATATAGGTAAGACCTATTTATGTATCAATGTATCATCATTATGAAAAAAGTATAAATATTCATATATAAAATACATTTTTAATGTTTATTACATTATAATTACATGAAACGTAGTATAAATGTTACCAGTATTATGTTGTAACACAAATTTGGCCATTTTACTAAATACCTAAATACACTTATAAGTCTGGGGAATTTGTAATCATTATTCCTTTAAATGCTTAAAGAATATGTAGTGTAATTGTAAACATGTTTTCAGTGGCTTTGTTCAGGCACATTAGGTATGGGATGGAACAAAATTGAACTCTGATTATTCTACTAAACTGAGTTGAGATAGGCTGCATTATGAGAGACTGAAAATATGGTTCTTTGCTTACATGTGATCTTTATACTTACCCAAATGAAGCTTATTTCATATGCCATGTTTATGACGAACAATTTTTGTGTTCATTAGTTTACTATAGTTGGAAATGTTAATATGCAATTATTTAAGATATCTATTTGCCAAGTTCTATAAAACATTCCATAAAACCTTCTATTGATTCTTTTAGAAAATTTGGTAGTGTGAAAAAAACCTAATCTTATCTGCCATATAAGATGCCAAATGATTTTCTCAAATTGAATCTGTAGTGAATCTGTAGTGAATGTGTGCTAGTGGTTTTAATCTGTGAACAGAAGGTATTTAGTGGGTCTGATATGTGTTACAGATCATCCAACTTTCCCCAAATGGCCCCTGTGCACCTACAGAGTCATCTCCTCAAGATGTACCCAAGGCTTTTATTCAGGAGATGAAACAGCCAACTCTACGTCAAGGCTATATCCCCATCCCTGTCACCCATGAAAATGTTGAGGCCAAGCCACAACAGTATCCAACATTTTCCTATATGTATCCAGTGAACCAGCAAAGCTTGAGGGCAGATGGCCGGACCCCATCTCCAACTTCTGCACTACACTGTCGGCCGAGATCACCAGTGCAGGCCCCATCAGAGGCTGATCCTCACTGTTTGTCCTGTTCACCTGTTTCACAGGGCGCTGAGGTATGATTTCATTAAAATGTAGAAGATTTTTTAAGAGATTTTTAATTTTATCATCTTGGATCTTTCTTGTACAAGATATAACACTTACTAAGAGGTTTTGTTAAGACTCAGCCATTTCACCTGATACGCTTCGGGGAGTCTTTATAAAATATGATCATAGGCCAAGTATTTATGGCTGATCTAATTACAGAATGTCATTAAGCAAGGGAAATGTTTTTACATGTTTAAATTATTGCATCAACAAAACTCTATCAACCTTACTAGTTGGCTTAGATGTGTAACGAGGGCAGATGGGTGGACACTGCTTTTATAAATGTAATGTAAAATTCTACCATTTTCTCTTAGGCATAATGGTAGTTATTGCTTATGTTTATTTTATTGCCAAATAACCAAATAATACTATGACAATTTTTGAAATCTTTTTTTCGACTATCTTAATTTATTTTTGTTGATTTCAGGTTCACCAAGGGCCCCCTTCACCTCATGGGACACAGTCTCATACCAATTTCCTTCACCAGCCTTCCAGATCTACTAGCTCAGGCCTTCGGGCAGGCTATATTCCCATTCCTGTCATCCATGAGGGGGCAGGGGGCATCCCACAAACCCAACTCAACCAGACCATCCATCCAAAACGCTTCTCACAAACAGAGTATCAACCTTCCTTTCACTGCCGCCACCCTGAGGAATGGAGTCATGGCCCTGTATTTTCAACACGAGAAAAAACTCCAACCTATCGTGAGGAAATGCCAATTCAACTCGAGCAAAATCGCTCAGCTAGCCCAAACTTGCTTCCACCCAACATAAGGGTTCAGGACCCAGTCAGAGCACAGGTCATGAGTGAAAGACCCCAGGTAACACTACCACAGTGCCATAACATGCATGATAATACAATTATAAAGAAATTAGATAGAGCTCTATGAGGCCATGCAGTAGTATGAAATTTTATGGTAATATGTATTTTTTAACCTGAAATTCTTTTAGTGGATATACCCGTTAAAGGCAGAAACACCAAATACTAAATATAACATTTGTTTATTTATGAACTATTTAAACATTTAAATTGCTTACAGAATCTTATCTTGTATTCCCAGGCCCAGCAGCATGTTGCACATACTGAGAGCCCTTCTAAGGTTGATCAGTCAGCTGAACAACCTGCCTGCCCGCTTGTTGAGATTCCTCATAAGAGAGTGTGTGATACACAGCCTCCCATACCATATCCTGTATCTCCACCTCCACAGCAGCCTATACAGGAACCTGAAGAGGCACCTATAGAACAACCTTTGCAGCAACTTGAGAAACTGCCACAGCAAATGCCAGACACTGCCAATATCTCTATTCAGATGCCTGTGGCATCAGAACCCCAGGAAACAGCAGTGACACAACCAGAAGCTGTGCCTTCACAACTTCAACCTGAGGAGAAGGTGGAACCATACTCCAGCCACCCAGGACTGGCAAAGGTTCAACAAATAGTGGAGCGGGTGGAGAAACTAGCCAAGGAGGTTAAGTGTTTTGATGGGAAAAAGAATGATAAAAGATATCTGATGTTGGAGGAGTTTTTGACCAAAGAATTGCTAGCTCTGGATTCAGTAGATCCAGAAGGACGTACAGATGTGCGTCAAGCCAGACGTGATGGTGTCCGTAGAGTACAAACAATTCTTGAGGAACTGGAGTCTCTGGGTGAACAACCAGAAGGGCTGGTGAGCGACAGCTACACTGAAGCAAGTAGCCCAGGCCAAAAAAGTGAGCCTAACTTGATTAGTCAGGAGATTTCATAACAATTGCAAATGTTATAGTATGAATGAGACACAAATCACATCTTGTGAGAAGCTTCAGTCTATTGTTGGTTGCATGCACAATTAATTTTAACCGTTCCATTGGCTGAAAATGAATATGTGATTTGTTTACTGAGTGCAATAACGTGTGCTGTTATGTTAATGCTGCTGTTGTGGAATTTCACCAAGCAGGTGTCTTGTAAAAAGACCATAGTATTGATGATGTGGTGACTAAGTTTCAACTCGAAGCTCAGTCTCAAATAAGAGGCCTTTATTAAAATGCAAATGCTTTATTTTTGCTTTGGTAACGTTTGGTATTTGTACTTTTTAACCCTGTAAAATTGATAATGAAAGGATTTGGAAAATTCCACTAAGAATACCCATTTATTAGAGTAACACTGATCTGAGGTTAGAGGTATCTCTGATCTGATTTTCTGAAACAGTGGGTAACAGTTTTTTTTTGGAAGATTGCATTGTATAAAGAGATCCACACTTTATCTATGTGTTATTTGCATTTAGAAAACATACAAACAATGATTAGAGCAGTTTATGATTTGTCTCACTTTAACTAAAATGTTGTGATCTTGACATTTGTCAATATCAGTATAAATTGTTGAATGATGATGATAAAGACAATGTTATATTTCTACTCTATTTTTTGTGCCAAATAAACATTTTTACTTCCATCTTCATTTAAATGTACTTGGAGAAAAAAAAATTATATATATATATACATACACACAAAATAAAACACCTGAAAGAGTACACTAGATGTTCTTCTCATGACTTTTGCAAAGCCATAGAAAAAAACCTTTGCTACTGAAGATGTTTATGTATGAAAATCACAAGGTCATGATAAAAAACTGAACTTCTGATGAAATTTTGAGATGGAAATTGTCTACTCATCAGAATAACAAAACACTCAGTATAGCGATTGTCTTTCAGAGACCTTGGAATCAAGCCTTTGAAGATAGGGAGTACATTCCTTATATGAGCCACTGTTTTTAGTCTAGTGAACTAAATAGTAAAACTATGATAAATAAACATAACAAAAATGTACTGCCACATTTATTTGAAAATAGCATACTGTTACTTTTTCCTGGCAAGTCCATGCATCATTGCAGAACTCTTGATGTTTGAGACTTGATGAAACTAGATATGGAGGGAACCAGTTTCCATTGGACCATGTGGTCAATGGCCAAGCTGCTAATAATAATTTCTTTGCTAAAATGCATTGTATACTTAATCTGTACTTAGCTACTTAATTTGTATATTTGTATGTAATTAGAGCACATTGGTCCTGGAGTATACCTGTACTGCTCATTTTAGTAATTAAATAAATAATTATGAAATGTATTTACAAAGCATAAGAAATGTATTTAATGTATTTGAAGTCCAAAGTGCTTCTTTTTCTTCTCTTTTTATTATTACTGTAGCTGCACTACATGCAGTTAAACTTCACAGTCATTTAAGGTGGAATCAAACAAAGAAAAGGGAAACATTAAATCCGTAGTTTGGAGGAACTTGGAGCACTGGGTGACTGACCTAGACTTTGTGTTGTTAAGCTACACAATATAAAATACTACTACAACTGCTCCTAGTACTAGCACACATATATAGTAATAATAATAGAACATATAAGACAATAATAATAACAACAACAATAATAATAATTCTAATAATAATAATAATTATTGTTGTTGTTTTATGTTAACAACAACAATAATTATTATTATTATTAGAATTATTATATAATAATAAACTGAATAATAAATAAACCTAAACATGATCTAATCTAAAACTATTTAAAATAACTTTCCAATGAATATCTTGAATTATATGATGACTTATATTAAATAGTTCCATAATTTTATATCTAAAATATTTCTCATACGCCTCTAATTGTCACGGAGATGAGATCTTGTTTGGAAAATGCCTACTTTAAATACAAAACGGTTAATACATTTAATGAATGGATTCAATAAAACGTTTCCCTAAAATGCATTTACTAAAATAAAAAAAAGCGAAAAATCTTTTTCCTTTAAATGACGGAACGGTCACGTGATGTTATTACTGCAGGAAATCGATTGAGTCACTCCTCATCAGTGCTCTCGTCTTCATTCACGGTGGGAAATATTATAGCCTGCGAGTCAGGCAAGACCAGACATATCGCATGTTTTGCCGGTATTATTGCGATGTCTTATCGTTGATGTCTGAGGGAAATAGACAAATAGTCCGCTGATCTATTAAATTAACGGAATGTCAGTGCTCATTAAACTGTTATAATAGACTAGCTGTCGAGTTAGGTAGTGAGCGTAAATCGGGTATCTTTGCCAAATGGTCTAAATAGGTGTTTCGCTGTTATAACTACAAGACGTTAGCTTGCTAGCTAGCTAGCTAAACTACCTCCCTTGCTGCCTAATGTACGCTGCTTGCTTTTTGTTTTTTGACGCTAACTAGCTAGCTTAAGATGCCTAGTTAGCTATCCTGACGAAGTGATTAATGGTGAATAGTTAGCCGCCTGGCTATATGTTCTAAGTTGACATCAAAATGGAGCTTTTTCAGGCGAAAGACCACTACATTCTTCAGAGTGGCGACGTTGCATTGTGGTGCAGCAGGAAGGATGGTGGTATGATCGTGAGACCAGGTAAGTTGATCAATACTTGCAGTACTTGCACGATACAGGCTTGCCTGTTTTTTTAATATAGTTTAATTGGGTAGGTACAAAGCTAGCTAGGGCTACCTACCTAGACATTTATCTTTAACATTCTTAACTAAACATCTAGACAGCTAGCTCCATATTTCAACACGTAAGCTGTATCTAGCTACGAAGTTATGCAGTGGACATAAACACTGCATGTAAATATCATCTGTCTCCCGTTCATAGTGATTAGTGGTATACAAGACTAGCTTCGGTTTCCGAGTAAGTCGAGCCAATGTTGAGAAAGCTAAGCATGTTGTGGACTAGCTATGATCTAGTTAGCTAGCAAGGAGCAAGTGCTATCCAGTTAGTAAAGTATTTTGGCGAAAATATAAATAGGAACTCGCAGCTGAATTGCAAGCTAGCTAGATCTCAACTTTGCGAAGCATCATTTTGTTCAAAGCCATCTAAATTACAAAGTCATGGAAATATTATCAAGGAAGTATTTACTTCATTGCAGTTTAAAAATGATTTAAAAAAATATTTTGTCATTCAATTGTAGTTAACTTAAAGAAAAAAATGTTGTTTGTCTGTAGTATTTTTTTAACCAAGAAAAATGCACAGTGGATTCGGATAAAATCTTAGCACTGTCTTGACTCAGTTTAGACTCAGTAATTCCTGAAGTAAAATGTTTATTTTTCTTTTAAAAACCCGCTTTGAGTAATTGAAATCCTCGTTCATTTAATTATCTGAATTATCCAAATGTAGTCTTAAATATGGCTTCGGTAGTGAGCTGTTTATGGCTGAGTGCAAGGCACAGAGATGAAAATTTGTTTGAGGAAATCCTGGTGGCGGTGGTTATTTACATGTTCGGGGTTATTGTGCTTAAATTAAACTCAAGGTCAACACACACACACACACACACACACAAATATATATGCATATGTGTGTGTGTGTGTGTGTATGTGTATGTATGTTTTATTGAACTATTTTTGACAGTCCGTTCAAACCCTTTCAAAGACTCTTGATTGAGTTTGGACTGCATAGTACTTTCCAAATTTGGTTTAAATATAACGATTATTTTCTAAGTTCACACACAAAGCTGATGGGCACCTTTTGTTCCCCCCCCCCCCCCAGAAACAGCACGTTTCCCCCTTGTAAAGTAGCGCTGGCATGCATATTTGAAACTATTGCTATGCAGTGTTGCATCTGTGTTGGTAATTGTGAGTTAGAACAGTCTCCTGTAAGTGACTGCTAGGGGGACCTTATGACAAAGGCCGGCTATAGGGCGTGAATGAATACTCTGTGCTGCTAGTTGGCCTTTGTCATGTGTGCAGCCAAGCTGAGCCGGTTAGGGTTGCAGTACTGTTTCATTATTTAATTGGAAAAGGGTTTCCATGTTTGCATGGATCATTGACACCAGTGTATTTGGGACAATTCTTGATATATAAGGCATATATGTGTTTTTTCTGTATCTTCTGTATCATTCAAGTATTAGTATTTTCAGATCTTGTACTAAAGTAGAAACATGTGTGATACCATCTCATAGATTCCACAACTTCTGCATTAATGGGTGACAGATGTTTGGGACTAATATTAACTAGGAAATGTAGAAACTGTAGTGAACTGTTTATTAAATACATATTTCTTGATGCATCTCTATGTGCGTAGACCAAAGCAGAAAATGTGTATTAAGTGCACACTTTAAACAGCAGCAAATAGGACACGTAATTAATATTGTAAATAAACATAAAATATAAGGCCACATAATTTTATGCTTGACCAAGTGTTACACTTAAAGGAATATGCTCTTCCATTTGTTTTCAGCTATCTGTGATTCCACATACAATCATTTTGACATTTTTCTGTACTTGGAAAATAATCATTGACCATTACATACATTTAAAAAGAAAATCTTAAAGGCAGTTGGGAAAGAGAACAACTACCCCAAGACTTTGATTATAACAATTGCAAGCGTGTGAAAGTTCCGGTTACTCTCAAGACATAAGTTAATGAATCAACACACTTTTTTCACTGAGAAAAGAAGTCCCATTTGTGAGAAAGTGATTAGATGGTTTGCAGCTTAATTAACATGCATTTGCAAGAAAAAAATAATTGTTTCATGGAATGTTTCACATTTCAGTTTTGCATTTATTTAAAATTCTAATAGTCTAATAGTCTGCCCCATGAGTATATTTTAAATAAGCTGTTTTCCATTCAGTTCCAAGTAGATGGAGATAAAAATAGATGTCTCTGATAATAGAAAGTATAAAATACTACAATTTTAGTCGGCCTAGAATATCCTATTAAAAGGCATTCTACATACAGCAACAAACATTCCGTCTTGTGCATTTTTGTAATGTTGATTGGTAGAACGTAATGAACTTTTAACAACATTGGTAAAAAAAAAGCAAATGTATTCTGTCTTAAGTGCTGTGGATCTCGCATGTTTCCTTAGACAGTTACACACCTGAATCTAGACCTATTAGAAACTCTGTTTAAGAAATTGGTTTCTAATTTGATTGACATAAACCAGCGATTATGTGAACGTTTGTGTTTTGCTTCTGGTGCCTACCCGTGGTTCTGGTAGCAAATTTGCATTTATGGCATTTATCTGCAGCTTTTATCCAAAGTGACTTATAAATATGAATGAATACATCTTGACAAGTTGAGGGTTAAGGGCCTTGCACAGGGGCCCAACAGTGGCCACTTGGCAGAGGTAGGGCTTGAACTGGCAACCTTCTGATTACTATTTGAGTGCCACTGCCCAATTTATACGCAGTAAGAAGAATGACTTTTTAGTAGTAGCTCTATTCACATCTGCTGGCTATTTGTTGATTATTTCAGCAACTGACTTGCTGCTAGCTTGGAACCCCATATGTTTGGGACTGGTGGAGGGCGTTATTGGGAAAATACAGCTTCATGCAGGTAAGTTAAACATCAGTGTGGTATTTATTTTTTTTTTTTGCATGAAATTATTTTTGTGAGTTGGAACACTTTAGTACAGGCCACTTGTACACCACTGAATGTTTTCACTAAACATCCTGGGAAGAGTTTCAAAAAAAGACCGGAGGAATGACTTTAAAGGTGGTATTCAGCCTTTAGTCAAGGATATGCTCTTTGAATCCATCATCTTTTGCTTTTTAATAGGTTCTAACTTTTTAATGTTTTCATGCTAGTGGTCTTTTTACCAGGATTGAACATCCCACTTTCATATCACACATGTTCTGGGAACTGAGATTTCACTCTTAGCATTCAGGTGTTAATTTTGAACTGCATGTGTGTAACCTAGTTTCCTTTTCTTGTTCTAATGTAAAAATATAGGTGAGGTACATGTAGCTATTTGGAGTTTAGAACTCTGAATGAGTCCAGTATGTTTTTTTTTTTACACTGACAAAACAGTTGCATTCTAAAGACTTAAAAGACATTTCAAGTAATTGTCTGTGTAGTCATTGGTTTAAGTCAGAGAATTTCTCATAGGGGTGACTCATCGGTGCTCGCCGGCGGTTCCACCCTGTAAGTGGGGAAATATGCCGTCATGGTGTTAGGAACGTGTGGAACTCTTTAGCAGTGATGAATCCCTTTCTTTTCTCTTCCTTGTGTAGACCTTCCTCTGGGTCTAATTCTGATCCGCCAGAAAGCACTGGTGGGCTTGTTGCCAGGAAACCACAAAGTGTACAAGATCACTAAGATAGCAGTGATCCCACTTTCAGAAGATGAACCACAGGAGTTGGAATTAGAGGTGAGGAGCAGTGGCAAGTACCTTTGCTCTCTGCCAAGATAAAATGTTGGGGTTTTTTTTTTTCTCCATGTTATACCAAAAAACATTTTTGCGTTCCAGAGTGAGCCCTCAATTATATGCTGTAAACTCTACATTTAAACCTTTTGGAAAACAGCTTCATTTTACTGTTCGTTCTTTCCTATTTATGCTGATAAAAAATTACCTTTGGATTTATTCAGACCCCACAAGACACTTCCTCCCTTCGCTAGTGATAGTTCACCCTTGATCTGTATTATATATAGATTAGAAGACTTTTGACTATGACATCATTTGAGTAGCATCTAGATGATATAGGATGAGAGGTAGTGTGTGTTTGTCTCAAAGGTCCACCAGAGGAAGTGTGATGTTTCTAAGGGGTCAATCACTCAGGGGAACTTCTTGGATTGAAAGGGCAGGTTTGCTCATGTAAGTGAAGCAACCTGAGGAATAGTAAGGAATAGCCAAATAGCCATTCTCCTGGTATTTTGTTAGTAATTTGTCTTTAGGTTCACGCCACAGATTGAGTATTCTGATGCATAGCAAGAGTAGACATGCCTGTAGATAATTCTTATTATTGTGGTAATTTTTGTATTCGAGAACTTTTAAGCACACTCAGAGCATTCTTAGATGAAATATGCTTTGCTCTTAAGTGGCACTGGTCATAACTTTAAGGCACATGAATTTCTCAGTGATGTTGACGCAATTTTTACCATCCAATTTTTATAATCCACACTGTGTTCCATGTGCTAATTGAACATTGGGGGGGGGGGGCTTATACACCAGCTTTACTGATGCTGTTTAGTCCACTTACATTAAATTCTGTTTGTTTTGTTCTCTTCTAGCTTTGTAAGAAGCACCACTTTGGAATCAACAGACCAGAGAAAATCACTCAATCTCCAGATGACTCTAAGTTCTTGCTGAAGACTTTCAGTCAAATAAAGTCTAATGTTGGTGTTCCCATGAAGAAAAAGGTTAATAGCTAATTTTGAAATACCTCATTCTTGTGTAAATGAGCAAGCCTGCAGATATCTTAAGTCTCATATCACGGAAGCAGTTAGTATTAATATTATACACAAATTGCTCCATTGTCCTTTGTTTGCATAAAAGGGAATTTCTTTAACATGATCGTACATATTCTCTCACAGCCTGTATTCTCTTCCTTTTAGGTCAAAGAGAATAAAGAAAAGGAGCGTTTGGAGAGGAGACTGCGTGATGAGCTATATAAGATATTCATGGACTCCGATTCCTTTTACTACAGCCCCACCTATGACCTTACAAATACTGTCCAGAGACAGGGAGCCTTGGACAAGTCTGATCTGCCACTCTGGAGACGGGTGAGGGACTGCCCTGGCTCAGAGAATACCAGGCTGCTTCACAAGGCGTTAGTCGAAAGAGTACTGATCACACACTCAACTTTCATATGGTTGCATTTAATTTTTCATTTAATGCTGGCAATCTGTGATGAGCGTAGGCAGCCTTAACTTCTAAAGGTTAGGAGACTGTAAATGGCAAAGCTATTTTTGAGGTGGAAGGTACTTGAAGGTATGGTAAGCATAATATGATCAGCTTTTGTACGAGTGTTAAAATATTAAGTAAAATATTTCCTACAGATTGTAGGCAACTCAATTTTTCAATTTAATGTAAAAATTAAAATTGAATCAAAATAATGTAATATATGAAAAGTGCTCTTGAGTGGCCCAACTGTGTGCAAAAGTAGAAACCTAAACCGTCTATGGTAGAAACCTAAACATGATTTGGGCAGTAAATGAGGGAACAGTTATGCACCGTTCTGGTGGGAAGGATGGCATGGTTTCTCTTCCCATATTAGGTCATGTACATAAACAAGCAGTTAACAGTGCTTCAAGTGTGTTCAGCTGATCTGCAGTGTTGTATGGCTGATTACACGTGTTGCGGAGGAAGCAAGTGTTACATCTTATACACAAGATGTGATGGTGGGAATTTTAGCTGACTGGTGAAAATAGAATAACAACAACCAAAAAATCCCTAAGTACATGCTCAAGCTTAAAAATATGCTGTGTAAGCCTGTAGTGCATTTTTAAAAAAAATAAGTTTAGTACTGCTGCCAGTGGGTAGTGATGAGACTACCAGAATAGTTTTCAGATGGTATTTTTACTGCTTCTCCAGGTGGATGACAGATTCTTCTGGAACAAGCATATGATACAGGACCTGCTTGACCTGCAGGTGCAAAATGGCACATTCTAAATGCATGCTTTTTAATTTTCTTAAACATTTGAATCATCCCATTTGAAGTGAATAGGAAAAAGTAAGTCTTTGGATGGATTGTTTTTCAGGACCCCCAGGTGGACTTCTGGATAATCCCCATAATCCAAGGGTTTGTGCAGGTGGAGGAGCTGGTGGTGAACTATAGGGAGAGCTCTGATGAGGAGAAGAGCAGCCCAGAAACACCACTACAGGAGCACACTTGCGTGGATGACATCCACCCGCGCTTCACTGTAGCTCTCCTTTCTAGACGCAGTCGTCACCGAGCTGGTAAAACACGAAGTTCCTGAGTGTGTTCCTGAGACCTGGTGTTCTTGATGAACTTGGGTCTGTTTAGGACTGTAAGGTGATCCAATGTAATCTGAGCTTTCCCATCAAAGGCATGCGTTACAAGCGGAGAGGAGTGGACATTGACGGAAATGTGGCCAACTATGTTGAGACGGAGCAGCTAATCCATGTGCACAGCCACACGCTGTCCTTTGTGCAGACACGGGGCTCTGTCCCTGTGTTTTGGAGCCAGGCTGGGTACCGTTACAATCCCAGACCTCGTCTAGAGAAAGGTAGGAAATGGACCAGTTAGTAATAAGCTCCATCACTGTTTTTAAAACTTGTATATGATTTGCTTTTTTTATATATATAATTATTTTATAGGAGAAAAAGAAACCAGTTCCTATTTTGCACTGCACTTTGAGCAACAACTGAAGACTTATCAGAAACAGGTATGATTTGCTGGAAATCTTAACTGTGTATTGTTGTGATATTATGTCAAACTCTTATGAAATAATGATTTGGAATGTACCAGAATTGGGGTTTGTTTACATTCATGAAAGCGGTAAGGAGGGTAAGAGAACGACAACTTTTTAAAACTTTTATCTGTGCTTTAAGTAAATAATTAGTTTTACTCTCTTACGAGGCGACACATGGGTTTTTCATTCAATTTTTGACATACGACAATGATGTAAACGCCCAACGCAATGGCTTTTTTTTTTTTTAAAAAGCATTATTTGTTTCACTAGGTGATAATTAATCTTGTGGACCAAAATGGACGTGAGAAATTGATTGGTGATGCGTACCTTAAACAAGTATTGCTCTACAACAACCCCAACTTAACATACGTTTCATTTGACTTCCATGAGCATTGGTGAGTAGAAGGTTATGGTAATCCTTATGTTGTGCATTGCCTGTTTTTGACAAAACCATGTACAAGGACTGTAACCTATATTTAAAAAATGCATAGCGAATTAATGATAAAATGAGATAATAAATAGTTGCAAGTAATTAAATAGATCAATCTAATCTAATATGATATACTTCTATTTGTAACTATTATTCTAATTTAAACTAAATATGTATATCAAAGGTCACTTGCCAGTGATGGCAAAATTTATGGACTTATTGACTTCCACTGAGAACAGTAATATTCATATGCTAATTCCTCAACCACATAATATAATCTCTTTTGTAATTGAAAATTGTAATTGAAATTGTATAATTGAAACATTCTGAAACAGATTATAATAAAGTCTTCAGATTAATGTTGCTTTTAATGGGTTTGTTCAGATAAATGACCAATTGGTCATTTGTAACTTTGGTAACTTCTCTTCTCAGTCGGGGGATGAAGTTTGAGAATGTGCAGACGCTCACTGATGCCATCTCTGACATCATCACAGACATGCGATGGGGCTGGTCAGTACTCTGGCTTCATACCCTAAAATCCTTTGTGCACAACCACTATATGTCTCTCTTACAGGACGAGAGTTTTTGTAGTATGAGGCAAGTTTAACAGAAAGCGGATAATGCACAGCCTGGTGTATCTCTAATAGGGTGGACCAAGCGGGAGTCATCTGTACTCAGGAGGGCATTTTTCGGGTCAACTGCATGGATTGCCTGGATCGGACCAACGTAGTGCAAGCTGCTATTGCTCGTGTAGTCATGGAAAAGCAGGTATGGAACGTACTCCTGTCAAATGAAGGTCAAACAGAACACTTGAGTTTTAAATGAACGGTCACACTCCAAAGTTACACTTATAATTCTCCTGAACTTCTATGTTTTGAACTTTTTTTTTAAAAAAGTGTTTGGCTTCCTTTTTAGTTGAAGAAATTGGGAGTGATGCCCCCTGAACAGCCACTGCCCCTCAAATGTTACAGGATCTACCAAGTGATGTGGGCCAACAACGGTGACACCATTAGCCGCCAGTATGCTGGGACAGCTGCCCTAAAGGTGATTTTCTCTGAAGATGTAAATGGATTTATGTGAAATGGGCGTGTGTGTGTGTGTGTGTGTGTGTGTGTGTGTGTGTGTGTGTGTGTGTGTGTGTGTGTGTGTGTGTGTGTGTG
>JAOXYF010000009.1:4812676-4909798 GCA_028565775.1 Sternarchorhynchus goeldii
GTGTGTGTGTGTGTGTGTGTGTGTGTGTGTGTGTGTGTGTGTGTGTGTGTGTGTGTGTGTGTGTGTGCGCGCGCATGTTTATCTCCTTATGCATTTGGCAGATGCTTTTATCCAGAGCAACTTATCATTTTCACTCATGTTACAGAGCATGAGCGAGTGTAGCATTAGGAGTCTTATCCTAAGGTCATCCTAGACTGCATTGTAAATTCAGAATGAGTTTTGAGCAATAATCACTGATTCGTTATAAAAAAGGAAATCTTTATGTAACAGAGATAAACCAAAGACGTACTTTTCTTTGAACATGTGATAAATGACATTTTACATTATTTGTGGAAGTGAAATAAGCTAAGGGTTAGGATTAGTCCTGGCCACAGGAGTTCTGTTGCCTGCCAGACAGCACTTTTATGGTTGGCTTGATATGAAAACAAAGCCATTCTTTATTAGGGCTGATCTTTTTTAGGTAAGTTTGACATCTGTATAACGTACTGTTTTCTTGTATATAAAGAGAACCATTTTTACATTTTGTTTTGCTATATTAAAATGATATTTGAGGAGTAATTGTTCTAAAAGTCTGTTACATTACCACTGATCTGCCTTTCTTTCCTTTATGAGAGCACAATGATGAATCGGCAATGGTAGCTTATCTATGTGGTATTGTGGTGTTAAAATCACTATATAGGGAGACTTCACACGGACAGGGGAGCGGAAACTGGCTGGAGTGATGAAAGATGGTGTGAACTCAGCTAATCGCTACTATTTGAACCGCTTCCGTGACGCATACAGACAGGCTGTCATTGGTGAGGATAAAAAAAAAATAAATACACCAAGTCATTGGTTTTGTAAATGTGTGTGTTGAAGAATACTTGGCTTTTTCAGTCGTACTTGATTTTAATCTCCTCGTCCTTGTTTCTGTTCCTCTTTAGACCTCATGATGGGCCTCCCTGTGACTGAGGACCTATATTCTATTTTCAGCAAGGAGAAGGAGCATGAGGAGAAAGAGAAGGAGAGCCAGAAAGGTGCACAGGAGCAGGTCGGCCTCCTGCTGCAGACGTACATGCAGCTTCTGCTCCCAGATGATGAAAAGTTCCATGGTGGCTGGGCCCTCATTGACTGTGATCCCAGGTAAAACTGCATTAAACACTTCCTTTTCCAGGCAGTGTTCTGTGATGCTTATCATCTGCATTTGCATTTTCAGAGGAGTTAAGAACAGGGTTGTTGTACCCGTAGAAGACTCCCTAACAGAAGTCGTTGTTTTAAGCACACACATAAATTCACTTATGTTTTTTCCACAGATGGGTTAAAAGTAAAAATGTTATCTTTCTTTATTTACAAATAAATTTGACCAAAGACCCTGAAGGAATCTATACTGTACTTAATGTCAACATGAATACACTTTCTTCCTCTTCTAGTGTATTTCCAAGAGTACAAAGGTACTTGAGTATTTGTATTTTTTTGGGTGAGAGAGCTGTATTTTCTCAGTTCTTTTGAGCATCTAATTGGGCTTAATGATGTTGGATGTGAAATTACTTACTAAACCTGTCTCTTGGTCGGGTTGGGCAGGTTTTTCCTTATGGTTAACCCATATTATGACATGAGATTCGCAAACGAATTTTTACATGGTATTTAATAACACAAATTGAAATATACCTCATGTCAAAATGTGGTCCAGTCTTTTAATGGGTTCTTTTGACATTATGAAACACATTTCTACATTTGTTGTAAATTTCTATTGATTTCATTCATCTATAGCTGTACGAAAGAATATAGATTGTCGTAATATAGTTTTTCTCACTTTTTTTTTTTTTTTACCCCTTGTTCCTCAACAGCCTTATTGATGCAACGCACAAAGATGTGGATGTTCTCTTACTGCTGTCTAACTCTTCATATTACGTTGCGTAGTAAGTGCTTAATTTTGTGCTTTACTTTTAATTAAGTGCTTTAATTTGTCTTTTTTAATTCAGGACTGTTGTTAAAGTTTATATGATTAACAATATAAATAAATCTTTTTCTTTTCAGCTATGACGAAGAGGCTGATAAAGTTAATCAGTATCAGCGTCTCAGTTTGGAAGGTTTGGAAAAGATTGAAATAGGTAAGGGGAATTATTTGGGATTCTTGTGTGGAATAACGAACTCCTGACATGTATGACAAGATGACAAGATGATATCAGTTAGTTTACTGATATTAAAGTGATATATTTTTCTTAAGGCCCAGAGCCCACTCTGTTTGGCAAACCCAAATACTGCTGCATGCGGCTTCACTACAGAAATGGAGAGACGAGTGGTTATTTCCACACACTGAGAGCGGCTACGCGGAATCCAGAGGATGATGGAAAAGGTACAAGAACATGAAGTGTTGGTGCCTTATGATGACTTGATGACAGCTTGTGATGACAGCTTTTTTTTTTTTATTTGATCAGTATTCGGTATGATATTATATTTGGAATAGTTATTCATTTTCTACACTGTTTAATGCATTACATTACAGACACACTGCAGTGCATAGCAGAAATGCTTCGCATTACAAAGCTAGCCATGGAACATGATCTGCCAGTAATAGAAAAGAAATTGGAAAGGTAAGCAGATTTTTTTTTTTTTGTCCCTAAAATAGTGCTGTGGTAACGTCAGCAACAGATCTAAGTCTGAACATCCTCGCAGGTAGAGGTGGGGAGAGGGACATGGCTCCTAAAGCATTATTTTTACTTTCTCAGGAAGCACAGCAGACCACATGAGGACATTATGGGCATTCAAGGGAAAGCCACTGAGCAAATCCTTGGCTCGGGTTTAGCTCAAGGCAAAAGCTTCCTGATGAACAAGTTCTCATCTTTAAATCAGAAAGTAAAGCAGACGAAAACTAATGTTAACATTGGAAACTTCAAGCCCCTTGGTAAACTTGGGACCTTCTCCAGGCCAGAGGTGAAAGTGAACTTCCTAAAGCCAAATCTGCGGGTAAACCTCTGGAAATCGGACAGCAGTTTGGAGACCTCTGATGGCACCCAAGGCTCTGTAGGCATTAAAGACCTTTGTGATGACAACTCAGACCTGGAGATCTCCTCTGACTCTGACTCCTACAACTCAGATGAGCAGCCACATGCGGGCTCCTTGGAAAATATAGATTATGTGCTCCCCAGTTGCGGGATCGTAGCGTCTGCACCTCGACGTGGCAGCCGCTCACAGTCTGTTGGAAGTGTTGAACTTGTTGTACCCTCTGTCATTCGTATCACAGGTGGTGAGAACAAGGTAGGGGACATTTTGTCCCAAGCTGCTGCAAATGCCCAGTCCCCTGAGGAAGCTTCCGAAGCAGAGGAAGCTATTTTGATTGACTTTGGCACACCTATCGATGCCTACTGCCACCAGTTTGTCCAGGATGCCCAGACCAAACCAATAGAGGTGTTTGAGGAACATCCAGTGCCGCCATCAAACCCACAGGCATCCCAGTGTCCTGAACCCTCTTCAACTTCAGACCCAAAGCCAGATCCTTCAAACTCTCAGCAGCCACCACAGCAGAAGCAGCAGCCCCCTCGTCCGTCTCAGCTTGATGTGGAGCCTTCAGTCCCAGGGGGAAACCTCCTAACCGTCCAGCCTCCAGGATCCACAGCATCATGTAGCTCACAGAAAAGCCTTGGTTCCCATGTGGAAAGCAGCCTAGGGCCTTCTCCAGCTGAAGGCAACGAAAGCCGCGTTGTGTCCCCCTTTGCTAAGATCAAGAGCTCCATGGTCCAAGTGGCTAGCATGACCCAAGCAGGACTCACCCAAGGTATCAACTTTGCTGTGGCGAAAGTTCAGAAAAGTCCAGAACCAGAAGCTGTCAATGCAGTTCAGGATGGTGAATTGAGAGCAATGTTTGCACAGTGCCAGACTAGGATCATTCAGATATAGTGTGTATGTTTGGTCTCGGGCAGGTGTATTTTTAGTGTAGAATCTGACTTCAACACAGTAGCAGAAGCATAAGCTTGCACAATATGCATAGTCAACTACCATTCTAACCCATCGTTTATCTTCTAGTTAACTCATTTTACAGCTAGTGTCGTATTAATATATAGTACACTTGAGACGAACCCAACAATGCCCTTATTTTGAGTAAAGACCTTTAACATTCGTACTTACTGGTTTTGCATGTCGAGAAATCGGTCAATTTTAGGTAGATTGAGACAAGCAAGTTTTATTGCATGTCAAGAGACATGACCTAGTTTTGTTGTGTGAGCTCTGATGTGCAGTGCACTCCTTTGCATTTCTTGAGTGTTGTAGCTATAGCTGAAACTTAGTACAAAGCCAGATTCTAGCATCTGTTCAATGGGCAGCTCAGTGGTAGGCAGCAGAAAAAGTAAAGTTTAAAAAAAAAAAAAAAAGTCACATATAGTCAAAGAATTATCTGTTGTGGTGTATGTTAATAGAATTGTATACCAAAGTAGGAAAATAATACTTTATCATCTTAAAATCATAGGTTAAATAATATTGTCCGGTATGTAATTAGAATATTATAAAAGTACTGTAACAGTCCTCTGAAGCCTTCATTTAATATATTTAGACAGAAAAATCTATTTACGTAAATTTGTTGTGATGTTTAGAAAGATACCAGTTCAACACTCTTAATGCACTTCAGTGTCATGACTGACATTTCTTTATGCATACACAATTGAATTAGAACGGTAGAATGTATAGAGTTTTAATTAAAACATGATGAATCATTCAGACTACTAAGACTTCGTCATTTTTAGTATAAAGTGTAATGGTAGCTAAAACGCAAATGCTCATAATAGGTTACGAGCTGGAAAACTGGCTTTCTTTTCTACCATGTGTTGAGTGATATTGTGCAGTGCTAAATATGTCACTTCATGCTAATTTTAATTCCTGCCTTGTGACAAACTGTAATCAGCAACAACTTAGTAACATGACATAAGTAAATTGTAGAACTATTACTTATTGTAGCTTTAATCTTTTCACGTTATATTAAGTTAGGTAGGGCTGTATTATCAGAGTACAAATATCCTTTTTTGGGGGAGGGTGTTTTTTTTTTTTCCCCCGTTTTTTTTTTTTTCCCTCCCTTTCTTTTTTCTCCTCTAGGATACAAGTGACCTGGTTATTTTTTCATAGAAATATGGTGGTGTAACGGAAGAGTGGTCAGTGTCTTGAAACATCATTGTATTAAATACTCATGCAAAGGGGTAAAATCTATTTGTAAGGGCCTGCATCAAATGCCTGCTGAAGTGTTTGCAATTAAATACATTTTGGTATTCGAGCACGTAAATCTATTTAAAATAGCCTTTATAAGATGGATAAGGATTTTATCGGATGCATATGAAATGTATACAAAACCACAGTTTAAGATGTTATGATGTAGGTAAGATGCATAGAACCCAGGCCATTAAAAAAAACAACAAACAAACAAAAAAACACAAATACTTTTTGCACTCTTCAATATCAAGAGTAAGCCTTATCAGAATCTTAAATGCAGGTATTTTTGACAAGTCTACTGTCGTAATGTCCATGAGTTATATGTTATTTCTGGGTATTCAGAATGATTGAATACCACATCAGTATGTTCATTGGTGTTTCAGTGCTCAGGCATCAGATCTAACCATTAGTGTGATTTTTCGTGACAAAGAAATTAAGAGGATGGTTTGAGAGTACTTTACCTAGTACTTACCTAGCTTGTGATTGTGTATATTGGAAATGAGAATGGAAAACCATGTCTTAAGTGAAGAGAAATGTTCTTTAGACAAAACACCATTTGGTAATTTGTCTGAAGTCAGTTCATTTATAAGTTTGCATCTTGAGGATTAGAGGATATAGCATCCTTAATTTGAAACTGAACCTGAAAGTGGTCGGAAGTTTGGACGGATTACTCCTCATTCAGAGCATTCCTATGCCATATAGCGTAGCATAATCTGGGTTTGAAAATTGTGTGCTCAATCAATCGGGAATAAATCTTAGATGGGATTCACATAAAGGGTCAGCTCAAGCCTGAAGTAGGAGAATTTCACAGGAAGGTGGATGGAGCTGTTTCATAAAAGATTTGATTTTAATTTCTGTTCAGTGCTCTGTTGTATAACTGTGTTCTTTGTATTAAGAAGTTAATATCTGGCTATTTAGACTTCCACAATATCTGATAGCTGGTACGTCATTCTGGTACATGTTGACATTGGTTCCATCAAGATGTTAATATGGTGGTTATAACACAGTTGTAATATGTATGATGGGTAAATGGGTTTTTGTTTTATAATGTTTTTTTAACCATTTGAGATGGTATACACTCGACTGGAGCCTAAACTAGAACATTCACTTAAGGCATAGGTACAAAAATGTTTAAATCTTGTTTGAAACCTAGTGTGAGTAAACATTCCTTGTTTTGGGTGTTCACTGTATCCTTTTCCCCTTTTAATATTTTTTTCTTTTGTATTTTCTATGCATAAAGACTTTCTAGTTTTGGTTTCCTGAAGTTGCTGAAAAAAGGACCATTATTTTACACAAAGTGCTTCGAAAGACACGTTTTAATTTGCCATTACAATTTTCTGTTTACTGACATGTCTGATAACTGAATTTTTTTTTGTCTTTTAAAAAATGTTTTATTCGGTCATGTAGTGTTAAGTTATTGCACATTTAAGCACACTTCCCAGCATCATCTTTGTCCTTGTGTTTGGGTAAATGGTGGTCTGTTCATCATCTTTGTCCTTGTGTTTGGGTAAATGGTGGTCTGTTTCACAGTTTGAGAGATGTTTCCATACTGTGTACTCAGACTTTTGCATTATTTAGTTCTCTATTTATTCTTAAAGCTCATGCATAGTGTTTATCCTTTGTTTGCTAATAACATTGCAAACGTGTAAAACTGCTGTATTTTAAAATGCTATGGGATACATCTGGGACTTTTTTTAAGTAAACAATTCAAAGCAATCTTTGTTTTGGAGGAATTTGTGTACATGAATTGGTTTATAAAGTTATATTAAAGAAAAAATTCACTTAATTTTTTATATATATAGCAGACTTTTCTTTTTACAGACTTTTACACTAGAATCACTGCAGTAAATCTTAAAGTATTCTATAAGACCCACTATACAACACGTTCTAACATGCCTGTAGCAGCTTCTGAAGAATTTACCAGAGGAAATGAACTAGGGGTGAAGGCACAAGATTTGCCATGCATGGGGACCCCAGGAGTAGAACTGGGAATCAGTGTCTCAGTGATTTCCAATACCACTGCATTAAAAGCTCAGGAATAAAGGAGAAGACAGTGGGGGTTTCAGATCAGGACCCATGTGTGGCCTATTAAATTACAAACATGGACCATATAAGACTATTTGCATCTGAATAAATCTTTGAGTTACAGTATGTGGCTCCCAGATATTACAGTACATGAAACCTGAGCTTATAAAGTCAGACACATTACAGCACTATGGTTTGAACCTCATGAGTGTGTGAAATTACATGGGCTCTTCCTGGGCAGGACCTGCCTGATGCCACCAGGCTGAATTGCAGTGCATTCCAGGCATTCATCCACAGGGTGAGAAATGCAGGGCTCACCCTGCCACAAAGAGGAGTTCTGAGCCCACAAACGAGAGGATGTTAGTGCTGACGGGCTTGGAATGCGCAAGTCATCATGTAAAAACAAGCAGCGGCAGCAACAGAATTCTGGGTAGCACAAACTTTGAAACCAAGCAGCCATAAATAAGTACAAATTTCATAGATATGAACTTTAATCTTTTATTCTCCCATGTGATTAACTAGGATAACATTTAACAATAAGGGTGTTATTTTGTTACATATTGTCAAAGCTTCTGTACACAATGTGTTGATTTATCAAAAAGCATTTATTCAAAATACCAATTTATTGCCTTTTCTTGGTAAGACCTTTAAAATTGTAAATTAAATATAAAAAAAAAAAAAAAAAAAAAAAACTTCAGTGCTGTACAACAATAACAAGGAACCTGAATCATAACAATGCAGCTGACATCCATAAAGCTGAATTTATGTTCTAAAGTCGACTAGTTTAAGGCTCGTTGCCGTTCACACATTCCTGCTGATGTGTCCGGCTAGTTCGCGCCATCTCCAGTTGCTTGGCTTTAATCCAACCTTCTCTTGAAAGAGTTCTCTGCCCATAGCTTAAAGAGAGCAATCTGAAGGCCAAATGATCAATTAGCGTTTACAGTAGTGTACTTAGGACTAACAAAGTTATGATTGCAGAGTTGACAAAAACAAAAAGCAACAAAGTGATCAAACTCACCTTGCAACGACCAGCATCCTATGCAAGTCCTCAGCAGAGATGCTCTGAGGGTCATCCTTGCGCATTTCGACAAAGTCCTCCTCCACCGACTACAAAGGTTAGATTCAAACAAAGTGGAACAAAAGAGTCAACATTGTGGGTTGTGTGCTGACGAATTGGGATAACGTCAGCACTCTATAAAGAGTTCTTTGTTTAGTTTTAATTTTGGCAATAAAATAAAGCCGACTTTAATGCCCACTCTGAAGAATGTGTGACAACCACATTAAGGTGTGATCACATACTAGCTACATGTTAAAAAAAGGCCCAAATAAGTGGCCAACAATGAAAGGCAACGGGCAGACCCCACCCCATTGACAAAATCTTCACACCTAGTTTAAGAAATTAAGGCTTTCTGAGAAAAGCCCGAACATACAGACCTAGTCTGAAAGGTAAAAAAAAACAAAACCCTACGAGCAACCCTGCTGACCTTTGTGACCTGCTCAGAGATGCTGTAATCCAGCGAACGAGCCATCGTCAGATACACTCTGTACTTGTTGAGCTGGGACGGAGGCTGTGCTAGCTGGATGGCCTTGAGGTACTCCTCCACGTTAGGCGGGCTCACAGTAGGCCGCAAGTGCACCTGACTGTCACACTGCAGGAGTAGAGGACAGATTACCGAGCTAAAACAAGCACAAGCAAATGACGTCCTTTGCAGATCATGTGTCAAATGTACAATTTCCGGGCTCCTTATTGGAAGTGTTGGGTGTAACTATGGGATGCCGGAGGACAAAACTGACTGACAAACCAGAAATGATTTTTATTCTGGTCTAAAAGCAAATTAGATCCAATTCAGATTAAATGGTCTTTTCAAAGTACAGTATTAGTCAGTGGTTTGTCAAGTCTACAGTGCTTTCTTTGACATTAAATGGATGGTCTCTCTGGCCCCTTGCTCTCCCATGTCCTTGTAGTGCAGCTGCAGCCATGGTAACCCATGAGCCAACACACAGGAATAGCATAGCACATTCCACAGGCTGTCAGCATCAGAGCAAGGCTGTGGAGAGTGCCCAGGAGAGGAGCTGACGAGACCTCCATGGAGCGGAGCAGAAATAATCATGCTGTCTCTTTGGTTACCCAGCGGAAAGAGGCAGTAGTGCACACGACGGCCTCCTGAGAACGGTGCGGAAACCCAACACACTGGCGCCGGGCGGGAAATAAAAGGCCCTCTCCTTCCAAATTTGCCCTCTGCTGTCCAAAAGTGCACGAGTGCAGAGGTGTGCAACAAAACAAGGAAGCAGCAGAGTAGCTGTTCTTACCGGGAGGAGTGAACGGCCCTCGGACATGACGAGCACGTTAATATTGCAGGGGAATTCCATCTGGTGGTAGCTGAAGTCGTAATCAACCTTCTGCCAAGAGATCAGGTTCCCCAGTGCGGTAATATTCCGCACGCCTACACCAAAGACACACGTAGATCAACAGCATTTAGAAGACTTATGGTATAATGCTCACAGGGCTACTGAGGTAGCCAGTTCAATAACAACTGGCTGTAACTAAATCAAGATCAAGGAAGCATGAAGAGGGCTGCAGTGAAGGCCAGTAATTTAACAGACATCTCGATGAAACGTTGACGATAGAAAAAGATGATTTTTGAAATAGGTCCAGTTCCAAATGCAAGTAGGGAGTCATGTAACCCACAGTGCACTGTTCAGTCACTGTTCAGTACCAGTAGTGGAAAGGAAGCCAGAAGGATGCTGAAATGTCTTTGCTCCTCAGCAAAGCTTGTGTCTGCTGGAAACCCTAATAAAGCCCCCCCCCCCAGTTTAAACACTACTTTAGCTCAAGTGTTTAAAAAACAAAAATCTTTGCCTTTGTTAACATCATTAACATCATTGTTTAGGAGTACCTCTTAACATTGGTATGCTCATTTTGCCATCCACTAGATGGCAGTGCTTGAATTTGCATAAAACTTAAAACGACAACTATAGATATAATGCTCCGTCAATAACTAAGCTTGGTTCCGTTTTATTCATGACTAAACCGTCAGTAATTGTCAGAATTATGGAAGTGAATGTTCAAAATCTTAAATTTTAAAAGCACTTTTCCTCCGAAGCATTAGGAAGCCTTGCAGTGATTTAATTAGCACGATACGTGTGACGCAGTTCTCTGACCTGTAGCGTCCAGTTGGCCTTGCTCAAGCTGTGTCTCGTCGAGAAACAGAGAGGTGTTGCTGGCCAGTTGGAGAATCCCACTCACCAGCCGGTTGGCTGTGTAGTCTTTCCTGGGCACCATTGGCAGGTTATTCATGTTGTGTAGAGTCATACACAGCCGGTATGACTAGGCAGACCACAACATAACACAAGGTGAAACTTATTTCTGTGCTGTAGCTTTGATTTCATCAAAGAGAAGAAATATGCTGGTCATCTATGTAATAAATTATTCTAGAGTACTCACAGATGGCATAAGCTGCTGGATGATCTGGCACAGCTGTTCTGTGTATGGAGAGCTATGTGGGCAGCCACTAACATTGAGGGTAAATTTGCCCAGGGGAAGAACATCTCGGCGGGCATACCTACAGGGATACATGAACCGAGCACTCCATATGAAGGTAGGAACCAGACACTATAGACTTACCCATATATTTGACCTATGCTGGTCTATATAAACAATCCTACAATATTTTTTCCTGACATCTATGTTCTATAAAACTCAAAACAAATGGTGGTCTCTCTCTCTGCTGGTTACTGGATGACTAAAGTCCCATAATTAAATCACAGCAATTAAATCAACCACTTAATAAATGTATTTGCTGCAGCTAATCTCAATACATTCACAATGTTACACAGAAAACTCTATAGCATAAGATGATGGATTTAATCAGACTATAAAATAGACTAACAAATTTGTAATTGTCCTAACATTCAAGATGTAGGCCCAGTCATACATACACACATCTCATCACCTATGACTACTCTGAAAACAGACCACACTGCCCAAGAGAGTGAATCTGATTAAAGTCAGTCTTTTTCTGTCTGAGAACGAGGAGCACGATCCAGCATAGACTTCACACATAGTCAGTGGTTTCTCGCACTCTAACGCAGACAGCACTTTTCTTCATCTGGCGCCCGACTACACACCCTCCCATGCCCTGCTGTGGGAACACTTTCCAATAAGGAAAAACATGCAGGAGAATATTTCTTGGTGCCCAGTCATGAGGTGACGCAGCCCCTGGGTGTTTTGATGTACTCACACGCTGGAGATGAGGTGGAGAATGAGATACTCCGCTGCCAGTGCATCTCCCAGCAAGATGTGCGTGAGGTACGTCAGGAGATCACCTCTGACTGAACTCAGTTCGCTCAGAAAGCTGCTTAAAACTGAGAGCGCGCACACACACACACACACAGCTGATTGACATGTCAGATGTGTATTACAGTGAGCAGACTGGAATGCGAATGACATGCCATCTTACAGGCTCCTTTGTCCTCCGATACAGCAGAGGGCAGAAGTGGGTTGTTGTGCTGCAGGGTCTGGGCGTACAGCACGTGCAGCCGCGGTACAAGAGACGCAGGTGGACTGTGGGCTCTTTGCTCCTCCGCAGTTTCCATGCTGTCTGACGGATCCAACAGAGATGACACCTCCCTGCAAACAGGCACCTTAAAGTTCAGAAAACTTCTCTTTAAGACACGAGAAGTGACAAGTTCTATAAATACAACCGTCCTAAAAACCTAACAAAAACATACTTGTCGTCAGCTATAAGACTCAGAGCAGGGTTGACTGAGAGAACACCGAAGACCTCCAGCATATCATTGAGTTTGAAGCTGTTCCACTCCTCATATACCTGCCAGAATTGCACAGGGGGGAAGAAGATAAAGAGAAAGCAGAACTTTCCCAGCTCGATTTGTGTGCTTGTCTGTCAGGCAGAAAAAAAGGTTTTTGTTCCAACAGTTCCGATTAGCACTGCACATTAGGAAAACAAATCAACTACACTGCTTCTTCTATAGTGCTAATTTTGACACATTTGTAAATGCATGTGGTGACGGGGCTCATTCTGCATATTAAAATATTTGTGCGATCATATGAATGTCACAATACCCCCAAACACCAACAGATCGCTCATTCAGAATGTTTGTCATCAAGTGTGATGTTCACTGCACACCAAAATATCATGCATAAAGGCAGATATCAATAACCTATCATTTCACTACTAAATCCTGTGTTACTATTATTGCAAAGTTTAATAGCAGCAATTAACAATGTTGTACAGTAGTAATTTAGATAAGATCTGAATATCATTTTTGTTCCTCCACAGATAATTAATTGCCATCTTTTGTAACAACACTTCTAGAATGAGAAAAAAGCTGCAGAATACTTGATTACATCACACCTTTGTAATCTAAAACAAAACAAACATAACAACTGTGTCCTACCTTAACCAGGCAGGATGGGCCCCTTTCTCCAGGCAGGGGAAAGTTGAGATCTAGGTTAGATGAACAGTGTGAAGGTGAAGTGCTCTGACTGGGAGCTTCTGTCTCCAGGCGTTTCGAGTCCACACTCCTATGAGGATCAGCTACATTCTGAGGTCCTATTGAAAGAAAGACATGCTGACTCAGATGATGTCTTGATTTTAGACAAACCCTTTCACATTTAGCCCATCCTAATAGCATAAATCTGATTGCACCAGCCATTCTCTTGAGCAGTCCGAAGACCTACATTCCATAAATTACAATCAAACTAAATGCTCATTTGACAATAAAACAAAAATATAACCTGAGCCTAATTCCTTCTGTTGCTGCATGTCCATCTCATCATCGTCTTCATAACTACGTTTGTGCCTGTTTGGGGTGTAGGATGTGGAGGGCACCACTCTTGCTTGACTGGAGGATGCGTAACTGTTCTCAATAGTGAAGGATGAACTTTCCAAAAACACAAAACTGTTTATATAGCCAAAGATTTATATATTATACAGCACATTTTCAATTTAAAGACTATGTAAGCACTGTGCTCCGATAGTTGTTCCAAAGGTTGAGAACTTTTCCAACAAAAGGATATTTCCTTCACCCACTGAGATTCTCCTGGGATAGGGACACAATAGAAAGTCTGTCTCTCTGAAGTTACAATGTTTCTTGAGTTGAAATCCACCTGCTGAGATTTGACAAGCGCACTCAATAAAATAATCATGCTTAACCATGTTAATAAGTAATAAAAGCTAAATGTCATGCAATAGTAATTACGTTTGTCTGTACATATAAGACAAAAAATAACTATAAACTTAGTGAATGGCTAGGCACAGTGAACAATACTTCTAATTAATCCACAAACATTGCAAAAGCTTCACTTACCCCACCATCAGTAACATCTTTATACTTTCCACATCTCAACTCCTGAAAAGTAACACAGTACACAGTATATGACAGTAATGACAATGTCATAAAACACATTTGTGCTTAAGAAGCATTTTACATGAACCTTAGCGCTAAAACCTAAATAAATAACATTTCAACAAGTATCAGAGATGAACAGTACGTCATGGATGTGAAAAACAACTATACTAAAAAGCATTCAACCTAAACTCTCTCGCCATTAAAATAGGTTGAGTGCTCAGTTACAAAGCATAAGTCATAACCATGCTTGCTCACTTTGGAATTTGTTGAAGGATCAACTGTTTCATAAACTCCCATGAAATATTCTGGATCAAACATGTCCTGCACCATACATCGGAACTTCACCAGACTGTTGGGCTTCAGATAGTGCAAGGCAACGTCATTTAGGGAGGGAACCTACATAGCAAAAAGTACACCAGTTACAATCACTATATACAAAATAAATATTTGGCCATATTATAGTGAGTTATAGTAATTAGCTCGTCAAAACTGAGCATGCGTCAGCATTGTTATATAACTGCCCATATAAAAGAGTAAGCAGAATAAACCAACGTTTGATTTCAAACCGTCAAGAAAATAACACTTAAACGAAAGCTCACGCCAGACTGTAAAATCAAAGCGTAATTATGCACATTTACAGCATAATGGGTCACCAAATAAAACCACACAAACACATTACCCAGGATTTGGCGTCGTTTACTTTCAGTTTCTCTTTAAAGTACTCCAGCACCTTTCTCTCCCAGTCTGGATTGGACTTGCTTTGTGCTGTAGAGAAACACAATACAACAAACCGAACCCCCAAATATTAGTCAATGTTTGTGTGCTCGAAACCTACAATGCATCAGCTAGCTAGCTAGTTACCATAACTTATCTATTAGCTAGGTAATCTGTAAGCGAATAGTTGTGCAGCTAGCTAGCTAAATGGAAACGTAGTAAATAAAACAATTACAACTAGCCAGTTCTCTGGAATAAACGGTTTAGCTGATGTAAAAGCAGAAATACGTAGCATTAGATGGTTAGCTAGTTAGCTAACTAGCAGGCAATTGGCTAACCTAGCTAGCTAAGTTAATTCAGCCGACTTAAAGCACTGCTATTAGCTAAATTACATAGTTGCTAACTCTGTTGCCTCTTACCAAAAATACCATCCACAACACCCAGTGGGTTATTTATCCAATCTTCATTCGAAGGCATAGCTGAAACTACTGATAACTGTGAAAACTAATTCAAATGCACAATGTTGTTCGTAAGAACTTAGGACACGGTTTTGCAAACCCAAACCCTACACCACACAATTCATGGTGGCGGGAAAATTGCGTCATGAACAACGATCATGTGACATTGAAGAGCAGGTTTTACGGCATGTCAAGGCGGATGTAGGGGTGCTCTGATACGAAAGATAACTGCAGTTTTAAAATCTAAACACGAACTTCTATATTCTTCGGACTAATTAACAATAGTTTGAGTCGTACATACTGTGAGGAGTCAATGGTCACTATTTTCATTTTGGGTATAACTACAATATGACGTTCTAACGAAAGTTCTAGTATAATGAATGCCTTGTGTTTGAAAAGAAGGGACGGTATGACCGTTCTGTTTAATATACTACCAAACGCCGAAACACAGAAGCATTGTCAGAAGCAATGAAATGGTCTGTAGAACCGCAGTACCGTACTTTCAGACCGGCACTATCAGCTCCTTACAAGTACACCTCTAGTGGTTCGTTTCAGAATTGCTGTCACACCTACTTTAGGAGAGAATTTTAAGGTAACATTTTTTAGTACCAAAGTATATATAGTACGTAATGACAGCTTTCAAGTGGAAATGGGGGTGGTATTTTGTATGAGGAAGACGTTAACCTAGCGTTGTTTATGTGAGAGATAAAGACTGAAACTTATGGAATATTTTTCTGGCGTTTTGATTTCATACACTCTTTAAAAGGATGGTTCTTCAAGGGTTCTTTTGTGAAGAAAATGGTTCTGTTTAGTACATTGAACGGTGGAAATCGTTGTCTTCTGTCTCACATCACCTAAGCAAAATCGCGGGACTATGGTTAAACTGCCAAATCGGATTAGTCCCATTCTGCGCTGCAATTTCTGGAAATTTAAATGGTTAAACTGTTGGCAATCATACACTAGTAAACGTTTAGCTCAAAGTGTTGGTAGCTATATAATTTTAGGAGCACGCAGTTATCACTCATCAACTCTGAGTAGAAATCCGTCTTATAACTTTTTATTTTTAAAAAAGATGAATTTGCCATTGCAAGTTTTTCCGCTGAACATTCCAGCATGGATTGGATTTTGTGGTAATTTATCGTAAACATTTGTAAACCCCCGTCTTTACACAGCGCATAGTGTTTAGCAGTAGAATACTATAAAATGAAAGGAAAAACACTAGCCACAAAACACATTTGGTCCACCTAGTTTCTTCTTGTTTTGTCACCTATTTTTGTCATGCGTTTATTTATTGATTTATGTAGTGTACTACTTTGAACCCATGCACGATTCATTTTTATCAGCAAAGATACTGTCATATTTCTGTATTTTAAACTGTATATATTCCTAGAAGTAAAAGCAACTGCATTTTAAAATATTATGCATATTTAATAAGTATTTAAGTAGTATTTAAAATGCTTTTATTACGTGATAGTAATTGCATCGAGTATTCATAGTTAATGCAAAAACAAGTCTTTAAAAACTAGTTTTTTTAAATGGTAATATTACTGATTATTATCAATTAATCATAATTATAATAGTTTTATAATTGACGTTATTCAAGTCTGACTTTCGCTGTTGATTTAATATTAATGCAAATGCAATCAACTAGACTATGTAAGGGTCACAAAGATATACACAAGGAAACGTTTACAAAATATTAAAACATTTTAGAAAAAACTTTTATATACATAATATAATATATACATAAAATATTATATTAAATTAAAACACTTTATTATATAAAATATAAACATATTTTAAATATCGGTATAAGATGTTTGTGTCGGGATACCAGCCTTGTTATTAGACTACTTGGTATGGAACTAAAAAAGCAGAAATATTGCCCATCAGATTTCAGTAAGAACACAGATGCACTTTCACAAAAACATTTCCAGTATTTCAACTGTGATCGTAGTGTTTAAAGCGTTCTAGGTCGATTACTCTAGTCTGAAACGTCAATCGTGAGAATTATTCGTGTAGAGTTCTATGACATTCCGTTTGGTATAAACAAGTCGGTATTCACCAACTTGTGGCAGTGAATGAAATAAGTGTTCGCAGTGTGCACACAGCCTAAGGTTGTTCCTTGACAATCACGGAAGCACTTACTGCAATCTATTGCTCGTCGAATCCGGCAACAGGAGCAAGTTAGCTTACGTGTAGCTATCTTACGTGTAATTTTGCCTGAAAATGGCTGAAAGGAAGACCAACGTCCCCAGCTCTAGCGCAAATTTGCTGTTTTCCACAGCACCGGAATTTAATTTTAATTTGCCATTTATTCCTGTCAGTCAAGCAACAGGTCCAGCAGTTTTATCCGGAGGTAAGATAAATTACTAAAAGTGTAAATCTGAACAAGCTACCTAGCAAGTTGTCATTGATGCTAGCAAGCGCTTCCTAAGTGAGAGGGTGCCAGCTAGCTTGGTGGCTAATCTATGGCTGGTTAACCAAGTAACCGTTTGTGTTTGCTAGCGAGCTAGTTAGACTATCTAGTTAGTTAGCTAGCTATTTAAATATACATTTTCCAGGCATTACACTATGAGCCACCACTATTTATGTTGGTGATGTTGATTCCTAGTCTGAGGAACAATAACGGAGACAATTTTCATTTGGCTAAAGCTCAGCCATCAAGGCAACATCTGACGAGTTAAAGCTAGCTGACAGTTATGCTGTCTTGGTCACACAGTTTAAATGATGGACAGTATCTGTGGTTTAGATTGACAGTTGTCTGCTAGTTTGTAAACACATGTTTTGAACCTTAGAACTCAGTTGCTCAGATTGCAAGAAAACTGTACGGCCCATGGCATTAACATAATTGTTTCATAAATATGTTAATTTGACCAAATCTGGATGTAATTCGCCAGCTAAAATGATCGCTGTTGCACTTTATTCTTGGCATTCTGTATCATTTCGTTGTCTGGTAGTTTAACTTAGCCATTATGGTGATTACTGAATAATACAACACTATGTTCCTCACATGCTTTTCTCATGAAGATGATGGGAGTGAAGTTGGAGAAGAAGACAGCTTCCTTGGTCAGACCTCATCAACAGCTCCTCAGCCCTCAACATTTAGCTATTTTTCTGGCTCTACCAACAGTAGTGACCCATTTGCTTCAATAAGCCACCAACCGAACATACCTCCCATTCCTACAGCCGCTCCATCTACGGGTCCTTCATTAGTGTCAAGTACTGCAAGTGCACTGCCTCCTTTAGTTTCTCATGGAAACCCTGCTCAGCAATATGCCAGTACAGTTTTTCAGAGTCCGATGCGAACACACACTCCTCCCCCTAATGTGGCTACACCTCCACCTCCCCAAGGCTCACAGCAAACCTTTAATCCATATCGTCACACAGCCACGAGTAGCAAAGCAAGCCCTTACCTTATGGCTCCTGAGCTACAGCAGCAACCTCCTAGTCACTCTCCACAGCATATCAACCCCTATTCTCAGCCTCCACCAGCTCCTACATTCCATACCACACCTACAACATTTACTAAGGTAGGTTTTTCTGTTTCTCATTATGGGCTTTTTAATGTTTATGGATGTACATAAAAGCATGAAAATAAGGGGTAGAAAGTTCTCCAATGACTGGTTATTCTTTTCGCATTCTTGGAATCGTGATTTACTGAATATGTTGAGTATGTTAATGTAATTGCTGTTTGATCTGATTTACAGTGTATATATTATAGCCTTTATTCAAGCATTTTGTAATGTGTTGAGGTGTGTGTGTGTGTGTGTGTTTTGTGTGGTGGTAGGGTGATAATGTGAGATTCCTGTTACACAAGAACCTAATTTTCCTGAGAGTTTTACTGGGCTTTTCTTGTTGTGTCTCTCTCTAGCCTCACCCTCCACAAGGGGCTCCACCACCACCTGCAGGACCCAGCATGAGTGGCCCTTTGGTTCCAGTCAATCCCATGATGCAATACTCTTATAATGTCTATGAGGCTGTTCAGCCTCACTGGTTTTATTGCAAGCAAGTGGAGTCCAAAAATGTTTGGCTTCCTTTTAGTATTGTGGATTCTATTCAACTCGAAGAGACTTTCAATTCTGGTAAGAGGGAAATTGTTGAGACATTAAGACCTTTTGTCAGTGCTGTACATATGTTTATGTATTCATAATATGGTTCAGACACTGATTAATGGATGATCTAATAGTGACTAAGTGCCAAAGTATATTATTCTGCTTCATGTGTTTTTCAGTCCAGCCAGACCCAGAGAATGTGGTAGTGTGTACAGACGGAGGGAGGTATGATGTGCAGCTGTACGAGCGCAGTAGAACTGCAGTGTACTGGGAGGAGGACCCAGCTGAGGTGCGGAGGTGTACCTGGTTCTACAAAGGTGACACAGATAGCCGCTTTATCCCCTATTCAGAGGAGTTCAGTGACAAACTAGAGGTATGTTTCCATGCTGAACAGATATTCCACAATTATTTTCCATCACTCATAATTTTTCTTTAAGCAGTACTGTTCATCTTTGCTCTGTATTCATTTAGTGTGAGTGGTTGATATTAGATTGCTGTATTACAAGATGTAGGTGAGTGTGTGAAATGTGTATGAGACTGACATTTTGTGCATTTTAACAGGCAGAATATAAGAAAGCAGTGACTACTAATCAGTGGCACCGCAGACTGGAGTTTCCATCAGGGGAAACAATTGTCATGCACAATCCAAAGGTCTACATTTCACATCAACTCTGCCAGCAGCTTAGTTTGAATAGAACAGAAGTGTAAACGTTTGTTTCTTAATGAGGTGTGTGCTAAGGATGTCCTCTGTCTTGTCTGTGTGAACCTCACTGATGCACCATCCAGGTAATAGTGCAGTTTCAACCATCAGCCATGCCTGATGAGTGGGGCACCACACAAGATGGGCAGACTCGGCCCAGAGTGGTAAAAAGGGGTGTGGATGATGACCATGATGAAGTGCCTGATGGTGAGAGTCCTTCTTTAATACTCTAGTTCCTACAGTTATTTTTTTACAACTGTTGTTCTCTTAAGGGTTTACATTAAATTCCAAGGTCTTGTGTAGTGGTTGCTGGTGACTCAGCCTGTGTTTGTGTGTTGATTAAGTTTGTTCAGTATAGGTAAAGATGTATAAACCTTATTTCACAACCATGATGATGCTTGTTTTTTAACAGGTATGCCATGCTTATGATGTAGTTGGATTAGTTACAAATACCTGCTGCTGTATGATTTGAACATTTTTGACTAAATGTCTGAGGAAGATCATAATGTTTTCTCTAGGTGAGATGCCACAAGTGGACCATCTGGTGTTTATGGTGCATGGCATTGGTCCAGTCTGTGATCTGCGATTTAGAAGCATGGTAGAATGTGGTAAGGCTAAAAACACTAAAAAAAAAAAAAAGGTCTAAATACTGATAAACTGGTCTCACTGTGTGCTTAGGGTGCTGATTATGTTTAGCTGGAGTCAATGCCACATTCCTTCTTGCCTTTATGGCTCTTACGCTGCGAGACGCTGCGGATTAGATTATAAGTATCTCGTATTCAAATGTTAAAGGTTTTGAAAGGTTTTGAGCACTTTGAAAATTTTCCGACACCGGTCTTGTAATTCTTGACCCAAGAATTGTGTGCGTGTTCTCTCAGTGGATGACTTCCGCAGTGTCTCCCTGAAGTTGCTACGGAGCCATTTTAAGCAGGCTCAGGATGAGCATGTTATCAGCCGTGTGGAGTTCCTGCCTGTTCACTGGCACACAGCCCTTCATGGGGATGCTACAGGAGTGGACAGGTTTGAGATCTTTCTTCATATACATTATAGTGTACGTTACAGCACTATCATTAGGCAGCATTTTAGCCTTGTCTGTTCTTTTTCTTTTCTAGCTCCTGACTGTATCAGGCCCCATTCAGAAGTGAATTTGTTCATTTCTTCCTTGTTTAGGCGGATAAAAAAACTTACTCTGCCCAGCACAGGCCGGCTACGACATTTTACCAATGAAACCCTTCTGGATGTGCTGTTCTACAACAGCCCAACCTATTGTCAGACCATAATGGACACTGTGGCATTTGAGATCAACCGGCTTTATGCATTGTTCATGCAGAGAAACCCAGACTTCAGAGGGGGTGCATCAGTGGCTGGACACAGCTTAGGTAGGAACATTCTATTCAGTTTGAATATCCACCCATTCGATGACTAAACTTATGAATTTTCTGAATGTTTTTGTGAAGAACTCAAACTTGGTAACTGTCTGTTGTGTCTGATAACAAATGCTATTGCACATTTCCAGACTGGTTTGAAATGTTTTAGTTTTGTTTATATTTTACGTTTGTTCTGCTTTCAGGCTCTTTGATACTCTTTGATTTACTGTCTAATCAGAAAAGCACTTCACCCTCTTCTGAACTAACATCTAATGGAATCGCTCAACCGGAGGTCAAACAGGTAAGTTTTGGATTATTAGACAGCTGGTCAGGTTGAAATCCAGTGTTGTAAATGTACATGCCCCAGCAGGTACCAGTCTGGGTGATTTGGGTGCCCCAGCAGGTACCAGTTAAGGTGATGTCCATTTACTCTCAAAAAAGCATGAAGAAAACGACATTTTCTGTCTCATCCCTGCAACAAATAACACAAGCTGCCAAAACACACAGTGTATTGCATATTCTACTGAAAGACTTGAGAACAATTCTTTGTAATGAAGTTGCAGGTGAGTCCTTCATTGTCACAGAGCAGCGACGTCCTTAGCCCAGCTGCAGCGGAGGATGGAAAGGAGAAGGCAGATGAGACAGCAGACCTATCTTCTGTTCTGGAGCAGCTGGGCCTGTCTGAGTACATTCACACCTTTGAACAGGAGAAGATTGATGTTGAGTCTCTGGTAAGAGCAACCTTTTGTTCTTCCATGAGCATTCATAGGTTTTCATATGTGTTTTCTTATTCTGTAGTGATTTGTCTCTGTCCCTCTCTGCAGCTTATGTGCACAGTGGACGATCTGAAGGAAATGGGTATTCCTTTAGGGCCACGCAAGAAGCTGGCTAAGTTTGTCAAAGAGAAGGCAGCAAAGCAGGCAAAACCTCACTCTTCTTAGTACATCATTTGCTTTTGGTCAACTTGCTGAACTGATGCATTACATTAAAACTCTTCCTGTCTGTTTACACTTCCAGGCTGCACAACAAACAGTGCCAGTGGAACCTGGGGCTAAAGAGGAAAAAAAAGGGGTGTCTGCTCCTCAGCAGACTGAAGCAGTCACAGATGTGTCCAGATGTAAAGTTCCAGTGGGCAGAGTTATGTCCTCCATTCATGTTGATTACAACTGCTTTGAAATTGGAACTGGGCAGGTGAAGTTCTAGCATTGTTCAGCTTCAGTTTCAGTCAAATACAATAGAATCGCCATTTTACTAGCTATCTTGGCTGTTAAAGAAGGGCTCCTGTGAGAGTAGAATTTCTAATGTTTCCTCTCTTATGTGGGATGCACCTGACATTCCACCGTAGGTATCTGTGGTTTATCATGCTCTGGACTTTGAGCCTGTGAATTTCTTCGCTCTTGGCTCTCCCATTGGCATGTTTCTGACCGTGCGAGGTGTGGAGAAAATTGAGGAGACCTATCAGTTACCCACCTGCAAAGGCTTCTTCAACATTTATCATCCAGTATGTTTCATCACATCCCACAAAACCCAGCAAGTTATCTGCGTGCATGCATATTTGAATTTCATAATATCCGTTTGTGCAACAGATTTATCTTGTGCTGCATAAGTTCCTGATGAGTGATCTGTGAGAGATGTGATGAATCAAAACCACTGTAATTTTCAAGAGATTTATTAGTTAGTTAATGACGAATTCCAACTACTTGACAGCTATCATCACCGCATACAGCAGTGCTGTCTTACTGCTAATGGTGTGTTATCCTAACTAAAAGGAATCCTACCTTTTTAACTTTCCTCATCATCTGCTTCTCACAGCTGGATCCAGTTGCATATAGGATTGAGCCCATAATCTTACCTGATGTGGATCTGGAGCCTGTTTTGATACCACATCATAAAGGGAGGAAGAGACTTCATCTTGGTATGTGTGGGACAAATTCTCATTGGTTTATTTTAGAACCTAGTTACTCAATCACAAGAAAATGTACTAAAGCATTATTATTTTGAATGCAGCAGTTTTAATCTGTTGTAAACTAAATTTGTGGGGTTTTTTTTTATTGACAACCAAATCATTTAAAGCATTTAAATGACATTTCTTTTGTTTAGTGTTGGTTTTTTCCAGAGTATTTTCTGTAGAGTATGGCAATATTTATTCCCAGCACTCCCCTATTTTTCAGCATTTGTGAAGTGGGCATGTTTTGATTTGGTTTGGATGTATAAAATTCGTAATAGTTACAGTAACCTTCAAAATGAACTACCACTGACAATGTTGTTTCAACTGTATTATGTTCAGAGTTAAAGGAGAGTCTCTCTAGGATGGGCTCTGATCTGAAGCAGGGTTTCCTCAGCTCTCTGAAGACCGCGTGGCAGACGTTGAACGACTTTGCCCGCGCTCACACCTCCTCTATCCAGCTGCATGAACAGCTGGCTATGGTGGCTAGTCACATCAAAGAGGAAGAGGAGAAGCAAAAGGATGAAGGTAAGCAGGAAAGAGAGCTAGTGGGATATGAACAATTCTTCAGAACTTTTATTTATTTGTTTTGTAAGATTTACTCTTGCTGTTTTGATATAGATTACAATGATCGTTCCTCGGGTGAGATCTCTTATGTGGTCGGACTGAATTATGTTAATGTATTGCAACGTTCTAAACGTATGCATGTGTTTGCATAGCAGCATGTAATCTAGTAGTGGACGCACCTCCAGAGCTCCAGAAGGAGGAGGAGGCTCAAGTGAAGGTGGGCATGCTCAATGGAGGCAATCGCATTGACTATGTCCTGCAAGAGAAACCTATTGAGAGTTTCAATGAATACCTGTTTGCCCTCCAGAGCCATCTCTGTTACTGGTAGGTGGGATACAACACAGTGTACCTGTCGGTATTTATGTAAGAAATTATAGGTGTTGTGGAATAATGATTTTCTGTTGTTTTATGTTGTCAGGGAGTCTGAGGACACGGCGTTGCTCATCCTTAAAGAAATTTATAAAAGCATGAACATCCGTCCAGAGCAGATTGCACACTGATCACAGAAACTCAAAGCATACTTCATAAAAACAAGTTTAAATGGATTCTCCTCTCCAGAAGGGTCTGTTTTTGCCATTAAATCATTTTTTCTTTGATTTTCTATTCTTGTAGTTGTATAAATATGAATACTTAAGTATTATTACATGTCTTAAATTAAGAAATCAAGATTTAGTGGATTTAAATACCACCATACATGTTTTTAAAGAGCTGTGAAAGTTTTGAGTGCATCTGATCAGACTTCATTAACCATGGTATTAACAGAAACTTTACTACTTTAGATAATGATGCAAGCCTGTTTCTTGTAAAGAGAGCAAGAAGTTGCAGAATAAACTGATTTACTACCACCTGTTTATTTAACTGATCACAAAACTGTGCTAAGAATTAAAAGTGAATGACTGATTGAGCCATTGGCAGAAGTTTCCTTTTCCTTCGGATATGTAATTAGGACAATCCAGATCTAACTCTGGGGTTTAGGTGAATGTGAATGATGTCAAACACGAGTCAGTATGAATGAAAAGCTGCCTGTCACTTTATTTTTTATTATTTTTTGAGAAATTCATTATTGACAATTGTATCATGCTGATCTATGTCAGACCACATTTGGTTAAAGCTCTTCTAGTTAAATGTTTACATCATTTGTAGAAACATGAATATTACCACCATGGTTGCTAGATATTCCAAATGTAATTATTCCAAAACAGTTTTGAATAGCTGATTAAGTCAGCATTTGATTACAGTTGGTTTAACCAAACCTAATGACACTAAATAGTGTCATTATACACAGTGCAAAGGCTGAATTTGAAACTTGCAGAATAGTAATTGGTCATGCTGTCAAACATAGGAAACAAAATGGTTTTTTTAGGTGTTGATATAAATAAGTACCATTTCATTCATATCCATCCAGAACTGATTGTCTTTCAGTTGCTTCAACATTTATAAACTGTACACCCTTTTATTACAGCGCAAGTGTTTAAACTACAAACCATAGAAAAATGTAACAGTAAGGCTCAATAATAAACACTAAATTTACAAATAAAGTATGCTCATGGAATTAGTTTGAATCCTGGCAAGATGCCATGGTCAGGCCATGTATAATTTGCATATAAGCTCCAACTGAAATGGTCATTTTACATACATCAACATTCACATTAACATAAAAGAATAAACTGAGCTGTTACAGAAATTTCAGAATGGACATCACAGGGTTTAGGCCACTGCTTTCAAAAGCTCACAAGGAGCACTTCAATTAGTATTTCCCAACCACAATTAATCTTTTAATGGATTCTTAGTTTGTTTTTAAACTTTAAATCCATGAATTATCATAGCTTGCATTACTTGAGTGTTGATCTAACAAGATCTACATGAATCTCAGCTGGCTAACTTCTGCACAACAGGAATGCAACAGTGTGCTTAATCTCAGCAGGTTCACAGACTGCATCAGTCTTCTGTCTTGCTTTGAGTCTTGTAGGCTTGCTTGCGGAGATGGTTTTCAATCTCCTCACGGAACACCAGCATGCCCAAATGGGAGTGAGAGGCCTCATTCATGGCCTTGGACTGAATGCACATGCGGTACTGTTCTGGGGTCAGTTCATCCGCACACAGCTTCTCATGCCACAGGTGAAAAAGACCCGAGACAGGAGTTCGTATTACTATCATCTCACTCCGTAGATACTTCCTGTATAAGTGGACATCTTCCACACCCCAACCTTTTACTTCCAGGTCAAATCCACCTATAGATTGAAATCAAAGAAAAAGAACAAGTGTCATGAAATTGGATCTTATTTATACAAATCAGTGTTGCTTATTTCCACAGTAATATAACTTACCAATGTTGAGGAAGTCAGAGCGATACTGACAAGTCATGCCAAACCCAAAGTCCCTCCAGAATCCAGCATCTTTTTTGTGAATCTTTAAACATCACAGATGTATTACAATCCTTATTAATGTGTGTGCAAGTTAATTTCTGTTCAAATATTTTTGGTACAAATGGAAGCACATAAAATGTTCTGAATTTGTCAGTTACCACAACAGAAAATAAATTGGCTACGTACCAGCTGATGTTCAATGGGTGGAACTAGCTCAAGGTTTCCATACACTATGGCAGGATTGTACAAACTAAACACTACTGGGTAGAAGACTCGCTTGCCTTTAGTGGAAAGAAGAGACAATGTTTATAAACAAGGGACTGCTAACCTTGAAACAGCTTTTAAAACAACAAACAGGAGGAAAAGTCTTATTTAGCCTAGTTGTACTTTAGTTTTAGAAGTCCATACTTTGTCAATTGTCATGTTTTTTTCCCCCAATTTTTCTGACATGTTCAAAGTATCACTGACCAATATTGTTGTATATAGACACAAAGTACATTTCTCTACACATTCAAATGCTCACTTGCTGAAATGCCATACCTGGGGTTGTATTGAGACGACAAGTATTGAGGAATTCGAGCGTAAAATAAATATCTACATCACAGAAGAACATCAACACATCAGTCCCTTTCTTCCATGTATGAGCACCGATGTCCAGCCCTCTGCCACGGGAAAACTCCTCATCCACGGGAATAAGAGTGTAGTTGGTGAAGCCCTCCTCACTTAGAAGACCATAAGTTAGTAACATGAATACAATTTATATTCAAGTGGACCTCCATTAGAATTTAGGTCTATTATCAAATTCCAAGAATCAGACCATTTTCTAACATAAAAAAATATTCATCATTTACTATCACCGTTTTAGGCAGTTAACCTCACTTTTTCCAAATGAGCATGAAGAGATGACACATTAATGTCTGTACAGTATATGTGTGTGAGGCCCTTTGTTCGTTTTTGGCTTTGTAACTTCTTGGACCCTCAGAAGTTGTAGCCCTTAACCACTTACTAGTGAGTAAACCTGAGTAGCAAGTAGAACAGAGTTCTCTTGTAGAGAACAAACCTGGACATTTTTTGTAAGGATGACTTCACTTCCTGCAGGTTCTCTTCTCCAAAGTAGACCACCGTAAGATGCACACGCTTGTCTTGATGTATACCCACCTCCCTGCAGTAAACCATTCACATTAAACTGATTTAGACAGTATGGTGCAATGGAATAGCTCTCTAGGGCATTATAATAGGAATGTCCACTGCACAGCAACAAGGATACTTTCCACATTACTTCACAGGACATTAAACTCAACAATGCACTTCCCAGCATCCCAGAGATCACTAAAAAACTGGCTCAAGCTCCAAATATACACAATTTCTGTAGTGCTTTGTGAGAATGTTTACACATGAAATGCTCTGTTCATCAGAAGCTTGACAGACTTCAAGTCTAGTGAGCTCACCTGAAGTTGTGTAGGAATTGAACAAAAGCTTCCGTTCTGCCTGACAGAGGCACTATAATGTTAATGATTGTGCTGGATGTGTCCACAGACGTGCTCCTGACTTTCATCAGTGGACCAAAGGGACGGAACAGTGTGACATGGTGAAACTCGTGGTAGTTCTCCTTGGAAAAATACAGCTCATACAAAGTTCCTTTCTCCCGTTCAGTCCTGTAAAGGCCTGAAAAAAAGCAGACAGTTCACAGAAATTCTAAGTTACAAATCTTTGAACAGCCTTCTCTGTTCTAAATCTTCAATTAGGCATTAACCCCACAAACATTACTACTACTACCCCAAAACAAACAAACAAACAAAACAAACCCCACACTTCACTCAGAAAAATACTACATTAACATAAAATTAACTTTTTTGAGCACCTTTTTCTTACCCTCAACAAAATGGCTTTCTGTGAAGCTTTGCCTCTGCATGGGGATGTCCCCTTCCTGGCCGTCCTCTTCATCAGGATTGTTTAGAACATCCAGACCTGCTTCAATCACCTCCACCAGCTCATCTCGTCGGTCCTTACGGACTGGCTTTTCCTCAGGATGCCGTGTTAGGCCCATCTCCAACTGGTATACCTTTGTAGTGGTGAAACTTTCAAAAGGCACTACAGCATACTCACTGGGGAGTCTTGCCCCAGTACTCACTTCTGCCTTGTCGATCTGTGAGTGCAAGAATTCCAGAAGGTCTCCGGGCTCCTGATCTTTGCCATCAACAAGGCCCTGTTGCCCAGGACCCTCTTTCCTCTCCTGCAGGGTCTTCAGCTTGTCGTTCATCTCTTGCAGCTCCTGCTTGAGTTGCGCAATCTGCCTCTTGAGACTGGCTGCTCGACTGAGATGCCGCTCCTCTTGCTCTTGCAGCAGGGCTTGGTAATATTCCTTGCCATAAGCCTCCCCCCCGAAACCAGGCAACACATGACTTACATCTGCAGGGGGGGTGCATTCCAGCAGGTAGGCAAAAAACAGCAATGCAAACAACAAGAATACACCCAGGAGGAGCCAGCGCACCCGGCCCTGCAGTAGCAGCCCTCGTCTGGGCATAGCTGAGAGACAGGGTGTGGTTTGTCAACCACACCTCTTCATTTCTGCTCTGGCATAACCACACTGTACGGATAGAGGAAATTAATCCATAACATTTATACGGTCTTCATCCCCTGTTACACAACTTCCATATAAAAGATCAGAGTGCAGTAAAGTCACACAGTCTCCTGCAGTCATGCTGCATTCTTAGTACATTTCAGTATTAGGAATGTACGAATTTCTCAGAAATGTGCAAATATTCTGGTGGTAATTCTTCTTGTTCATCTCGACTTTGATCCCACTCAGAAGGAATGTGGCATCTGAAAAATACGGGAAAATGTCCTTTTAAACTTTACAATGAATTGGTGAATTAACTAATACGCTAACTGCATATTGTTTACAGGAAACAATGTCCAGCTACAAATATCAAGTTACAGTATCGCTAGTTAAAATGCCTTAGCTAACTTATAACTGTGGGTAAGGTTTATTTATTGAGTTAAAACACGTGCATGTTTAGTTTTGTAAACAAGTAGGGTCAGTTATATATAGACCCAGCTAGCTAATAAAGTATCGCAACGAAAATGAGTTTTATGATAATGAAATGGAGCAGAATGTATCGCCTTTAAATAAAAGAGAAATAGCAAGCTAGCTAAACGTTTCTGATTTTTTTTGACGTCAACAGATTAACAGCATACTGCGTATATAGTTTTTAAAAAACAATTTAGTTTATTAAGACATACCAATAAAAGATTACAACTCCGTGTCCTTGCTTAGTTGAGACAGCAAATGTTACTCAAGTATCTCAAGCGAATAAAATATCCTGTAAAATTAACTAGCATAGGTAGGTAGCTAACTAGCTAACTACATGGATGTTAATGCTGCACCCGCTTGTTTCGTGAACAACCCAATCAGGTTTAGTACAAGTTATTTTCTTTACGAATGTCAGCACTATAGCTGGTTTACTTACTTACCTTGGAAGCTTTGTTTGTGCTCACGTGTATATTATCAACGCATTTATGTTGATCGTAGAAGTTAGTCTCTGCAAAACAAACGTGGGAACTAAACGCCACGGGGCAGAAAATCCGGAAAAACAAGAAAAAGCGGTTTCCGGTTTAGGATTGCATGTATTAAATCAAAATAAAAGTAGCCTAGGTATTTTGTTAAAAAGTTTCTCAATCAGAAAATTTGGTTACAACTTCAATTCCTGTTAATGTCATAGCCAAAATTAAAATTATTTCTAAAATAACCCGCAGGCTAGCGTGGCGAGCAGGATATGATCGATAGCCCATTAATTGTAAACTGTGTTTGATAAAAGTATTTTGATTCATGTTTTTGATGTTTGCTTTGAATTTCATATACTATATATTTTAATAATAATGCAAGAAGGAAATGTGGGTTAGCATAAATTGCCCTGAGGACATATATTTACTCTGCATTGCATTATAAACATCATAATTCCTGAATTTATTCATAAACACTGCTGAGATAACCCAACAAAAATAGGTAAACAAGCCAGAACCAAATATCTTCTTACATTTTATTGATTGCAAATTAATAATGTTATAACAACATACGAAGGAAACACTCATCTGGATTATTACAATCTTCGCACAATGAATGTCTTCACAAGGAATCAAAAAAATAACCGTCCATGAGACAATAAACTCAATATACCCATTCAGTAAATGTAATTTAATATCCCAAAGGTACCACAGAGATACTTAATACTTTTTGTGACAAATTTCAGTGGTACACTTCTTTTGTCAAAAAGTACATGTACCTGTTACATTAAAAAACATTTAACTTCTCTAGATGGCCTTTGCATCCATTCTTTTTACAGTCATTGGCAAAAATCTACAAGAGGTGATGGTAAAGAAGCTCCCTTTAATTTCTGGGCTGGAATCAAAGACGTCATCTTGCATTTCTAACTGAAGGCTATAGTAGAAGCATCACAGGCACTTGAAAGACATTTATTATGAACAGTAGACTGTACACAGTCATGCAATGATACAACGTTGCCAACTGGGCTTGAGGTAATAATTAACATACCTAAGAGCTGCATGTTACATGTTGAGTAATTCCAGCCAATATGCAGTCTATTGCCACTTTCACAGAATGCTTGTGCAGCAGAAATAAAAGGGAACCAACCTTAGCATCATATAACTTATATACAGTTCAATATACATTTACATATCTTCCCTCTTTTCCACCACTAATTTCATGTCTGGGTTTTTAACTATCGAGCTTGTCCATAATTTTTGCGGGAGAAGGCAAAGCCATCCAGTTTGCATAAACACTATCATTGGCATATCTTGTAAAGACTGGGTTAGTGGCATCAAGTCTGTTGAGCGGTACCGGGCTCTTCTCTGGCCAGTTCGGGTATGACATGCCTAAAAATGAAAACATATCATTTTTTCTGCACTGAGGAAAGAAAGATGAAGAGTGCAGACAGTAAGGCTCTCAAAAGAAACTCTGGGGTTTTTTTTGTTCATTTTGAACAAGCATTAAGGGTGAACACAATGGAATTTTTTGGATAAAATATGTAATGGAAGGTATACAGGGAAGAAGTTTATGTTCCTAATATTCACATGGAATGTAATTACATTCCTGTCAGTAACCCAAGTGTGAAGGCATCATCTGTCTTATGTCCTGTGTTATCCTTGTTGATCCTTGTTCATAAAATAACATGTAAAATAATGGGGATTTTCTAGTACAATACTTTTTTTGCACTTTCTTAGTCTGCCATGACCTCAGGATGGCTGCATAGAAATTGACTTACATTTAGCCATTTTATTGCTACATACACTAAAGGGCTACCTACTAGATGTATGCACAGCATCTGGGGTCTCTCAAGCTTATAGTGAGCCCTGCTTATGCATGCCTAATGGAAGAGTTTAATTCAAAAGCCTTACTGCTTCTCTGTTCAGCATTTTTGAGACCATCTACTATCAACACTTCATTTCTATAATATGTTAATAATATTACAGGGAACATCAGTGTATGATTCACACCAAATAGATCAAGATTGAGTTAGACGGGACCTGTTTCAAATGTAAACCTAAACAAAACTATAAATAACAAAATAGTGCAGAACATACAAAACAAGCATCTTGTAATACATCTGAAACATTCGTAATTATACAAAATGTAGGCTGTAATTAATAATAATATGCAATATTAAGAAGGCCTTTAAAAAATTAAGTAATTTGAACAAGTTGTTCATGTACATCGGAAGCAGGTCCAAAATCAGAAATCTGATCATTCACTCCCCGCACCACGGGATTAACTCATCTTAAAATCTTGGGCAGCTTTCAGGATTTTCTGGCTATCATGCCATTATCACAATCACACCACTCCCTCCCTATAGAACCCATTCAAAGACAAACAGATCTTATTTTTGTTTGATTTAGAATCGAGTAAATGCATGTGAAATTCTACCATAGAGCTTGTTTTCAATCCAAGTAGAGGGGAGGGTTCGAGGGAGAGGGGCGTTATTACAGTCCACTAGGGGAGTGTCCTCTTCAGAGAGGGTGTCGTCATAAAGCAGTGCGTCTGCAGGTGTGGAAGCCGCAAGATCCAGGTAGTCCTTATAAGAGAACAGGTAAGACTATTAACTTTTGGGCCAAGGTAAAGTTAAGAAAATACTGAATGGTTTTAAATATTTTCAGTAATGAATCAAATCAAATCTTTTTCAAAATGATTTTTGTGAAGTGAATGTTTGAATGTATGTGAGCCCAAAACAAACAACCAAACAAATAGGTATATTGATTAATTAATAAACTGATAAACCTAGTTTGGTGATACCCTCACTAAATACAAACATACATTTCACCAATCTTCTTCCTGTAAGGTAAGAGATATCAGACACTTACCTTAAGAAATCTTTATAATTATGGTATTACATACAGTACACCAATCAAAAAATAATGCACACAGTATTAGTTTATTGCATGCTAATGAAAAGAAACAGCTAGACAAATGAACTTTGTACATTTAAATATGAATCTGATAGGCTAATAAATCTTCCTGAAGTGCAGTGTGTGCCAGGGTGTATCACGCCCCTTTAAGCATGAACATATTTCCTTGGGTCATGTGTGCAGCGACCCTTGAACTTTCATACATATGGCATGGCAGCAGTAAGAAAACACAAGCTCCTTGGGAATGGCAATACTGAAACCTGGCTGTACTGTGTGTACGTACATGTGCATGCTAATCAATGTTTGTCTGTGCATGTATCAGAGGGACTTTTTGCTTTATTCTTACTCTGCTTTTGACCATCATCCTCTCCAGCTCTTTGCTGATTTCTGAAAAGGTGGGCCTCTTGTCTGCCTCTTGCTTCCAGCAGCGAAGCATCAGGCTATACCTGTTTCACAAAAGACCATTCATCAGGCACACTGCTTACGTAACAGTTCAGCAAGTTCTCATATCATGTTCTTGTGGTTTCTGAATATACATGCTTTTGTTAATATAATGTGTATAATGTGTTTATTAATACAATGTGTAACATAAGAAAAAAAATACATATGTCAAATATATATGTCAAAATGTAAAAGTTTGTTGTTAATGATTTACAGCTTGTAAAGTTCAAGATATCTTGGGTGTAAATAATGTGCAAACCTATTTTTGACATCGATAATGAAACTAATGAAGCTGAGGTTATTCAGTGTTGGTGGTTGTTTGGCAGCATGTAGTGCATATAAACACACATTTCTTCAGTGCAGTTCTCTGGTCTCTCCATCCTGTAGCCTGTCTTCAGGAGGTTGAAAAGGCGCTCAGGAGCAATGCCCGGGTAGGGGTTTCCACCCAGGGTCACAATTTCCCACAACAGCACACCAAACGACCAGCTAAATTAGAGAGAGAGAGAGAGAGAGAGAGGAAGCTAGACACATGGTACAACAGATATATGATTTTATGTATGCTGAATTTACTGAATGTTTTGAGTACTTACACATCACTTTGTGTGGTATATATATGATCAAACAAGGACTCAATGGCCATCCATTTGACAGGGATGCGGCCCTGAAAAAGAATATGTAACACAAATATTACTTCAATTATTTTGGGTGTGTATACCATAACAGTATGAAAATGTACACCTTTTTATAGATTTTTTGTAGATTTATAATGAAGATAATCTTATAGATTTCAAATGGTGTGGCTTGTTTCTTGCTCATGTTTTTTGACAGTTTTGACAGTAAATATATTGTTTTACATAGACAGACTCTCTGTAAAGGGGCAGCAGGGCTGCCAGGGCAATCAGAGGTTATAAATCCCAGCAAATTGCGTTTTTTTACTCACAAGAAGTAAACAATACTAGCAGGACCCAAGTACTGATGAAGTGGAACAAAGCAAGGGAGTTAAAGAAAAGAGAAAACCAATTGAGGATAACTATAACTAACCTGTGGCAAACAACTGAACAGGGGCTTGAACCAGGAACATGGGCAGCAGGAGGGCACAATTCAGCCCATTGCAATACTATAATAAGGAGTACGAAAAACTGGGAAGATAACTGGAGACAGGGAAGTGTAAGGGGAGTGCTTGGTAGAGACATGAAGGGGGCATGTGGCTCACTCAAACAGGGGGGATAGCTTTACAGATGGGCCAACCCCCACTCACATCCACTAGACACAAGGGGTCTAAACTAGACAATTAGCCAGGTCCAGGAATCAAGCTTGGGTCCACACTAGGTCTTGACTGAAACCACTGAGCCACCGAAGAGGTGGGGTGGTTAACAGTAGAAGACATTCAGATAAACAATTGAAAGAACTGGGGTAACGTCCCCTGGAAAAAGCACAACTTTGAGACAGATGCAAGGGACAACAGTCACTCACTGAACAGGGAAGGAAAAGACTCGAGAGAATGAGGAACCAACAGTGCCATTTACTAACAAGCTTGCATGTGCATAACATACACCAATACTTCACAAAAACTGTGCTTTGCCAAGCTGCTTATATAAGGTAGAGCCACCTGAGGGAGTCAGACTAATGAACCCCAACTTGTTCTTGGCTCATTGCCCTCCTCTGGTAGTCCAATAATACCTTGCTTCTCTTCACATAGGAATCCTCCTCGTAGACATCCCGAGACAAACCAAAGTCTGATATTTTCATCTTCCTCCCCTCTGCTACCAGAACATTCCTTGCAGCGAGATCTCTGTGAACTAGCTACAAATGGCAAAAAACACTCAGTAAGCTTCAAAAGTAACTGATTATAAGGCTTCATGACTGCACACCATTTAATGCAGGACAGACATCCCCAATATAAATAAAAATACATTTCAAAATATTCGCATAATCACAAAGTACTTTCTTATACATACATACAATCTGTAAATAAATGAGACTAAGTAAAAAAGTACTGTGGCATACAGTGAGACCTGGCCAGATCCTCTGTGTGTACCTTCATTTCAGCCAGGTACTGCATTCCCCTGGAGATCTGCCAGGCGAAGGAGATGAGGTCTCCCATGGTCAGAGCTCTCTCGTCAGGATCCTCTAGGTAGCTGGAGTTACGGTTGGCATCGCTGCCCATGTAGCTGGGCCCTACCTTTCGACTCTCTCTCAGAAAGTTTCGCAGTGAACCATACTTGGCATATTCAACAATAAGATACAGAGGGCCTGAACAGATTACAAAACAACAAGAATGTATGCATGTAAAAAAGGGACCAAGTTATTTCAGTACATAGAAAGATACTGTCGTTACAATTGATGGAATACAACATGATAAAGGAATGGTTTTGTTATATTAAATTCAGAGGATATTCAAAAAATTATTTTACCATCTTGGCTACATGCTCCATACATTTTTATTACATGTGGGTGGTTGACCTGCTTAAGCAAGGTGAATTCTGACAAAAGGTCACGAAGCTCACTGTGAGAGGCATTTTCTGTGACAAACAGAAATTCAGACCATAAATATTTCATAACAAATTCCATTTTTTGTAATGTATTAAATATGTATCATCATTTTCTGCAGGCCTGGTCTTAGCCAGATTCCTTAGAATTAGAATACCATACATTTAGGTGTTAGGATTTCATTTGTTTCAGGATAAATATACTAATAACAAATTAAAATAGCATGTTTCCCTCTGTTATTTACTCTTACCTTTCAACATTTTAACAGCCACTGTAGTGTACCCTGCCTTTCCTTTGAGTCGGAATGCTGTTGCCTTCACAACCTTCCCGAACTCTCCCTCTCCAAGAGTTTTACCTAAAACTAGGTTCTTTCGTGGGAATTCCCACTTTGGATCCTCCTGTTCAAAAAATAACACAAGATCTATGTCTGAGAGAACCTTGTGTTTGTTGTAATAAACAGGTCTTACTGCTGTCCATAATAAACTAGATTTTTACAATAATAGAACAAACAATCAACCAACAAAGAATTAACACTTTTTAAACAGCTATTATTGTTTTTTTTTTTGAAGGTTCTGCTATTAAAATGCTAAAACAAAAATACCAAGTGGATCTGAATCAGACAAATGATCTTACAGGTATTTTGAAGGTGTCAATGGCCACCTGGTTCTCCACTGAGTCCATAGAACTTCGTCGAACATTGTTGGCAGAGTAACTGATAGGGTAGGACTGGGCTGGCCGGCGGAAAGTCATCTCGGCTGAAGAGATGGGTGGTTTGGGAGTGTTCTTATGATAACGATGAATGAAGTAGGAGGAGAGAAGGATGGAGACGATGAAGGAGAGAAGGACTGCAGTGGCAATGATGGTCTTACACATATCATCGCAAATTGGCTCTGAGTAAGAGAGAAAAGCAAAGTTAATGTCATGGGAACACATGCATATCAGATTGGTTAAAGACAAATCCTACAATTCACACTACTCTGCAGAATTTACAAGTTGTCTTCTTACTGAAATTACTTTTAATGCAGGTTCCTTTGACATGAAACATGCTTGAATTAATGAATTTCATTAAACGGTAATGTCAACAGTCATTTAGCAATTCAACAAAGAATGCCCTTTTGAGCTAGGACTAATCTCAGCCTAGGAAACTGTTCCTAATCTGGTTTAAAGGCTAAAAGTGGCTGCATATCAAGTTGCCTTTAAATTTAAAACATGGTGTACTTCACTACATGAAGACAATACCTGGCTCACCTTCCATATCATTCTGTTCACAAAAGCATTTCTCAGAGTAGCAATAGCACATTCCATTTCCTGCTTTAATGCCAAGCATCAGGCCTTTGTAATGGCCCCCTGTAATTGGTTCACCTATCCAAGGAAAAAATAGACTATTGTGAGTTTCCAGCTAAAGTACAGGTGAATATGGACAAACCACACACACAAACAACATAGCATCAGAATATGTAAATTACTCACGGGTACAATCCTGAGGACATATGGAAATATTTTTGCTTTCAATCACATCACAGTTTCCATCTGGACATGTGCGAAGGTCTGGAGAGCAAGTAGAGTAGGTTTCTGATATCCCTGTGAAAAAATGTGAAGCAAATGATGTGATATACTTCAGTCCAGAAATTGAGCCTCATTTAATGTATGTGGTTAAAACAGAAAGCAAAACAAACAAAAAAAATTAGTGAATCATAAAAACATACGTCATCATATCAGCACAGTAATGATGTGATGTGAATTCATAAACCATACATGCAGTCAAAAATTACAGTAAAAAAATCTAACTGAACAACTAACCAGGAAAATAACAGAAAAGACAGGAAAATATATCTTACCTGATCCTGTGTCTTGCCTCCACTGACATCTCCCAGTGGGAGCTCCCAGACCTCTGAATGTTTCACACTCCCCACGCTGTCTTTTCTCTGCACAGGCCAGCGCACGTTGCCCCTCCACACTCAGCACCTCCGCTACAAAGCCACAGTAAGTCACATCCACAGACAACACAGACACAGTAAGGCACAGGCATGGCCAACACGGACGTGAGCCAGTACCGAGCCCAATGGCGAGCCTGGTCATAAGCCCGATGCCAAAGCCGGTGCCAAGTTAACATAAATCATCCAAACTACCTCTTGCTTAATCAAACCTACAGCAGCTACACTACAAAATCACACCAAAGTCACGAGGATGTATTCAATTACAGGTAATCCACAAAGTAAACAGTCATTCTTAAGCCACAAGGCAATAATCCAGTGCAAGCGTCTTGCTGATGCCTGCTGGGTCTTGGTGACGTGGGAATACTGTTTTACCTTTGCCTTCAAACATAAGGAGCAGCTGGGTCCTGGCTTGGATCTGCTTCTGCTGCTCCTGAGCGACGAGCACGTACTGGAGTTCCTGGCACGCAGGCCTGGCGAACGGTGCCGTGTCATTCACATAGATAATCCCAGACATGTCGTCCTGACTCCGCGCCACGCTGACCGCAGCGTAGCATGGCTGCACGTCCTCTGAGACGTTCCTGTCGCCCATCTCCAACCAGTATGCAATTTCAATACCCTTGAATTTCAGGCAGTTGTCCACACATACTTTTCCAATCTACAAAGAGGGCACATCAGGAAGGGACTGTGTTATTCTGTGGACCATATTTTGATATACAACGGAATGAATGAATATTAAGTGAATTACATGTAAAGGTTTTCCATACTAATAGGAGATATGTGCAATGCTGGACCAGCACTCACACAACAGCATAATAGCATCCACCACTTCCTGCAATGTTTTAGTGGTGAAATGACACTGACTGAAAAGGCATGAGCCATGCACCTGGGAGTAGGTTGTGGATTTCCGAGAGAGAGAAAAACAGGTGGCATTGCTGAAGTGAATAGCAACAGGCAGAATGGTGACATTGAAATGGAGCACCACGGTTCCTTCGGTGCCAGGGTACGTGGTGTCATTGACCAGGTAGTCGAACTGCAAAGAGCGCTTCTCCTCCACTGACACGTTCTTGCTCAGACTCAACTCTAGACATGAACAAAGCAGACAGGTGCTTGCTTTCCACAGGAACTCATAATGAGCGATTGACTGAAGCAGAGGTTGCTGGTGTCCTTACTGTACTCATGGACTGTCCCCCGCACGTTGTTGAAGATGGCCTTCTCTTCCCTGAATGTGTGTTGAATGCTAAATGTGTCTTTGATCCAGGAGTCATTAGTCATTAGCGTCCCTACAAACTTATTCTGACTCTGATCTTCAGGAAAAATGGGGGTTGTGTCTCTGTCATAAACATACAGGCTGCCAAATACTGTGCCCTGCAAAAGTAAAGACAACATTAGCCCTACTTCAAATAAAAAGCTGGAGGCGTTAGGAGACAAGGTTATAGATAATGCTAGGGCAAGTCATTTGGCACATATTCATGATTTAGATGCTTTCTAAAGTCAGTGCTTGGACTAAATTTAATTATCACAAATACCACTCCTCTGATAAGATCAAAGGCAATAAAAGAGGGGTGTATATTGACAAATGATGAATTGTGTATCTGATTTACTCTGAATTTCACGCAGAGTTCTTCAAACTGCAAAAGGCACAGTTGGTATCGCGTCACCCACCTCACTACGGCTGAACTCTATGAGCACGTGCTCGGCGTCCGTGCCATTCATGTAGGGGGGGTTGTCGTCCTCATCGTAGACGGTGATATGAAGTGGTGTAAACAGCGAGTGCAGTACCTTCTCCACCTGCACCATGCACACTATTATCACGCGGTAGGCCTCGTTCTCCTCTCGGTCCACGGGCGCCACCACCACCAGCTCTGAGGTGGAGTCATTCAGCGCAAACGGCACTGGAGAGTCTGCACTCGACAAGCAGAAGGACATTGTCCTGTGTTACAGAAGCAGTGGGCTTATGTTTGCAGACTTTCCTAGTCTGACCATGTGGGGAAAAAAAAGGCATCTGTGCAATTCATAGTTTGCTATAAAGGTCTACTTTTAATTCTACAAAGTTTCACAAGTATGCTATTGATATTTTATTTATTTTTTAATGGTCATTAAAAAATTCTAACTGGCATATCTTTAAAGGTATACTAACAATGCTGAGTTCACTTTGTGTTGTTCTTACAGGAAATGCTACTTCTTTATTCATATATATCCATAAGTCCCTTCTTATATATGTGCATATGAAAGTATATGGTGATCAATAAAGAAGACATACTTCAATAACACCAGTCAAAGGCTTTTTAAGGTAGCATGATGCTAACACTTTAGGTCAGTAGAGATGAGTAGTTGTATCAATGACCCTTTATGTTGGCGTGTACCTGATTGAACCGCATAGCTAATGGTGTAGTTGGGACACAGGTAGGCATGGGTGAAGCGACGGAGCTGCTGTACAGGTCCTGGCATGCAGTTCTCTATGATATGTGGGTTCATGTCTCGATCAGGGAAGCACAGTTTCTCCAGATTCAATTGGCCACAGGAGGGCGCTGTGGCATTGAAGAATGTAAGGAGGACCTCCACTTTGCGTTCAGTGCACAATGCTTTCTGAGCTTCTGGAGCAGCTGCCACCTTTAGGCTCAGCTTCCTTGCATTCCCAAAGGATCTGCTGGCTAGAGGACGCACAATATCAAGAAACGTCTCAATCTCTGAGCTAGTGCACTCTTTGTTCTGCCTCTTCAAGGCTCTAGAGCTGAATGAACTAAAGAACATTAGGTAGGACATCATAACAGTTATTTACATTACAAAAATTCTAGCTATTGTGGAATGAAAATCCTTAAAACTCACATATAGTGTCAAAGTCAGTCCACTCCAGAGTTTTGTTCATATAAAGGATTCCCGTGAGTGGGTCGATGTGGAGCCATGCTGCGTAAGGCTTCTTCGAGCATATGAAGAAGTAGGGTCGCTCTGAAGGCCTCTCCCGCAGAGCATGCACCTGCAACACCGGTGTTCCTGCTGCCTGGCCTACATAAATGCTCTCAGAGTATATGTTCTGTGGGAAGTACAGTCCCGAGGAACCTGTGGCAAATACAGAGACATGTAAACACACCTGTAGATAGTTACAAAATTAAGATGGTGGTACTGCTGACCTCAGGGACCTACCAGGTCTCTTCCATATTAAGCAGGGCAGGAATTGTCTGGGGCAAGACAAAATCAAAGCTTGGGGGGCACTACTTTATTTCATAACTCTTTTCAGTGTGTGACCACTGATCCTGCAGGTTTAGTTTTGTTAACATCTGTGAAGCTTCTTTTGTATTTCTACCCTGTAATAAAACTAGGCAATTCAGGAAAGCAGGTTATGTACTATGTGAATTCATAAAACACATCCCACTGCAATTATCCCTGGCAACTGCTTTGACCATTTAGTTAACGTCATCTGAGTCTTGTATGACATTGAAACTACTCTTTTAATGAAGTTCTCATATGGTCAATATGACATGAGTTCCGTTTCTCCTTGTGTTCACCTTGGGAAGTTTAATTATGGAGGATAATATAATACTGTGAAGAAATGAATCATTACCTGCAAAGAAAGTGTGTGTAGGGGGAGGGGAGGATCTAATCTATAAAACACCACAGCGGCCCCGTGCGCTTTACCGGAAAATGGAACCGCGAGTGTTCAGCCTGTAATTATATCCCTCTTGTGTTCCTGTCCGGCGACGGTGGGCGGCCACTTAGGAACGCACTAATGTCATTAGCAGACATCGAAACTTGATTTTCTATTTCTGTTGGTGCAGTTTAGGCCTTGGCTCTGGTTTCAGACATTGATTTAATTTAACTGTGCTGGGATGACAGGAGGTCGGATTGATGGATACAACAAGGCCCACCTTCCTGAAGGATGGAGATAAACTCAAGACCCACTCCAACCTCTTTTATTAAATGCCTTGCTGAGACACAAACAAACAACAGAAGGAATTTAATTACTTTGTAAGGTTGCTGGTCACTTTTATTGAAGTTAATGCGCTTAAACACAGTGAAACAAACAAACCATTATATCTCCAGCACTTTTAAATCCCTGTCTTTTACAACCATTATTATGAATAAGAGAATGGTGAAATTTCAGGAATTTTCCTTCAAAGTAATTAAAAATAAAAAAATAAGGTAAATGAGAAAATAATATTCTCAATCTAAAAGTAAACGATAAGTTAATACAAATTTTAAAGTGGTCTTATATATGAGCAGGTGTGTGAATTCCTTAAGCCAAAGAATGTGAAGGTATACTAAGAAAATATGATATTTTCTCGATGCAAAGATGACCTACCAGGTGTCCTTCATGAAATTTAGCACCAAGTCCCATCTACTGTGTGTCTTAAAGTTCTTAAAAAGGTCTTAAAGTTCTTAAAAAGGTGACGCTACCAACGATGTATGAAAAGTCTAATTCAGTGTTAATGATGAAACTGAGCTAAGCAGACCACTGAAATACTCTAATAGTGTAGCTGAGCTATTCAACTTTCTTCTTTAATGAAATTATTAGTTTTTCATCATCATGCAATTTGCTTTCATTAATGAAAAATCAGTATGTGGTTCTTAGAATTAAAAATAATCACCAATATTATCAAACAATATTCTTATTTAATATAAAAATCCCTGTTAATATGATAAGTTACAACAAATTTCTTATTTCTAGTTCTGCTTTTCAGGGTGTCAACAAAAATCCATATACTATTAAAATGACTGTGAGCATTCTAAATGTAATATTTCCAGGACAAAAGCCAACAGAACATACGTAGTTTACATCAAGCTAATTAACTGAGAGCAGTAAAGCAGTATGATGCATGCTGAAATTAAGTGAGTGCACTAGAGCAGTTTCTGGAGGTGTTCAAGAGCACTAGACCAGTTTCTGTAGGTGTGTTCAAGAGCACTAGACCAGTTTCTGGAGGTGTTCAAGAGCACTAGAGCAGTTTCTGGAGATGTTGAATGCAGATGAATGGTGCACATTAGCACATTCACGAAGGAGTGTTTTTCAAGACGAAATTCACTCAGTGATGATGGCACCTCATCTATAAAAACTCAATGCAACCACTAAAATTTGCTTGCACTAATGGTGTTGATTTGGGTCATTCAGTTTTTTGTGTGTACTGATTCGTTTTTTGTGTGTACTGATTCGTTTTTTGTGTGTACTGATTCGTTTTTTGTGTGTACTGATTCATTTTTGTGTGTGTACTGATTTGTTTTTTTGTGTGACTCGAGAAGTCAGTCACCATCATAGTGAATTGAACTCGTAAGCTTAAAAAAGTTTTTCCTGTAGCACTAATGTACACAAATTGCACAAATGAACAAACCTGGATATATTTTTGGAATGAATCGTGTAAAAAGTCACTTCTGGCCGTGAACGTATAATAAAACAACATTTTAATACATCAAAAACCAACCCAGCACAAAATGATATTTTTTACAGCACACATCAGCATTTATGTCACTGAATGGCGTGAGCGTAAGCTTGATTGAAGGCAACTGTAGGGACAATTTAGGTAAAAATAGATTTTAAAGTGCTGTAGTACAATAAGAGCTCCAACTCAGCGGATTTTACATTTACACAGGCCAAAAGGGCATGTGCATGCACTGCACTCACTGACTTAACCTCTGACAGCCACATCATGGATCAGGACTGTAAACACTATGATGCCATCTACCACATTGATTTCAGTTCATGGGCAAATCAACTCTAATCCCAGTACACACACACACACACACACACACACAGATCATAACATAAAACAAGCTTCCAAGCAAAACGATAACTATGACGTTATTTAATATTTTTGTTCGTTACCTTCAGCTTGATCGCTCTTCTGGCAAACACTACCTGTCTGCTACTTGAAAATGAAAAAATGGTCTCTAATGATTCCACAATCTTATGCAGTGATGTGAAACAAATGAATTAAGCATGCTGAATACACAATCAGAACCGTGGTGTGAAAACATCTGGATGGAGCACATAAGATGTTGAGCTCGGCTGAAGGCCACTGCAGGCATGCTCAGGGATATCAGGCTGACGAGGAACGCCCTCTGAATCGGCCAGGACAAAGGCACGAACTTGATTAGCTCAATGCATGCTCCACCACAGAGATTTAGCATCTATGAGCTCATGAGCTGGGGTGGGAGGGAGGTTATTTGCCATTCCCTTGAACTCAACAGAAGGCGGAAGCAGGCAAGCAGTCCAAGGAATCTACTACCCCATAATCCACTTATCACTGAAAGAGCGCTATTCATGTGTTATAATGTGTAAGAACAGAGATGCATTCATTGCAATTACCCGTTGTTCTTATGCAGCATTATGGCTGCAGCTGACTTTACTCATAATTGCGGCATGTTTGTATAGTAATTATGGTGTAGCTGCAGCATGATAACCACAAGTCCATGTTCATTTCTTACAGAAAAATGACAACTGAGTAACCTATTGGCTACTGTAGTAAATGGAGGTCTTTAAGCAAAGCATTGTGATCTGTGGGAAAACGTGGTCCATGCCCTGTCGTCCAAGGTCAGCATACCCCGAGACTGTCCCCAAACAATGGCCAGCTGGAAGTCAAGTAGTCAGTCTGGCGGCCTGCCAATCAATAGCTTTACTAATCAAAAGGGGCACACTTTGTTTAAGCCAAAAAACCAAGCATAACAAGTCATGAAAGTAGAAGCAAAGATGTAGTATGCACAGCATTAAAATATGCTTTATTTTTACCATTTTCTTCATACCTTAGTGAGTAAGGAATATTTTTCCAGTAAACTTTTATTCAAAAACATTTGTGCTACAGGACTGATCAAACTAAATACTCTACCCTTCAAAGTAAGTGATGCTGACTCTGGTCTCTATGATATAATATAGTGAAAATCATTACTCAGGCTCAGCAACGATTTAATTAACTAAAAGGCTGCCAATTAAGCTAGAATTCAATAAAGGACTGTTATTATTGATCATTATATTTAAATTCCTCTCACCACATTTTACATGTTCCATATGTCTTGTGCTCAAATTTACCATGGAACAGCTCTTAGGTTAGTATTTAAATCTTTATTCCATAATTCTTTTGTACAACTGGTTTTGAATAAATAACCAGTATTGTCTGTGTGTGCAACAAATTACACCTAATTTATATCATGCTTATTTTATGGAAAAGATTTTACCCTACCAAAATTTCATATATTCTGTATACCATATAGAAATAATGTTTGAGAAAGTTTATACTACAGGGATTTCTATTAATGTGATTCAGCCCTTAAGAACAAGTTCAAAAACTGTTCTCCTTAAGGTGCATGGAAATAAAATAACATTTAATGGTTTGTCATAAGATAATGCAAGTATTTTAAAGATAAAATTATGCATTTTATAAGATGTCTGTAGATGGCAACTTATGTCTGTGGTTGAAATTGAAATTGTTGAAGATGTACTGTCATTAATAAACCAGTTTCAGCAAAAGCTATTAATCACCTTTATCAAACACTCATAGTGCCTAAATATAGAAAGGAAGGCATAAGATATGAAAATTACCGTAATATCATCATCATCATCATCATCATCATCATCATCATCATCATCATCAATATACCCTTACAGCATCAACTTAGGCAAGAAATAAGATACATGAAGAACAGACATCAGTCATCAAGAAATCTAATTTAAAGTCTCTTGCCTAATTGGACTGTACATGTGAATTTAGCTTGTAATCTCTGGGGACTGCACAGAACATTAGGACTAACACATGGGTAATCTTTACACAACATACTCTTTTCAGTGTAATCATTACTGGCCCAATTACCATCAAATCTATTAGAAAGTGAAATATTTTATTTTAGACTGAAACACAGATAAAAAGACATCAAGAACAAAACTGAACAAAAAAATGAAGCACAGATTGAGTAGTAATATTTTGACTGTGATCCAAGCTGTAAACTATTCCCCTCCAAACTGAAAACCTTGGTGGGAATTTCCTCCACTCGATTAACCTCTGAATGCTCATGCATTTTTACAGTGATCCCCTATTGTGTCTTAAAATCCTGACTGCATGGTTGAATTTGGCCAGTAAGTGAATTTACACAGGCCAGCAACTTTGAGAAATTAAGCGAACAAGAGCTGGTGTTTCCTATATGCTAAGTCTTCCATTTTAAAATACGTATTTTCTGTGAAAAAGAAATCACCCAGGAGGGAACAATAAAAGAGGGGGGGTGGAAGGGTAGAAATGCAGTGTTTTGTTTTTCTTCCTATCAGTTTGTCAGTGCACAACTGTTCTTGATAATTCAGAAAACATAGTAAAATAGACAGTGAGAATATAAGTGTGCTCAGAAATGTCGTAAGTGTGCTCAGTCATATACAGCAAAGGAGCTAAACAAACAGACAACACCAACTAAGCCCAAGCCAGGCCTTCCAATTGGCTGCTCATTGTTGTAAATGATCAGTCAAACACACCATGCCTCGCTGACCACTGGAAAATAACATGTAAAGACTCATGTAGAGAACAAGAGCTGCAAATGCCCTTGGGACGTAATTTCAATCAATGTCTCCTTGTCCCTCCACCAGAGCAAATTAGATTCCACTGATGCATGGTATGGAAATGTGACCCTTAACTAACTGAAGGATCAGGGATGGGGCTCCAAAAGGTAGAGCAGCGTCCATGCTCCATGCAGTTCACTTAGTCTGAATGCAATATAATAACATTCTTCTCAAATTAAGGTGCCTGTTCTGCAACCCCCTGCTTTTTCAAGAATCTTCATCTTGGTTTGAAGATGAAAGCCATTGTCACAAAACAGTATATCACTACCATAATATATCAAAATAATTATTTTGATTAAATGGGGCAACACTAAAGCAGGGATCTTCATGAAATAGACCAGCAACACCCAGTCCAGGACCAATACCTGAGCAGAGAATGCACCCTAAGGCTTCAGGCTGAAATGTTTCTTGTTTTCAGTCATCATTTAAATCTTTAATGGTGCCCAATTTCATTTTAATTTAAATGTCACTGAAAAAAATACAAATATAGCATGTAATTTAGTCAGGATTCTGTGTTTGTATCAGTGTTTATATGGTTTAAATCAGTACGCTTAGAAAACATGATTTCAAACAAACAAACAAAAAAAACCCACAGTCTCAAAATTTCATTTTATAATTGTATTATTTCTTTGTGTACAAAAGTTAAGACTCTTCCATGCAACATTTTCTAACCATCTTTACATCTGAGCAATCATACCAAAAGTGGTGACAATGGTAGGAATATCAGAAAGATTTACAAGCTCTCTGCCAATGATTCAAGACACAAGCTAAACTAAATCATATAATGTAATAAGTGGCTAAATCAAATAGTGTTATGTATGAAATGAGATTTATTGGTCTGCTCTGTCTCAAAAGCAGTAGCTACTGATGAAAATGATTGTGCTAATGCAGGCATGAGATTAGAAAGCCTGAACAGCCACTATTTCCCTTCCAGTGGATAATCTCCTGTGGCCTGATCATGGGAGATTACCACTTGGGTGAGAGTTTAAAAGGTCAGAAGTCACTGCAGTTCAACAGATAAGGTAACAGGGTCAGAAACATGGATCCACAGATCAATGATTCACACACCCAAAACACACAAGGACTTTGGATTGTATGTGCATATTGATACAGGATATAGTACATGTCGCTTTTTGTAATGGCAAAGGAGACCTGACAGATGTAATAACTAGAGAAGTGAAAGGACATATCCTTCAGTCATGCGTTATGATCTGTGTGTGCTACACATGCATCAACACTGACTTCTAATGTGAATACATGGTGGGAGTGGCCTGAAATAGAACACGTCAGGACAATACCTCAGGATAATACCTCTGGATTATGGTCCAAATTATATACTTTTAAAAGTAGATAAAGCTGTTAATAAGATACTGTTTGAAACTCTAGACATACTTTAATTATTTATGATGATTACATTACAACATGCTGTTGTGACAAAACAAAGATTGGTTTCTCCCTCACCATAACTTTACCTCCATCTACCTTATAGATGAAGCGAAGGAAATAGGGCTTCAGATGAAACATCTGATGAAACATCTGCACAGCTGATGCCTCTTTGTCAAAATTTAAATATTCCCTTCATATGGCCACGTTTCACGCAAATCTTGATTTTGGCTCATACCATGACAAAATAATTTCATAGGACTACTGTGATTGGTTATGGCTGTCAGCATAATGGCTAGCAGTGGGCAGTGATATATGAAATCTTATGAGCAGGTTGCCCCACCCATGGTGCTCTTTTTTCAGAGAGCAAATATCTGAAGCAGAACCAAAACAACTGAACAGAAAAAAGACACAAACACATTAACCCAAGCCCATGGATGTGGGTAACACTGAATGTAGGTAATAATGTTACAAACAAAATGCATAAGCATGACACTGCTCTTTAAATGACAGATGAGTAAGCCAAAGGCAAACAAGTCCATGATATTTGCAGTCACCTAGTTGCTGTGCCTCCATCAAGAGCAGTCAAGACGTGAGACACCAGACAGTGATAGTGTATTACATCGGTGCCCATAGGGTCAAACACACTGCTTTTGTCACTCTCCATTTCTGAGGGATGACTTGCCATAAAATAGATGAGATCCATTTTGCAAGAGGAGCTGCCAACCACTCTGTGTCTTTAATGAGGGATTTTAAGGCTCATCTGTTATCAGAGCTGTGTGCTCTATTATTTTACTGGCAGTATTTTTCCCTCCGAAGACAAACACACCATGTTTGCCCAGGGTTCTGCACACCTGCTGAACACCTGCCCTCTGATTGCCATTCAGCCTTTGTCTCCCTCACTGCTAGGAAGTGAGGCACAACAGCACCGGCACCCTAGAAACTGTCTCACATGAGGACCTGTTCAAAAAGCGTTCACAGCAAAAAGCTGGTTATCTGCTAAAATCCTGACATAAAGAGGCACAACATAAATTGTGCTATAACTAGTAGAATAGGTTGAATTCTTAACAAATGACTAGAACGTTTAAAAACAGACAATGTTTTAATCCTTATTAGCCATAAGTCACATGCTAAGATACAAAATAAAATGAATATTTTTTGCTGAAATATTAGCATATTTCAAAACAAGACATACAGCAAAGTTAACCATGACATAATACTACTACTACTACTAATAATAATAATAATAATAACAATAATAATAATAACAACAATAATAATAACAATAATAATAGCTATTATTATTATTATTATTATTATTATTATTGTTATTATTATTATACAACCACGCAAACTAAAAGCCTTTAATGCAAATGAATGTAAACATTGTTTGCTTGGTTGAAGAATGCTTGTACATTAAATTACATGTTCCTATATTGCAAACTATCTATCTATGCAAACTATAAGAGTAAATCAACATCAATTATCTTTAATAATCTGAATCTTACAGCAATTTCTTTCAGATTATACCTTCCATGGCTGTAGGCTCTGACTCTGAAGATATAGCCATGTATCCTTGATTTAGTCTTACTGAACTTCCTAAATAGGATCCAAGTGTTTAATACATATAATTATGCACACTGATGACAAAAAGAAAAATTGTAAAATCTCCCTCTGTGTAAATTTGGAACCAGGCAAGTCTTGTTACTGTGAGGCTAACACCCTTTTAAATGTTTTCTAAAAACCCTGTAAAAATTCCCTTTGCATATAGTTTTAAATAAAGGTCACCATACATATGTTTGGTATTTGTTGTTCTTGTTTACATTCAGACTGAATGTAAGTCCCTGTCACCTTCGCAGAACGATTCTTTTTACACTAAAAGCTACACATCATCAAAGACCCTCAACTCAGTCTATGTTCACTGCCACTTGCAATGTGGAATGTGGAAATGCATCACTCACATGTATTCCCACACAGCTCCACACATTAACCACGCAACTATCCCCACGCTGCCACTGAAAAACTCCTGAGCTGTGAGCAAGAATTTAAATATGGTTATACTGAGAGGGTGTGTTAATGTAGTTGGGCAGGGGATTTATATCGGATTATAATATTATGATATATAACTGTGCATATCACTTGCATGAACCATGTGGTATACTAGGTCACCAGTCTTGCAGAGACAATGCAGAGTTCTGCTTACAGAATGGGACAGGGAGATCTGTTCCCATTCAGGAGAAGACGAAGATGGCTACTAACCTCCAGTTTTTACAATGCCAGACTAAACAAACTAATATACAATAAACAGTCTATGTGGTACATCACTGATTTCTCAGTCCTTATCAACCTTTTCGCAGCGTTCTACACTATTAAAAAAACGATTTAACAAAAGATAAACACACGTTATCGCAGTTTGGATTGAATAAAGATGAATCACTGAAATTAGCCAATCACTATTTGAACTGTTAGTTTTAACAATACTTCGAAGAAATGTGAATAAAAACTTTTGTTTACAGATTATCACTGCCGAAAACACTCCCACGTACTAGATGCACAAGACAAGGATATCAGCAGGAGAAAAGCACGCTGCATTGGACGATATCGATATCTTTATTAGAACTAGAACTTGTTTTAACTTAATGAGGGACAAGTGTAAATGCACCGTCATTTATATATGAAAGGCGGTTCGTGTTATATAGCTAATACAATACAGCTGATTCAGTGCCTGTTTCTTTTTAAATGAAACCATGAAAGCATCTACATGAAGTACAAGTGTCTAAGGAAGAAAGTATGATCAAACGTTATCCTTACCATCACATAGGAACATGAGGACCATTACGATGTCTCCCCACAGCATACCACGCGTCGAACCCATACTTATCAGTCATAAGTGTAATTTCAGATAAAAGCAGACTATATTAACTTGAACGGCGAAGCTGATTAGTTTGATTTTAAAAAAACTAAAAAAAAAAATTAAAATGTTCAACGTTTTACGCAGGAGCCAAAAAGTCCGTAGCCTGATTATCCCATTGACGAGTTTGTCACTGCAGCGCTGGCTGCGATGCCGTCTGTGGCACGATGCAGGGGGAGGTTCAGATCAAGCTCATATCCTGAGCTGTATTTTCCGGTCCTGTTTGCGAAGCGCACAACCATCGATAGCATCACCTAATGTCCAGTCTCCCCAAGAAAGTCCTATAGGCTAATAAAACGTAACCTGAAACTGATATTTAAAAAAATAGCTTAGCCTATATAACTTGTAACCTGATCCATCGCGAAGGCATGCTATTTAAGGTATATACCCCAGTTCTAATGATATTATTAATGCCAAATCGATATTTTCCAGAAATTGCGCGTTTTTCTATCAGTACATACAATATCTGATATTTGAAATGATAAAGACCATGTTTCTTACATTACCTTAGTAGAAAAACATGTTTCTTACATTACCTTAGTAGCAAAACAACTACAAACTGAAAACATTATGCTTGACTTCGTGAACACGGGCAGTCAATAGAGAAAACAGTGTCCGTGCCAGCTTGTGTGATATCAATAGGGCCAAGAGAGGCGAATATTGATTTAAACTGAGTATCTTAGTAATGCACCTATAGACGACAACTGGAAAGCTTTTCCCATAATAACATAATAGCAGGTACACAACAAGTTTCTTAAATAACAAAAAACTACATACTGATTGAAAAGTATGTTTTCCATGTAGAAGAAGTTGTACTTTGCTTTACATAAATTTTATAATTAACATGAAATAATTTTAACAGGATTACTTCACCAAGTTGATAGTTACATTTAGAATAACCAGGACTATGAAAATATAAGCACTACTGGCTTTGTGGTGGTGGTTTAGAGACTGTCTTAAGTTGGACTTGGTGCTATTCTGCTTTGGCTTTAATGTTGATGGCTATGTCTCAGCCGATATATCACTCTGGGCCGTTACAACTGGCTGATTGCCTTGCGTTCTGTGGAAAAGGGTGGCCATGATGCATTGCCCTGCCTCTAGGGCTGTCCACCAGTCCAACACACAACAGTCACTCCAATCAATGTCTGCACTACTGAATGGTAAGTAAAACCTATACAGAGGAGAAAAGGCTGTGGAACATCGTTCAGCATGCTCTTGAGAAAAACTAAACACAAAGAAATCAAATTCATTGCATAAACTGTTTTACTTTCAGGCTGGTAAGGCGGAATCCATTCAGCAAAACTGACACAAATAGTAACAACACAGTTGTAGTTTGCAACACAGTTGTAGTTGTTAACGGAAAGACCTTTATTGCATAAATGTTAGATTTCCTCTGCCTGACTTTAGGTGAGAGAAGCATGGAGGTTTGCACTGAGATCTGTATGATGATATAAATAAAATGAGGTGCAATGTGTCAAGCACTTATTTTCATTTGTAGGACAGTTGCACTTCTGTGTTTGTAAAGGTCACTTTAAATGCATCTTCAATTGTTTTGAGAACAATTATTCAGTGGATATATTTCATGAGCATGTGCAACAAAAAGTAAAAAAAATTCCTAAACAGTAAGTCATTAAATGCATAAAAACATACTTAAAAACATCACAGTATGGAGATCTTGCCCACATTGAGTATGTATATACAGTACATTTAATATTTTAAAGTGTAATTTTAGTGTGGAACAGAATGTTGATCAAATATTATGTAAGGTGATCAAGAGAGCAAAATGTATATTTTTCCTCTGCATACACTTCACTTACTTGGGAGATATTTTGAACATTTAATTAATATTCACAATATAATTATTTTGCAATATAATATTAATACTTTCACAAATAAATAGATCATTTTGAAGATGCCCTGTTTTGTTGAAAATATTTATCACTCTGTAGATGCTCTTTGTATTGTCCACAGGAAGGCATTGTTTACATAGCTTTACATAAAAGAACACATTAGCAAAGCCTGACAGGTCCATATTGCCCTAGTTCAGGTTACTCTACAGCAGACAGCCATGCTGTGATGCTGAGATCTATGGCCAAGACATGCTGAGATGCTGAGATCTATGGCCAATGTAAATCAAAACCACATATGCAATCTATCACCTATATATATATATATATATAAGACCCATATATAAGGCATAGAGTAGAATATAGGCTAATGTTAAGATATCACTCAATAATTTTAGCAACTCATGATAGTTGAGATTATACATTAATAATGAGACATTTCCACTGGGAAATGGAATATAACAAAGGTCATTAGTCTATTTCTTTAATCAGTTGACCAGTTTACTGTCAAGTAATTTGTTCAAGTAATTTGATCACCTCAAAATGAAAAGCTTGTTCATGAACTGACAGAGAGATGTCTTTGATTGAATTCATACTGCACAGTTAACTGCAATTTAGCCTTTTAATGGACTACAAAGCTTTTAGGATAACCTTCTACTATAGAAATGCAAAAAAAAAAAAAAAAATTAGGCTAGAGCAGCAAATCACAGAGAGTTAGCATCTCTTCAGAATGCTAAAATGAAGCTAAAATGTCAATAAATGTATTTGGTGATGTAGTGAATGTATTTGGTGATATAGTGAATGTATTTGGTGATATAGTGAATGTGTGTTGCCTGTTGAGTAATTTTGACTGTTTGCTGGAGTCCATGACTCTGTGTGGTTTATTCATTCCTGAGTGAAAGTGTTCGATATAAAGCTGCTTCTGAGATAAAATCTTCACATCCTGACCATCCTCTCCTCTAATAGCCGCTTACAGCTGGGACAGAGCCGGAAGAATGCTGATAGTCATCCATCATTCACATTTCTTTCATCAGAGTCATGTTAAACAAAACTGTTTCCTTGTATTGACTTTTAGCTTGTTTGATGAAGGGCCACTTGTAAGAGAGCCCCTGAGCTGGCAGTGTGATTTCCCTGATTTTGTGTTAGTGTGTGACTGAAATGTGCTGGCCTTTCTAGACCCTCTCCTTGGTGAGCAGTTCAGCTTGACCCCCATTAAAGTACTGTCAACTGAAGAGCAGATGGTACCCACTGTGTGTCTCACAGACCTAGATTGAAGGGGGGGGGGGGGTGGCTATGGCAACCGATTTTTAATGGCCACCCCTGAAGTGGTAGAATCACTCATTCTAATTTGTTAAGTACCACTTTAACCTATTTGATTTAATCACTACTTTCTCAGGGTCTTACACAACTGACATAAAATAAAACATCCCAGGTGTCAGTGGAAGACTGTAAATCAGGTTGCTTGGTTTCACCACAGATACCTATTTACTAATTGAGCAGTGGAATACTCCATGTTCACTTTTATAGCTCTAAGTAAGACTAACACTAAATCTAGAAGCAAAGTACTCTTTTGAGTGAAAAAGGTAATAAAACAAGCAAGGATCTCTCTACCCAAGCACCAAGTCCATGCAAACAAACAACAACAACAACAAAATAACTTTTTAAAAAAAAAGATTAATTTGTTAACTGTGTAAGACATTTCAGATCTTGAAAGTGATGTGTTAAGTGATGGAACTTTGTCTTTGTTCTCTTCTTCATATATAGGACAGACTTTGCTTTAGATTTTGAGGAAGAATCGTTTGCGGTACAGCAGATAGGCGATGAAGAGCCAGAGCAGAGTGCCCCACAGGCTCTGGATCAGCTTCTCCCAGTGACTGTCCTGAAAACGCATCTCCCAGCTGAACGGGAAGTAGAAACCAAGCAGAGAATGCCCCACATATACTAAGATGGAGTTCATTCCTGAAAATAAGTTCACAATAACTTAATGGACCTTGTTTATCGAATACCGAATTGTATACACTTACTATAGAACAGTTTCCTCTATAAAGGTATAAGGAGGTGTTAATCTACGTGAATTTCATGTAATACAGTCAGATGTGCACAGAATCACAGCTTGTTCTCACCTAGATAAATGAATGGCTGACCACCCCACCATTCCTTGATGTCCACAATGAAGTACATCACACCAAGTAACACAAACGACATGCAGCCTGTGCAGGCTATGTAGGACAGAGACCTGAGAAAATAAGGACACAGGATTTTAACACAGGATGTGTTTCATGTCTGCATCCCTTCCTACATTTTCCGTACAGTGTTCCCCGAACACTGATATCCTTTCTTTAATCCCTCTTTTATCCCCATCATTCCACTGAAACACCCAAGTTTTCCTCACTTTAATTTTTTTAGGATAGAATCTGACAGGAAGTCTTGACTCGTGGAACTGTGAATGTTGCTGTTTTTGTTGCTTTATTTGAATGACAGAATTCAATTTTTGCTGGGAAATTCACACACACACACACACACACACACACACACACACACACACACACACACACACACACACACACACAGCAGTTGTATAGTATATCCACAGCGTACCTGATGGCCTGCGACGCAGTGAATTAGCAGCAACATACAGTAAATACTGTATAGACATAATAGCATCTCTCCTGGAACTATGGCTGTAACGGTGCTCAAAGTGAATCCTTGGCACCTGCTCAGAAAAAAACTGGAGCTGTGCAAACAAATCATGTTGCTACCTCTTCCCAAACCCCAGGATGCTGGGTGGAGTCTGATCTAATGTGAATGGCTGCGTATCAGAGTGCTCTGGTAGGCATCTTTTATATCAGGGAAAGTTGAGGCAAAAATGACGTGTAGCTGATGGTTAATTACTTTTAGTAATCAAGACAGACATGCTTAGGAACTCAATAAACTTCAAATAAACTGCCCATAAAAATCAGGTAGGTGATGGGTTCACATGAGCAGAGATCGAATAAAATCTCAAAAAATAAAACACACCACACCTGTCCATACCAGACACACATGCACACATACAATAAACTTACTTTCACACACATACTTTAGGAAAGCATCAATAAAATTAATTTTAATTGTTTTCAATCCAGATAATGAAAATAAATGCTTCTTGTTCAATTCAGGTTTGTCTATGGTTAAACTATGGTTTCTGTCAAGGTGTGTAAAAGTGATTTAATCTGGTAAAACTCATGATGGGAAAACCTTTGAACTTGATGTGGAGTTGGCAGAATACAGCTGTATTAACACTTGGCTGTAAACAAGAGTGATCTAGTTGGAGGATGTTTCACTTTGCTTGCTTCACTCTTCCAACAGTGAAGGTGATTATTTACAGACCGATCTGTGCTTCGCGGTAAATAAACGCGTGTTTTAGCAGCCTCTGATTTGTGCCTACTGGAGTCTCATCCTTCTTTAGTGTGGAGTGAAGTGGCTGGATTTAGAGGGTCAGGATGCACTTACCAAAGGTTTTTATTGACAGGTATAAATCCTTCGTCTCGTGTGCACTTAGAAAGGATGGCCGCCAAGATTCCCTGAGGGTCAAAATGAAACAGATTTAAAATCAATGCTACGCTTTAAAGCAAGCACTATCAGACAGCAGCTGCCCCGTGAAGAGTCATGCGGATTAGCTGAGCATCTGAGAGGTGAGTCCAACCTTGTCCTAATCACCCAGACACAGCACAAGACCCTACTCTCCTTCACCAGGCTGTTTGGTATGAGCCAGGACAAACAGACAAGCATTCAGTTCAATATCATCTTACATGTAAGACCTTAGCGTTACGTTTTTTTTTCATTTTGTTCCTATTTTACTGTAGATAAAATACAATACCTCCTCAAAAATACTGCCGTTTGTTGCTAAAATAGGCAATGGTTCGGAAGGATTCAGATAAGCATTGTGTTGGCAAGGGTGGACATATCAGCATCCAAACCTGCTTGTTAGAGGGATATCCATCGTTTGTATAGATGACAGAATCAATGGTGTGGAAATAGCCTGGCTGGCCCTAGATTGAGTCTCCAGGCTATGTAGGCAGGATGTGGGACAATAACTTCTATGTGGGGCAATCGCTCAATTTCAATCTCACACTGCTGACCAGTGATCGTTGAACTTTAATTAACTTTGGGCCGGGGTTGGAGTTGGAGGGTTGTTTATTAGGACACATGGATACAGTATCCTCAAAAGATCATCTCCTATTCTACTACAGGATTCACGCCACAACTGTCAGCTGCACTCCCTTAGTGTAAGGTTTATGACTCGATGTGGTGGAAGACAATTATGCACATGCTTAACCAGGAAGTAATCCCTTGTGTGAGGAGTGTATTAACTAAAGGCTGTTCAGTCTGGAGCCTGAAATGCTTTCTCAAAGCATACTGCCCTCCAGAGATGTTATTGCTAACTGATAGTTGTGCCTGCATGTGCTGAAGTTGTGGTGTTTCTGGAAGAGTCTTACTGGCTTGCACGATTACTAGTTTTGCATGATTGGCCATTATACCCTAATTTTACCCCAAAGTGTAAAGAATGGTTCAATTTCACAATCAATACATTGAAATACCTTTCCCACTACACCTTTTCCCACTAACAACACAACTTCCTAGTATTAACCAGTGTTGTCAGCAGAGGTGAATGATGAAAGAATAATGTTTTTTATTGGATTTTTAAAAATCATCCTAATTGCTAGTTTTTTATCATTGTGCACCTCTAGGTAAAGTGGAAAAGACCTGCAAGCACTATAGCTTCACAATAATGGTCAGTGTGGTTCAACATAGAGCTGTAATGGGCAAATTTGTCATAGGAGACAGGGATAATGAAATTTCAACTACTAGGATCAGGCATCTGCTAACACTGGGTTCAAAACATGCACTCTCCTACCCTGTATCTCCTTGTGTGACGTAAAGAGGGAAGATCCTATAAAGGTCTGGACCCCTTTCTGACTACACTACAAACACTACAAGCACTTTTACAGGCTTATTTTAAATAAAAAAAATCCCATCCCATATATTTCATGTTCTGAGTGTGGTAGTTACTTACATCCTCGAGGAAATGAGGAAGGTTAGGCTTTGTTTTCTCTTTTGTTTCTGTTGCATGGTTGGAATTAGACCTGCACAGTGATTATAGTTAGATCTTTGAAGGTGTGTTTCTGTTGTTGAATGAAAATTAGACTGAAATAAAATTGAAATCTACAGATCTAGAGTAAATTTTATTTTACTACTCTTTCTCTCACACACAACAATTGTTCTTGAAGGAACTACAGCAGTAGAAAATGCCACAACTCACATGGTTTTATCCTACTGTACTGTTACTAGATACATGGATTTTGTAACCTTCCTATTGTTGCTTTTCATGAAACAGTAACTACTTCAGGAAAACAGTCCAAGTAAAAAAATTATGGCGAAATCCTGAGACCACCTGGCACGATACAGGCCAAACGTCTTGGCTGGCCCTCGTATGCAGTGTTTTACAATCTCTTTCCTGAAGGACCCAAGCACTGCCCAGTTAGCTAAGGGATTTCACTTCTCAGCTATTTATGTTGTGTTATGAACTGAAGCTAATAAACAGTGAAGTGTGCCAGAACTGGTTGGGAAGCACCACTTAAAAGTCCTTTGTGCAGCAAATGTCAAATGCCTTTTCTCAAAGATGATCCAAAAATCATAAAATAAATGCTAGACATGTTTTTGTTATGTAAGTTTTTTTCTGTTATACAATCCCAAGCTTTTAATACTCTTTAAATGAAAACACCAAGAATATTGAGCTATTGCCTGGCTTGGCCCTAGTCTCTGGTGGTGAGCTTAAAGCTCCGGGTCTGCCAGACAAAAGCTTTCCATCAGCACCTGTGCTCTCTAGAGAGGGCATTCCAGAGACTCAGGCACTAGAACCCCAAAACAAGTCAGCATCAAAGTTTTCCAGAAACATTCAGCTCCATGTTCATTTGTAGTTCCTAATTAAAAAAAAAACTTAGGCACAGTAATACACATTTCACAAACTGCTAACAAACCTGTATCATTATTAGAAAACATCTCCATTTAAAATGATGCTTGCCTGACATAGAAAACTGTGTATACCCACATTTGCCTAAATGGAGAAAATGGCTGGTAAATAATAGTGAATTCTACTCCATTCTTTGTCCTGGAGAGGACATCTCACATAACCATGCCCCATCCCCAGGGGACAGAGGTTTCAGTGCCCTCCCACACCAAACTACCACCAAGGCTGATGCCCTGTTTGCTTTCTAGACCACCCAAATGGTGTGCCTTCATTTGCAAAGCTGATACTCTCTTCCCGTCATCAAGACAATGTCAATTTTCTTTTTGTTACAAAGTGTATCTCAGCATCTACAGAATGTACCACAAGTTTATTTGCTTGAACAGCTTCTTTGAAATCTTTGGATATTTATTCTACATACAAGAATGATGTGTAATAATTACAATAGAATGAAGTTCTTTATCTACAATAAGTGTACCAAAAACAGAAATCTAGACACCAGCAAGAAACTGGTCAATAGAGTGACTTCTCTAGTTTACATTCCATGTAACTAATATGTAATAACATACTTTGCATGGCACAACCACTACAGATCAACCAGCGATGTGAGTCATCCACTCCAGTCCCGAGAGGGGTCTGATACCAGTCTCTGCCTGGGAACCCATTCTGTGCTTGTAAAGCCAGATCATATGACGTCTACCTATTTCATTAACTGTCTGCAACTACACGCAATATAACACTTGTTTGCCACAAAGGTCTCAATGTGCAACGTGCATAACGATATATTTTTTTTTATTATTGTAGAGATAGGACTTGCTCTATATGGGGGAAACCGGGACTTCTCTGTACGCATTTAAATACTAAATTGCGCAATCAGTAAAACCATAGTATCTCTATAACCTGGTCTCTGTGACCTCAGATTGCAAACTCATGATTGCATCTACATTAAATACAGGAAACTCTTCTTGTTTTCAAATAACTATGCCAAGAAAACTTTGCTTTTTTACAAAAAAGAAGAAACCATTTAAACATTTGATAGTTTTCGCATTTGCAGGGCTAAGTCATCTATTAAGTGCGTTGAAGAGAAAGAAAAAAAAAATCAGTGGTTGTTTTTCAGTTAAGTGTAATGTCAACAACATACCAGAATGATGGCCCAAACCATGAACCGTATCATGATACTGTGGTTCCTTTTGCGGAAGAAGAGGAAAATCTTCCCTGCCTATAGAGAGAAAGACCCACTATATAGTTTAGCTTTAAATGCAAATAAACATTTCAACATATTCTTCTTTTTATAGATTCAAATTTTTCTACATTGAAGCATTTGGTAGCATTTAAGGCCAAGATAATCACATACAAATAAACAGCACATGTTTGGCTGGCACACACTGAAGGCTTGTATACTGAAATGTTACGAATAAAAAAATTCATTAAAACCTAGAATCACCTAAAGCAGCACTCAGGGTCCTGCTGGACTATAGTGTTCATCAACTGCCTCTCTTGTGTACTGTGGGTTTTTGGTTAGGCTGCCAGCGGATGTGCTGCCCGTGTCCCTGATGTGCAGCTCAGGTTTCAGCGCTCCCGCCGCCGCTCTGGGCTGCAGCACGGACGAGCGCGCTCGCTGATTAATTTGGTGATGACGAATGTGCCTCAGCCGAGGACGAACTAGCGGACGGACGCGAATGCGGCGGCCGACACCTGCTGCGGTCTCTAAGACACGCTGATTGACTGGCTCACCGCTAACTGTTTTTTTGCCTCTACCCCTCGGGAACTGAGCAGTGCCTCCAGGTTTGAAGGGCAAGGTTCTTAGCAGACAGCACAACACTGTCAGAATCAAAGGGTGAGAAGTTTTCAGTCTTCTTTCAGAGGGCACTGTACTGTAGACCACTCTGCTGTACTCTGCTCTGTGTCCCTGAGAGGAAACAGCTGTCTGTCTGAGGAAAAGCCACCTGGCCCCTGCTCACCTTTACAAACAACATTAGTCTCCTTCATGTGGCAAAGTACAAATGGAGGTTTGAAGATTTTGTATTTTTTATAGTGAAATGACCAACAGAATGTATATTATTTCATTAAATAAGAAGATGAAAGTGTTATAATTGCTAAATTTTTAAAACCTGACTTTCTCTGAGTCTTTGCTTTCAGGTACTTTGTCGGTGCTGTGAATTTTAATTTACTTGCATCCCAATGAATCCCATGACAACAGAATTGATGGTACCCAGAATCCCTTCTGGGTCAAACGGCTGTGTTGTATGATACATGGCCTGTGACAGTAAGCAAAAGTAAATAAGATCGGTTCAGCATCAAAATATTATACTCAGTCTGTTATGTTCAAGCTACAAAGCTTTAGGAGATCTTCTTATGGTGGGAATGACCTCATATTCTCAGGGCTCTAATTCTTACCTTACATGTTGGATGCCAGTAGATGTTGTCTCCCAGTAACCATCTATCTACATAGGCAGCAGCTCCTCCTGTGCAGTTAGGGTATAGACCGTTATCTCCTATACCTCCAGCTCCCAAATACCCACTGTTGAAAGCAACAAAATGTGACATGTCCACACTTGAGCTGAAATTACATTACATAAATCTTTTTCTCCATTAAGCACTGTTGCTTCAGAGTATACTTTTAAATGAAGTATGACCAGTTTTTGGCATACATAAGAGTAGCTGGATGTTTGAGCATTATACACTCAGGAATGTGGACAATGCCTGTGGAGGAGAAAGTGGGCGTGCTTTCCTGAGCAGCTTGCATGTGCACTTCAAAACCATTTTGGGATCAGGCAGAATTAAAAAGATTATAAGGACATGAGAAAAGAGGGGAAAAGAACATAAATGTAAGGGTGAATCGAAAAACAGAAGAAAAACAAGAAGAGAGGAAGAGAAAGGAAGATGGATCCTCTACCCATGCCTCCTTTTAGTGCACATGACACACTGAGATTGCCTAATTATTCCTCTGGAGTGATTTCCACAAACTCATAAATCACCAGGAGTATCTCACAGGAGCAGCACTACACACCATCATGCCTGTATGCTCTCTCTCTCTCTCTCTCTGTCTCTCCTCACTCTCTCTGTCTCTCTCTCTCTCTCTCTCTCTCTCTCTCTCTCTCTCTGTTGGTCTCTCTTGCTCATACACACACACACACACACAAATCATCATCGAGTCACAATTCCCTATACAACTGTACCCATACAAAATACAAAGACATTAGACAAGACAAGCATACTTAATAGGCACTATGCTTTGACATTAATGAACAGTGAGACTGATGTACCTATTGCCTGCTCAGTAATATTAACATGATATATGAATAATATGATGATCACATTACATTTGGGTCAATATGAGAGATGCAGATAAAACAGGTGTCACACATGCATTACACTCACAAATTGCTTATTGCATCGGGAATTTATGCATGTGTTCTAGGGCTTTTGTGTTGAACTGTGACTCACGTGGGGCAGTTGGGTACAGACAACAGGAAAGTGACACACAGCCACAGTGTTTCCAGCAGCAGAATAAAGAGCCACTCTGGCCAGAACAGCAGCACATCCTGAACAGGGCTCCACCAGTGTATCTGGGAAAGTTCAATAGACAGTTACTGTGCCTGCTCAGTGGCTGCACTCACATCGGATCTTATCACTGAGCATTCTTAAACTCAGTTCTTAGAAGTCTTAGAAGCAAAGCTAAGTGTTAAGTGAGACACAACTGATTTAGCTTGATAATAGCACATGTGAGGTTCTTCCTGGAAGATGCTAAAGCCATAGGAAGGTGTGGAGGTGCAGAGGTAGGCCCACCTGCGTTGGTGGGATGTCCTGGTGGGGAAAGAGCACCTGCATCAGGGACAGGACAAAATAGGTGAAAGCCAGACGCTGAAGCACTCCAGGTATCCGTAGCCAGGACCAGGACACTTATATGCACGCACACACACACACACCCACACCCACACACATGCATGAGCATCCACATGCACAAATACACATACGATCATTTGTAAAAAGAGAAATATTTTAAGCTGATTTACTCTGCATTACTCTGGCAGAAACTTCAGAGTGTTAAAATATATACTTGTAATAATCATTTTAAAGAATTTACTGGGTAAAGGTAATGTTAGTAAAATGGTCATGTGTTATGTTTGAGCAATAAAAGCTTCGGTTTGAGCAGCTTTATGCACATTTTATTTACAGCATTTAGCAAACATTCTTGTCCAGAGTGACTTACAAAACTTATTTTTTTTCTCCATGGAAATATGAAGGTTAACCTTATGCTGATAAATCATCTAAGGAACTAAGAATATCAATCAATCAATCAATCAATCAATCAATCAATCTATCTATCTATCTATCTATCTATCTATATTAAATGGTATTATATTATAAGGAACGAATTATCATATAATATTATATATTATAGTAAGTGCAAGATCAGTGACTAATTAAGTGCCTTGAAGTGATTAGAGATCATTCAAGAGGCTCTTGAAGAGGAGGGTGTTCAGAATTCCTCTGTACAGATAGATGGGGTAGTCCGATCCATCGCATAGATGCTAGTGCAGAAAAAAGTCTTTCAGTTTGTTTTCCCTGTTTCTGGAGGGAAAATGAGTCACAAAAACAGAAACTATGTATTTTTTTTTTTTTATATATATATATCTGCTAAACTACTGTGGAGCTCACAAATAATTTGGTTTTGGGTCAGTCATTAAAGTGTATATTGCCATTAGTAATAATTTTAGCAATTATTATAATTATTAATTATACTATCAAAGTCAGAGCAGTGTGATTTGACATCTTTTAAAGAGCAGTGTGATTTAGTGATTTAGCATTTTATGCTGTAGAAGACAACTTCAAATCAAGGTGAGGAATTTGTCTTTCAGTGTGGATGTGTGAGCTGCTCAGCAGAGGCTAATCATGTTTATCTGAGCCCTGGGGGATGGGTGCTGAGGAGTGGACATGGAGCAGAAGATTGATGGTAATCTGCACATTAGTTAATTGAAAACCTCTTTGTGGCACATATAGGAGGACCGTGTGAAACAGTATAACCCCAATCATTGATCTAACAAATCAGATGAAAAGTGGAAACACTCCACCTCACTGCAAGGAGAGAGGAAGCATTTTCAGTGACTGATGGTGCTTGTTCGTTAAAACACAGTCGCACATTTCTGAGGAAATCCATTCTCCACTTTTTCCTGTCTTACTATATAAAAAAAATCAAGAACCTGATTATGAGATGAATGGTAAAGTCAGAGTTACTTGCCTCCAAATGTGTTATGTGCAGTTATTATTTATATTTGTGTTTCTTTCACACAAAGGAATACTCAAAGGAATACTCAAATACACAAAGGAATACTGAAAAAATTACACATTCTGTTTCATTTTCTGTTTATCCGCAACGCATTTTTAGCCTTTGCAATATGTAATGATAATATATTAGTTTGAAACATAGCTATGATGCTATCAGACGAGAACATCTCTGTTTGAACACGCTCCCTGTTAGTGGCTTGGAGATATGTGTAACTGCCAGCATTTTGATGAATGTCCACTGGCTGCTGTACTGTAATAATGCTTATGCTACCGTTATTGCTTCTCTATGAATCAAGCTCCCAGCTGAGGCTGGCAGTGCCCTCCGTAGCTCCGCTGGGCCAGACTGAAAGAATTAGCGGCAGAGTTCCTCTGCCATTTTCAGCAGGAGACGCACCATTCACAACTGTAAGTAATGAATGAATGGATGAATTCGGTAGTATATAAAGTCTAGCAAAGTTTGGTTCGAGTTTTTCTGTTTTTAGCCTGTCTACATTTAATCAGCTCCTGTGGCGTATTGATAGTCGTTACGAGCACTGGACTGGCGTAGAAGATATTTCTTCGCGTTATTAACCTTGTCTTATTAGCATGCTTAATAGTTCACCAATGTTTCTGTGTAATTAGTTACGTGAGGAATACGTATCTGGCAGAAAAGGCACTTCCTCAGCCTAACTTTAGCAGGTTATATTAACTGGACTTATTAATTCTTTCTTACATTCTTTGTTATCTTAATAAAAAAGAAGTAAAACTAGGCAAACATAAATCCCGAAGGGAGTCTGATCAGAGAAGCCTAAAGCTGGCGCTGTTGTTTTGCCTCAGCTGATTCTGTTTCTTTTCCCTTTTGTTTGAATGTTTTGATAGTTTTGTTTGATTTCTTCTGTTGGTTGTTACACGTGCAGAAATTGATCTAACTGGTTTTAATTTTGAATGTTTGCGTGATCTGGTTTTAACGGACGTACCGGCTGGGATTAGGTAGTCTCGTATGTGCACTCAGTGGAGTAGTAGTGAATTTATCTTTGTGCTTTTTTCTTAATTGAAGGTGACTAACCAGTGGTTCCAGCCGGCCTTTCAGGCGCATGGATTGCAGTGATTGACAACCAGTAGGTCTGATACCCTGTGGAACTTGGGGATCCATGTCCCAGTATTATGAAGTTGTATTAATCCTTTTTTTTAATTGGGGGGGGGGGAGAGAATCAAATGTCTTACATCAAAGCTATAGTCTATATCTGATTCTCTTTCTCATACTTCTGTTTTGAAGAGATTACAAAGGAGTAGTTACTTAGTGTCATTTTCTTATGTGATAAGCTTGGTGTAGCTAAATTAAATCCCAAGGGAGAAAACATCATATTTATGCCCTAGGGTGAAAGACCCTAGGTGGTGTAGTCTAGTGCACTACACAAGACACGTCAGTGGCTCAGCAGCTCTATTCTATTCTATTCACGCTAAACATACTTGAGGTGAACTGAGCAATCTCTATCCATCCACTTACACCATAGAAAAACAAATATTCAGGTATTAGTAAGTCAGTGAATTTTGCCATTTATGGTAAAAGCTATAATTACGTAACACAATGTTCCATAAAACCACCTGTCCACCTCTGTGAAACCATATTGGTCACGATTTACCATTAAAGCAGGGCCTGTTTTTGTACAGTGTATCTCTGTTTAAGATCCCTAGATATGATGACTGTTGGTGAAAAGTATCCCAACATTTTGGTTAACCCAGTTACAGCTACATTAGTGTGGCTAATGTACAGAAGCCTTTTGTCCTCAATCTCTCAGGAGTTTCACTGTTTCACTGCAACTCATGAAGCTGTTATTATTTAATGGTGTCATCCTTTCAGCCAGATCACAGTGCTTCAGCCAGATCACAGTGCTTCAGCCAGATCACAGTGCCTCAGCCAGATACAAGCCTACAGATTTCAGCAGCCTTCATTTTATTAATGACTGATGCTAACACACTTTTATCGTAATGGAATAAAACTGGAATGTCACTATTACTGTTACTATTACTGTCACATCTTTACTATATTACAGTGCCGTTTTCCAGAACTTGACATTTAAGCTGCCAAGCTACTCATACCCCTGTTTATACCCCTGATCAAGGTGATAAAAGCCCAATCAGGGGCTACAGAATTCTGATGATTTTACAAAAACAAGAATTGTCTGGTCCATAAGAGCTGGATTGGTAAACGCTGCTGTGATATGCAGAGAAGCATACAGGTCTTACATAAGCCATCTCTTGGGCTGTAGTTGATGAAACAGAAGCCAGTGAGCATCAGTACCATCGTCCTCCAGGTCAGCTTACGGCAGAGCTGCAGCCTTGTCACACCTTTCCTTCGCATGGAGTTAAATGCCAGGATTACAGACGTTCCTAGGATGAACACAAACCTGCCAAAAAGAACAGACTTTACAGCACACTTTAAATGTTTTATATAAAAGACACTATAATATGCTTTGTTATTGGCAGTAAGCTAGTCCAAGTCAGTCATATTATAAATGCACCGCTTGCATGCTAACCTGCTGCCCATTTAACTGTTCATTCTTAGTTCAAGTGGAGAAAAACTAGAGTATTATATATATAGAGTATTACTGAGTGTTATTTACTGAACGTGCCTTTCTTCATTTATAACGTAACAATTTTCTGTTAACAGTGCACAGTTTCAATTAACTGCACAGTGAAGTGCCCTTGGTGCGTACAGAAACTGGCAGTTACGTTGCTCTTTCAGGCTTAATGTATGAGGGTGGATTAATGGGCTGAGGACCCACTGTATCATGGGGTGAAAAAAACCTGAAGAACTGAATTATTTTAAGAGGAAATTCAGCAGCTGAATAATAATTTCATTAAATACTTGTTGGAAGCATACCAGGGCATCACAAGATCTGCAATGGTAAGGCCTGTGAAACCAAAAGAATACAAAAAACCATACACATACATACACACATACATACACACAAACACACAGAGAAAATGAACTCACACAATTTAGGAAAGCATGAATAAAATGAATGAACACTTGGTGGAAAAGTCACGATCCTGTCACTGAATTAATCACTTAAATAAATAGACGCCAGTAATAGCGATATTATTTATAACCAAAAGGAATCATTCGTAGCATCACAATGCTGTTAATGACAAAATATTGCACACCCTTTAAAACACTGTTTTCTTATTATGCTTCGATTTTCATATGGTGAGTGATTTATATGTGACCATGCAGCCAAGACAAAGGAGGCCTTGCAGTAATCTGAAAATCCATCTGCTTTCTTCTATGATCAATACAGCTCTGCTGATGTGATGAAGAGGCTATTACAAGGCTTAAATGGAGTTCATCTGTGAATACTCCTATAGATACATTTTGTAATAGTCTCCATTAAAATTTAACATGCATCCTGTCTTCCTCCTAAGAGAGTGATCAGTGATATTGACTTTTAGGACAAATCCATGATTTAGAGAAAGAAATTCACATAATGCAAATAACCCATAATTCACTAAAGAAACCGGAATGAAACAGGTAAAGAAGAATTAAAAGCTGAAGTAGATGTTTAAGTGATATTTAAGTTTACTCTGGAATACACCTTAATCTACACTTTAATGTAATATTTAGAATAATCTTAATTCATATCAAAACCTCTGTGCAAATGAAGAGCACAGATTAATGTCAGAAGAAGGTGATAGTTTCCTTCAATTTCTTGGAAAGAGACTACTGTCTTGTTCAAGACCATTAGATCGATCCGTACCCAGAACAAGATTTTAAGTAATAAAACCCAGATCAAGACATACAGTAATGAGACCCAGACCAAGACTTGAAGTACATTTATGTGGTCTTGAGACCAACACCACAAGATTAAGACTTCAGTTCTATCAGCAAATACAGCAACTGCAACAGAAAATCAGTCCACCTCAAAACCCAAGGTAGAAAATCGTTGAACCCAAGTCCCTTTGTTGTTCAATAACATAAATCTACAGTACTTTTGAATGATGCGCATCACCCAGGTGACCTCAGACAACACTTGGTAAAATGACTTGATTTCAATAAAACCTGGTTTTGTTAACATGAACACAATATTGTGAAATATCATACTTAACCATTCCAAGGTACATGCTGAAAGAACCAGTATCCTCCACCTCCGTAGTTCACAAATACCATGACTGTTAGGGAGAATCTGCAAACATACAAACATCATACAGATGTATTTAAAACTACATCTATTAAACCAAATTATTCAGAAATCTAATTTAGATGATTTCATAGTATTGTTTATTTTTCTATTGAAGTATTCACACAATGGATGGTAAAATGTCTTTGGTACTTAGAAAGGCACAATATAAGTGTAACTTCATTCACTCATTCAATGCTATAAACAAGCATTTTACAGCATTTGTAATTTGTTTTATTTATTAAGTTATAATTGTTTTATTTATTAAGTTATATGTATTGTAAATATGATTTATTGTAGGTCCTCCACAGCTTCCCAGCCCTGTTCATTATTACAGCAGTGTCCCATTTCATAGCTGCACCAATGGCATTTCAAGTGATATTGCTACGACATGGAGTGTCACTGATGTGAAGCCCCATCAGTCTCTTCCCTTGCAGTGATGCACAGAAAAGTTATTTGACTGCTAAAATCTCATTCATGTAAAGAATTCTTATCTTGCTATATGTGAGTGAGAGTGTGTGTGTGTGTGTGTGTGTGTGTGTGACATTCAGTTACAAGCCAAGGTATGGGATGCTTTGCATTGCATCTAAAAATGATAAGATCACAGTACGCATGGCAAACACACACACACACACACACACACACACACACACACACACACACACACACAAACACACACACACATACACAAACACAAACACATCACACCTGCCCTGCTCTCAAGTACCAGTTTATTGATCAATTAGTCATAATATGAACACCTGTGCCTTGTTTCCTTTCTCCCTATTTAACGCCCACAGGCGCCCTCCTCCAGTGCTGTGCATTGTTCATCTTCAGTGCCTCTGAAGACGTGGCTGTGGAGTAACCTCCTCTCTACTGAAGACCTGCTCTCGACTGAAGAAGACATGTTGGGAGACCTGCTCGCTACTGAAGACTTGTTGGGAGACCTGCTCTCTGCTAAAGTCATGTTGGGAGACCTGCTCTCTACTGAAGACGTGTTGGGAGACCTGCTCTCTACTGAAGACGTGTTGGGAGTTATACTGCCAGCGTTTTCTTTGTTTTTTACCTTTGCCAGTTTGACACTGTGCCTTTTTGGTCTTAATGAATAATAAAGATTATTTACTCTCACGTCTTGCTCCCTCCCTGCCACCATCACAGTAACATAACCATTGTGATCCAAGAGGTGGAGATATTTACTGCATTGTCTACTAAGAAAAATATACATTAAATATTAATGTATTTATAATTATTTAGTATTTTATTTTTCCATATGGATTTTAGAAAGGAAATATGCTTACAGCCTTTGCTTCTAGAGCGAGTGTAAAGAAAATAAAAAATACCTAACAAAACACATTATTATCAAGACATCTCAGAAAGCTCTGAAACTCATTAAATGGTGGTTGACTTCAGTAATGGACAAGGTGATCACTCTCTAGTCAATATCAACGGCTCCTCTGTGGATATCGTTGCAAGCACCAAATTCCTTGGTGTCCATCAAGCAGAGAACCTCACCTGGACCCTCAATACTAGTATAGTGATGCCATTATAGTAACAACAGCCAAAAATATCAACAGGGTATCTTTTTCCTCAATACTTACAGCACACACTGTTTCTGAAAAAACATTATCCCACTCACCCATCACACAAATTCTTCTTTCTTCTACCATCTGGGAAGAAGTACCACAGCGTTCGGGCCTTCATGGCCAGACTGTGCAACAGTTTCTTCCCTCATAGTCCAAAATTAAAATGTACAGTTTTTTGTAAAACAAAAAGGGGTTAGGTGTATATTTCATTGGTTACTCAGCATGTTTTAAGCTCTGATCCTAGAATCACTCCTGGGTAGAGCTTGTATTTTATATATCATGGAAAGAAATGCACTGCAAGGTAATGCAATCTAAGTGTTATGAATCATTCAGGAAATGAATGCTTGTTCTTTGAATCTCCTCAACCAGAAATGCTGACTAAAGCTCTCTGTTATAATTTATTATACACATTGCTTAGTGCAAGCTGCCTAAGCAACAGCATGGTGACTATTAACCACTACACAGAATAAGGAGCAGGAGACTTCTTCAGAAAAACGTTGTTGTCGCATAAACACCATATACTGAGAGGCAGTAAAAACAATCTGCGATCCGACATTATGACACCACCACGAATGCCTCAACTATAAAACACATCATCCTGATACTGTTTCAGTGGTTTGTTCACTCTGGAATCTGCACATCATGCCCTGGTTAAGTACCATATCGAGATCAAAGCAAAACCCCAGAATAGACCCTCTGATAAAGCTTACTGTATCTGGGCTGGCACACCCTTGTTTTTAACTCAGGAAATTCAATTACGAGATCACAACAGAGACCATTACTGTCCCTCTTAAATTTAACCTGCTGATACAAGATTTTAATCATATGCCATCTGCTAAAGAGGATTGTTAAAGCAAAGAACATCTCTGTCTTCTTCACTCTTTCTCTTACTCTCACTCACCCACAGACACACATTGTGACTCCATCCATTAGTATCCATAGTAACAAAGACAAAGGTTAAGTCATTTTCCAAATGAACCTCAAGTAGATTTTAGCACTATAGGAGCTTGTTGCCTAGCTATCATTTTAATTAAAAATCTCTTAGCGCCTGACATAATGTTACCCCTTTATGTTGGGAAAAATCATCTTTGGCAGATTAAACAATTAACTTTACCTGTGTCTGTGTTACAAATGCCTGTAATATATCAGGGATCTCAGGTAGAAAACAAAATAATGTGATGTTCACTGCTACCTCATGAATCACATTTTATACTGCAGCACATGATTAGAAACTTCACGTAGGTACAATGTAGATTACATCGACAACTGAATACAGTTGCATGCAGATACCTTTCAAAGCACATATCTGACACTGTAATTTTAATCTGGTGTTAAACGGGAACAAGAATATAACTGAACACTGCAGTTTTCACATGCAAAATATCAGTAACAATAAAACATGTATTTATTATGTTAACTTAAAGAGAGTAAACAAATTGATTTAAGTAATCAATGTGTGACCTTAGATTCCCATTTTCTCCCATTTACCATAGATGTTTTTAGGAGGATGGGTTGGAAGGAAACCGCAAATTATCAAACAAACAACAAAAACTGCATAAAGACAGCTATGAAAAGGACTTTTAACAAAGATTTGGCACAAAAAGGTCTTTATCAGACTGGTTCAGCAATCGTGGACTATTACTGCCCAAAGGTGCACAATAACAAAGGTGGACACGTGTACACCTCTGGACACCTCCCACTCAGAGAGCTCACTAGCTTTCAAAACTGGATTATCTTTACACTAAAGAGTTTATTTCTCTAACCCTTTTTATCATTCAATTTACATGCAAATCTTGTGTTTACACAGCATAATATGGTCTGTTTTTTCCATTTGCTATTAGATAGTCCTCTAACAAAATGTTTTAGCTGTAACTTTCCTGCCTGCATGGCATTAACTGTGAAAGGTTTTAAATTAAAATGTCCACAGTTGTTTCAGTGTGCTCAGCTTTAACACATGCCTCTGATTTTCCTTTTCCAATTGTGTTTAGAAAATACTGGACATCAAAACTGGACATCAAGAACTGATTACAGATTGTATTACATTAGTGTCATGAAAATATTTTTAGAGATATCACATGTGATATACTGTACAAACTCCATAAGCTAAATATTGTGTAAATAAAACCAGCAGCCTAGATCTATAGACACATATACAAGAAAAGTGGCCCCAGGCCTTCCATTGCCAAGATTAAAATCTTCATACTTCTCGAAAAATTAAAATGCTGACGAAGTATTTAATTATACTGTGGTACTATGTATATCAACATAGTGCCAGTTGCAACAAAAAATTGACTGTAATGCCTCTCTACTCTGCTGACAGGTGTTTTTGTCTTTTGTCAGCATTTTTTAAGCTTATTTCAAGTCAGACAGAGTATTTCATACAATCTGAGAGAGGGGGTGATAATTATCCATTTTACTTTTGAAGCCATATTCAAAAATATCAGTCATTGTAGCTGTAGACATTTAAAGAGTAACAAAATCAAAAGATTTTTTTTGGAAATAAGAATGTTAATTTAACAAGCAAAAATAATATATTTGTCTTATTAATCTGAGTTACTGTTTTGCCAGCTGACTGACTGAGCCTGTGACCTGAAGACAGTAGTTATAATGTAAATGGATAAAGCATAAGATCTTGTTTACAGTCGTACTGATGTGGCTTTAGAACCACAGGGAAAGGACATGTGAAGGCAAAAAACACAGTTTCAAATAACATGTGTAAAACCAGTAGATATAAAACAGGTATAGGATAAAACATCTGGTTTTACAAGAATTTCACTCTATAAAACATATCATGGCAAGAGTTACTGAAACATTAAACTGTTTTAGAATGCAAAAATGCAAAAATATGTACAGAATGGAGGTTGGATCTAAAAGCCAGTGTAGTCTGAAATTCAACTTTGGTTAATTGCTTTAATATTTCAAGTAAAATAAATGACCCCAATGACTATCTTGAATTATCTGCCAACAATGAATATGTGATCTCACTGACTAAGATCCTAATCTGAGAAGTCATATCCTCTCTAGATCCAGAGTCATAGCCTGTAGATTATATGTTGATATATAGCTTATAGTACTACATCCATTTTTTGGCAAGTGGTAGGTCAAAGCCACAGCGGTTTCCTATTTTGAGAGAGGCTTGCTTTGTGTCTGCCCCCCAGCCACCATTAAATCCTGATGGGCCTCCAGATTAAATCATATCACCCCTCACCAACAGCAATCCACTGTTCTCTACCATAGATGTAAAAGATATTAGAGACAAGGCCTAGAGCAACTGAAAAATAACAGTGGCTCAAATAAGCATGTGTCCAGACGGTGACCTCTCCAGTCTCTTTGGTTATACAGTACATTCTCTCAGCAAACACAGTTTTCATGCCAAAAACAATTAATAAGCAAACAAGACGCATGTAGCCTGAAAGAGGTTTCCATTAATAACTGAGTGAAATTGAGATGGCAATTAGCTGAATCCCCAAAGAATTAAATGTTGTTCTATGGAACCTACCCTCTGAATGTGTCCAGTGATTTAAGACGAGATGATTTTGGTTTGTCTCTGTCCATGTTGCTTGTTGCAACTTCCTACAAACGCACCCGCATCCACACACACACACACAGACACATACACACACACACACACACACACACAGCAAAGGGTTATAGTAATTTTTGAGTTACTATGGAGTACATTGTAATCTAACAATTTTCATTATTATTTTCATTATTATTACTAGGTATTCAAACAGACTCTCAAATAAAAGCTATAATATGTGTGGCCTAAAAAAATGTATGAACTGAATTCATTTACAATGCTCTGCATAACAGGCTATATTTACTACCAGAATATGTATTAAACTGTCTACTTTGTTAAAATAGTGGACTGCAAGAACACGTTTAGGTATTATGAGCAGGCCCTCTCATTTCCCAGTGAAGAGGTCCTCATTTCCCAAATGGCCTTCTGCTGGCACAGAGATCCATCAAGGAGGAATTAGCCAAACCTCTTCCTGCTCTGGTTCTTCAACTCTCTGAATATAGTGCTGCAGGCCAGGCTAATCAAACTAAGATTTTTAGGCCAAACAAAACAATCAAGACTTCATTCTAGGTTGAACAGACAAATTTATGAGATATTTGACATATGCATTAAACATTTTTTAAAACACCTAGTGGTAGACAGGATGGCTTTCTTCAGGGTTTAAAATGTGATTTTAGAGAACTATGACCAGTAATACAGAATATGCCATTATTAATTACTCTGTTATCAAACTTACCCTTTCAATGGTGTACTGAGATCCATGGCAACAAATAAGATTAATGAGTTTTGATGTGCAGCTACATCTATAATCAATGAAAGATATGGTTAATTAAACATAACTGCAAAAACAGAACAGCTGAATCAGAAGGTTACTGTTTTAAGCTCCACCTCTGCCAAGTTGCCACTGATGGGCCTCTGAGCAAGGCCCTTATTCCTCAATCTCTTGAGATGTACACAGTCACAGTTGTAAGTCGCTTTGAATAAAAGTGGCTGAATCCTTTGCAGAAAAGTTGCATTTATTAAAATGAGACCAATATATTCAATACACCACAGATACATTAGACTATATAACTTTAGCTGACTTTCCAGATTAATATCTACAATGTGCATTTCTGTGTTCTGATAACTATGTTTATATGAATAATTATGTGAAACCATTACAGGGTAATTAAAGGCATGTTCTGACTAGTGTTCAAAGTAAGAGGAGCTTAGAGTTAGAATTGGGCAGTAATGCTTAAAAACAGAATTAGTCTAAGCCCTGCAAACAACTTATATTTTAAAAAAAGCTTGTTTAACTGATGTTAATTCCATTTTTTATTAACTTTTTAAGATTAAATTATATTACTGTAATTGTAGAAATATAGAATTATAATTAGAAATGTTCCACTGTGTCTGAACCTTAGTACTCTAGAAAACTCCAAACCTGGTATTCATTAAGTTATCATAAAAAATATTAGGACTAATTAAACCGATCATTCTGATTAAACCAGAGATTGTCAAACAATGCACAGTATGAAATGTGACTGAATAAATATAAGGCATTTGAAATAATCTATTTATAAAACCCCTAAAGGAAAAGAAAAGAATAAAGTGCAAAATGAGGTAATGTTTTTACCTGGAGAGCAAAGGTACAGATGCCCACAGAAGAGCCAAGAGGCCTAGAACCAGAGCAGCTGCCAGTAGAGCTGTGATGGCAAAATCAGTGCTAAATGTAGGATGTATTACAATAGTTGGCAGATGAGGAATTATTTCAGAAAAGCACCCTTAATAAACAACCTATATTTAGGATAAATTAAGTACAACTTGCAGTTCATTTCCTTTTGTACAGGTTGTCCATTGTTAATGGTAAAAGCCTACAAATCAAACTTCTAATGTTAAGAGATTCTAATGGTAAGAGCTTTATTGATCTTTACCAGTTACTACCCTTAAAACTGTAAAATAACAAACAATGAACATATGCATTTGTACCTTGTTTTTAAATAAATATGAAAGGACTAGAAAAGGACAAATCCAAAACATATTAAGTAGCTTGTAGTTGGAGTCTTATTGTCAGTGATTCATGCAGACTCCCTGGCTGCTGACAAACAACAGTCATTTCTCACTGCATAGCAGCTAATGTTAGCACAACACCACACCATTCTCAATAGGAATTTAAAGTAGCACTATACTCACCAATGTAGCACATCACAAATCTAGGCAGTTCTTAAGTTTACATTGGCTCAGTAGATGTTAAGTGTTTTTCATGTTCGCACCCAGACACATGCATGCTAATTTAGTGCTAGCTCACTTTAAAAACATTATATACAGTATAATATATGATCTGTGGGAGCAATGTTTTGACAGCCCTGGAAAGAGAGTCAAGGAAAAGCATCAGAAAGGTTCTGGGTTCTTTCCACAGAGAAGCTCAGACAGTCCAATGCCATAAAACAACCGTAAAACATTTGTTCTGGACAGGATGCCCGTCTTCTGGCTGGCCCTCTCAGTCTAACTCAAGGACAATACTGAATGGAAATGCATGCTTTCTTCTTGATTTTCCTCTTCAGTATTTGCATGGTGTTTTAGACTTTGATACTGTGACATTACAGAACAAGTCCTACTCTTTGCATTCAAGTAATCTTTCATAAATGTCTTATTTTAGCTTGGTTATTTTATTGGTGTATACTGTGTTTTGTTTTCTTTATACATCATATTTGTACATTATTCTTGTCAGCCTTTGACAATTGCTTTGTTGTTGCAATCGCTCTTTTAACGTTTTACCAGTCGGTGGAACTTTTATCACAGACATTCTAACAGCTATAAAGGTACTAGACATTTCAGACATTGATTATAAATGTTACTATTTCTATGGTTATTTCACATTAACCATCACGTGTTCCATTCTGAAACTATTTTGTCCTGTAGGATTGGTGTCTCAATTATTATTATCAATACTATTATTAATAGTAATTTACAGTAATTATTCACTTAGAACCCCTACAATTGCTAAATTCCTCTACCACAACATAGTAATGCATAAAATATATATAAAGTTTCACATTTATAGTAAAATGATCTATTAAATGACATCAGTCTGTGTTACAAAGAGTTCTGACCTGCACAGCACATCTCTTTGACATCCTGCATCTAACCTGTGTAAAACCCATCCAAGAAACCCAAACCTTGGATGATCAGTAAGGCAATGCACAAGGTAATATTTTCACAGGACATGAAAAAACACATGACATGCACTGCCTGAAGGCAAAGTCCATGATACAAGATCCAGGGGGAAAGGTTTAATATTACTGGCAGCAACCAGAAGTACAAGGGGAGGCATATGTGTGGAAAAACAAACATGGAAATGGTCATTCAATCAATGTGTGAATACACACCATGACATGCCTCACCACCATGGATATACTGAAACTCTACACCGATGATTGAACTGTGGGTACTGTTGTATCATGCCCGTGAAATGAATCAACACAAGCAATGGGTTTAAACTCTACCTGCTTCAGAGCGTCTACACTAAATGGAAGTTCATCTTGTAACCAGTGATGCTATTGCAAACAGGAACATATCTGAAATACAACACTGGATATAAATGAAAATCCCAGAGATACAGATTTGTCAGATTTCTTAAAAAAAAAACTCTGGCATTAATTTATGACTTTCAGAGGAGGTATTAATAACGTTCCTGTAACCCATAATAACCAATTGATAGCCAACATTGTCCTAGTGTCCTTTCAGTAGCCTGAAAGCATACAACGTATTTATTCATTCTTTAGCAACTAATTTATTGATTCTAAACTGCAAATTACACTTAATGTTCTGAAAATGCATCCACGTGCTCAATATAGTTAATGCTAACAGCATTCAGATGAATGCTAACCTTCTGCTAACAATATATTGAGTCATTAAAGGGCATAGCAATCATGGACAAAAGCAGTCTGCTGCTAGCAAAATGCAAAATGATTTGCCCACTAAAACCACATAACTGAAATGTATACAGTCTCCACATACATACTGTATGAACCTGCTACCCCAGGTCAGTTTAAACCCAATGCTGAATTTGCAGTAGTCAGCTTCCCTTTGTCCTCTGTGCTTCTAGACTGCTGATCACCAGCCCCATTACTTAAACTGTGAGAGCTCAGTGGAGTCTGCCTATAATCACTGGACAGTGCAGCTAATGGAAGCTCATCATGCAGCCCAGAGTTTAGACACACTGGTCATATATCTTGCAGATAATGGCTACTTGCCCTTAAAAGTCTGATCTACAACATAATCTGCACTATTGTGAAGTAGACTGCACATTATGGAGTGTGCCGCTTTTCAAAATCCCATTATGCCTTAATCCTCCAAGCTCCTCTAATGTATTTCCCACAATGCTCCCCTCATGGGGCATCTTCCAAAACAAACATGGCAGAAAAGCTTTTCTTTGAGCTGTTTTTGAAGAAAGGAGCAGCTTACTAAATCAATACTGTACATATCCGACCCTTGGGACACAAGAGAAGCACTTCTCTCTAGAAGTTCTGATCACGAGGAATGTTTCCTTTCTGCTGACTCAATTAAGGGTTATAAGGATCAAATGGAATCTTTAGCTTGATTGAATCATAGAGATAAGCAGGTAAAAGCTCTAGCATGCTACAGAAGGAAAACTATAGCTTTTGTTAATATACGATTGTTCTGGTATAATGTACAAATACAGACACAAATACAGGTTAAGGGTAATTCTAAGTTAGTGGTTCTCAGTTCTGAAGATTATATCCTTCAGGGCCTAGTTCTGGAGATACCAACCCACAGAGCATAGTCACAACCCTAATCTAACACATCAGATTGAGTTAATCAAGGCCAGTTGGTACCATGTGAGCATCAAAGGCAGGTGTACTGGAATTAATGTCTGTAGGTGACAGATCTTAAGCACTAAAGTTGAGCACCTTGAAAGCAAAGACAGAGCTGGCACTTGTGGTGACAGACATTAATTAAAAATGTAAAAACAAATTAATTTGTATGCATCTTCATTTTTCACCCACATCTGAATAATTATTTATACAACTGACATTGCTTTGATAAAATAATTCAGTAGTATGTACTTACGAAGGTAGGTGCCATTTGGAAACTTATCTACTGAGATAAAGCAGGTCACATTAAATGCCAGGTCAGCCACTCCAGGCTTCACCCAAAGAGAGTAATGCCCTGCCTCTTCAAATAAGTGTTTCAGGCTGGCAAGACAGACAAGCAAACGTTTAATGATATAAAATTAGACAATGATGTATGAGACACTAATTATTTTAAGAACAGCAATTGTATTTTCAAAGTTAAATAAACAAAATTCACTCAAAAATGCAGGTGATCTATACATTGAAATATTGTGGGTAATACATGGTCATGCCTATTGTGTTGTATATATTCCATATTACATCATAATAATTGCTATTCATAAAATCTGTTATTATATGTATAACCCACAAAAAAAGTTGTATCATGCATCCTAACATGCATATCTCAATATGGCAGGTAAGCAAAACTCTTTTATGGAATATAAAAAATATAAAAATATATATTTTTACTCCATAAGACAAGGCAGAGCATAGGGATACATCTAGAGCAACACATGCAGATTCTCAGTTCTTAGCCATGTTCTACCATCTCTAGTTTCATCCCCCAAAATGTGTTACAAGCCTTCATTGATTGGCCTGAAGATGACATACAGTTGGCATGCTTGTTGGGGAAAGAGGGTAAATCGATCATGGCTCCGTCTGGAAAGGGACCTCAGTATTGATCTCAGTACAGTCCAAGACTACCCCACCCTGGGGACATGGGGGAAAGACACAGCACCTCATCTTATGCTACTGGATACCCCACCACCCTTTTAATAATGGGCCCAAATGGAATGTTCTGGTCTTAATGGCTCTTTGGTTCAGACTGTTTATAAATATGGTTAGTGAATCTTTGTGTTTAACATGCCAGGTGGGATTTGGATGATTCTTGCAACTTCTATGTCTTAATGGGTCTTTTTTTATTATTGGAGTGGCAGCTCCTATTAACCCCAATAGGCAATGTGATCAATAGCAAGTGAGATATCCTCCTAAGGCCAGCACTCAGGACCTAAAGTCAGGTCACACACTGCCCTGTACGTAGCTTGAGAGATTGCAAATGGAATCTTTGCCTATTAAGGCTGTATATTTAGTTCATGTCACAGGCCTTCAGGCCATACAAATGGAATGAGCCTGCCTTCAACAGTGATTTACAGAACTGAATGTTTAGTAAGCTGTCCACATAAAAATGGGGATTTTTCTCTCAAGGACAGAAAAAGTGTTTAAGGGTACAAATGAAATAGGAGTGTGCGGTAAGTGTGAAGTGCTGGAAATGTGTCTTCATGTTACAATGTGAGTCTGAGACTTACCTACATACAACGCTGCTGCCATTCACAGGTGAGACCTTCAGAGTGAGAGTAAAAGACGTTTTCACCACTACAGACACATTTCCTGGTCCTCCCTCCATGCTGGACAGACGCTGGTACAGACACTGCAAAGATTGTGTGCATTTAATTAAGTGTTTTGGAACAAGTCAACAATAGTAACAAACATGTTTGGGATACAGTTTGACAATACCTTGTAGCAATAATCTGAGGTGTAATCAACGTACAGCCCATAAGACAATAGATTTTGGACTGTTAGTAATGCTTCATCCATGTTCAGCTTAGCTTCTGAAAGTTGAAAAAGAGATGATAATACTGCTGGGCTGTATATAACCACATAAAATGTAAGTGGTTAGTACAATTAGAACATTAGAACATTACATTATAAAATTATTAATAATATAATTAAATGCATATTAACTGTTAATTTGATTAACAATTTCAATTACTTTTGGGTAGATTGGCCAATTACATGTACTTATATTTTAAATTCTCACTGATTGCAGATCTGGGGCAATACAATATAATTTGCTTATACTTTTTCCAGTATCAGTAAACATGTTCCATTCTCTGAGATATTGAAGCCGTTAGCATAGCCAGTAAAAAAGAGGATCAACACTGACATCTGGAGGACAAATATAAAATAGCTTCTACAGCTATAGTGTTGAAACAGATTAGTATTTATAAACAGGAAAGCCAATGCATCTTTCTTTATAAAAATTCCTAATAAAATTCCAATCTTAAAATACAAAAAAATGTCAGCATTAGAAAAATATAGGTATTGGAAATGTTACAATGGTTTTCTTTTTTACAATGTATTGTAAACACAATGGATTCAAAGGTTGAATGCTCAAAATCATAGAAAAACGCTTCAGGGAATGCGATTACTTTCAATCATATTACTGTTTGAAAAGCATTAAATTCACAAAATAGCATCACAGAATACTCATTTGGGAATACTAATACTGATATTGTTAGTAAGTTTTATGCTACCTGAATCTGAGGCTGTCTCACTCTGTCTTGTTGTGAGAACAAGAAACAAGAAAACGAGTCTCAAGGTGTAGCTCTCCATAGTTATTAAAACATATGATACTCTGCTCTGGAGATTTATGGCGCAAAGGATAAACACAGTACAAAGATCACAGGCCAGCATGTTAGATATTTCTTGAGAAAGCTAAAGAACTTTGGCAGTATTTCCTAATTGAGATTGTATCACATCATAACTAAATAAAGTTTATAATTTAATATGCAATTCAGTCCAAACTTTTTAAAGAAACATAAAAAAGATTGCATTTCCTGGTTGCGTGAAGATTCCATGCATTTTCTATTATAATATGCTTATTGTCACCATTAATTTAACTCTGGAAATAATTAATTAAAAATGTATAAATCTGAGGTTGGCTTAACATGCTTTGTCAAATAATGATTCACAGATTGAAAGTAGACTACAGAATCTCCCTCTAAAACATTCAAACAAGTAGATTCAGCTCTTTATTAATCGAATGGAACTGAAATGTTCACAGATGTATTTTGACCATTTTATTTTCCTACCCTCGTACTGTGTTATTATATTGTAGGTTTTGAAAAGACAAAACAGTTTACTGCCAGATTAAAGATTATCTAAAGGCTAATGTCAACAACACCCGCATGCACTATTTGTTCTAGCTCTGTTTTTTGTTCAGGCTTCTGCTGGGACAGCTATTGTGCCTTGTGCCTTCAAATGAGTCCCAGCTGCTTTTGTTGCCTGTTCAGAAGAGGAGTAATCAACAGGGAAGAGCCAGTACGGCTGACAGCACCAACAATATGGTAAGAGCACTACTTAGGGTTTGTGCTTTTATGATTCTAGAACACAGATATGATAACGTGTTCCACCTGTTGCTGCTGTTACTCTACACCACTAAATGCATGCAAAATTGTTTTACTATATTTTCCCCCCTAATAATAATAATTCTTATCTAAGGGTGTCACATTAAATTGATTTCATTCTGTAAGACAAATCTTGTTACATCTTTTGTCCATAGTTTCCAGATAATGTTTTTACATAATACTCCATATTTAATCCACATCATATGCTGATATTTGATGTTTGAGAATATTTATGTTCTCAGTGTTTTCTGTGTTACCACACACATCATTATTTCTCATGTTCTTTTCTGCTGTGCTTCTGCTTTGGTAGGCATCAGTCAGATTAGCCTGTTGCTAAGATACCTGTTGACGACAGCCAGTGTGGTCATCTTTAATCTTTGCGAAATCTCTTGAGGTTCTGAGGTGCCACATTGCTGGTTCATATAGTTATAGAATAACTGTAGTTGTAGGATAGTTATAGAATAATTGAGATATTGTATTTAGGGTCAGGAGGATAGTCTGTTTAATTATTTGCAAAGTTGTTTGATGCATGGGAATTAATATATCATTTTTTCCCCTGTGTAAACCAGCAAATTAAAGCTTATTATTTTAGTTAGAATCATGGAGTCTGCCAATTTCCATAGAATCCTGAGAATTTGTTCAAATATCATATATTTCTATATATGATATTTCTTCAAATATCATACAATTTCTACAGTCTATAATAGCCAAAAAAGTAATGTTTTTTGTAATGTAAAATTATAGCTGATTTTCAGTGGCATATTTACTTCTTCCCTATCAGAAAACATAAATCTACTTCCAGTGTCAGAACAATTAAGTGCAAAATACATGTGAGATCATGTTATTCCTACTGCTAAACCAGAAGTGGAAGGGTTAAATAACTCGGTATGACCTCCACAGAAACATAGTGTTGCTTCTTAAAACTGGAAATGCAAGTCATCATTGCTTCCAGATGGGGCTTACAACAACCAATCACAGTCCTTATTTCTGAAACATCCCACTGCTGAATGGTTGGGTATTACAGTTTCTATTTCAGTTATACTAATATTAAATTTGTTATAATCATGGTCTATTATAATACAGTAGCATGCATAAACTATGATTAATATGTTATAAAAAAAAAATTTTGTTCTTGTTTTTGTTCATGTGCAACAACTCTCAAGGACTGATCTGAACATAAACCGGACTATGTGCAATAACTTTTAAACAGAGTATATTGCAGTAGTATATTGCAGATGCAGTGCAGTACCTCTCCTGCCTTTTTGGATCCTTGTATATTGTATATTTCTTTTGTTACTATAATGATGCTGCTGGAATCTTAATTTCCCTGAGGGATCCCTCCCAAAGGGATCAATAAAGATCGATCGATCGATTGAATCTATTTATTTATTTATTCATTTATTTATTTATTTATTGGTCTACCATGACTAGCAAGACAACCCTCCTCTAGTCTAAGTATGCAGCAGTAAAAAAAAATAATACTCTCATTTCCTTAGAACTTTTGTTGTCAGTCAGTGCAAACTCACTTTGTAAGTGACTTATGCATTATGTGGGTTAAATAGCTCACTCAAGTAAAGCTGTAATGGTCTATCTGCTATAACCCCACAGGCTGGTAAGATTCAGTCACTGAGTCTGGAGGAGAGAGAGCAGCTCTTGCCGATCCTCCACAATGCCCAGTGGGTGGAAGTGGTGGGCAGAGACGCAATCTATAAGGAGTTTATCTTTAAAGACTTTAACCAGGTGAGGATTACTGGTCATTCCTTGCATTAGCACAGCACTCATTTTCTCTTGTATTGTTTCTCTTAAACATATATATGAAATTTTATATGAAATATGTATTGTTACTTAGGCATTTGGGTTCATGTCAAGAGTGGCATTACAGGCTGAGAAAATGGACCATCATCCTGAGTGGTTCAATGTTTACAACAAGGTATATGAGTCCGTATAAACAATGTTTTGCATGTCCATGTAAAGTTAGAAGTTTACCAGTAAGTCTTCTGTGTGGGTTCCCTTTCCTCCAGGTTCAGATCACTCTAAGCACACATGAGTGTGGAGGCCTTTCTCAGCGTGACATTACACTTGCTACTTTCATTGACCAGGTCTCCATTTTTTGAAGCAAACTCTTCTCTTCTGTTTCTCTCCTGTGAGCCAATGTGTCTACCTGACCTGGACTGGATTTTTAACATCGTCTTCGCAGACAAAACAATGTCTAACAGTACTGAGATGTAGCTACACACCCACAGATGTAGATTATTTAATAGAGAAGGGATTCTCATGTCTTCAAGATCTTAACTCTGTTAACTCTCTCCTTAAAATACAGTATTGTGCCTTATTTTCTATTTGCTGGTTACATTTACAATTACATTTTATTATTTCAACAGTTTACCCTGCTCACTGTCTTGAGTATGAAATTAATGAAAATCAGCCTTTGTTTCAATAAAGTGTTTGAATTGATCATTTATTGCCTCTGTGATTGGATTCATCATATCTTCACCAAAGGAAACTGTTGGTGTTTGGAGTAGTGAAAACAATCAACAGAACAGAAAAAAAGAACTGAAACATTTAAACAATTCGAGAGATTTAGATAATAAAGGCTGTTTCACATATCTGATCATTTTTAAGGTGACGTCAGGAACTTGCATCAGACGACCCAGCCATTTAGAAAAAAAAGAGGATTTATTGATTTGTTGTTGTTGTTTTTACGGGAACAGTGGTATACAGCATAGGCTTATAAGTGGATCAGAAGAGGATCACATGATGTGGTAAAGGCCTGCTCCCTGAAGCTCTTCTATTTACCGCACTAGCTTGAGAGGCTGTCAAAAGGCATGAAGGTGAACACTTCGGGTCATGAGCATTAGAGACTATAACAGTGAGGGCCAAGGCGCCCTTCCACCCTCACAGATAGTTGTACAGAATTAACAAACTCATTGCATTAGGACAGCATAATACTTCTCTGGAGACAAAGGGATAGTTGCTTTAAATATAAAATCTTGGATATGAAAATAATATTTAAAACCATTCTTGCTTTTACAAGAAATTACTCTTCGAAAAGTGTAACTAAGTGTTAAATGTTAAATAACATGCTACTTTAGTGGTATCATGTTGTGCCCTTAAGTTTACAACATGTATTTTCATGTCCACAGTTATAGCCCTGTAGCAACATAAAAAAACAAGTGTAAAATGAAACAATATAATTACATTACTGTAGTATTAGACAATGTATTAGTGATGTATAAAGTCAAACCACTCAGTGCTCACAAATGTTACGAAGGCATAAGGAATCAGAGAACTGATGAGGCCTGCAGTCATGATTCAGTGGTACCATGACGTCATGTTATTATCTCACTAGTTCCTTGTAAACACACAACCCACTTGCCTTTGTTAGGACATATTAAACAAGCATATTAAATGAATATTAAACAGGCATATTAAATGAATATTGAACAGGCAATTATCTATTGCACAAACATCTCCCTGGAATAAGGAACGTAAAATAAGAAACACTCAAAAAAGGTTTTAAGATCTTCTGCAAACAGCTCCCAAGGGGTACAACCATTATGTGCAATGCCACTGGATAAAATGATCATTAAAATTAAATCACAAATTAGACAACACTCACTCAGACAGCTCCTGAAGCTGGCAATGTTTGAATGTAGATTAAGTGGCTCATCATCTGAGGTAAGCAGGAAGGGGACAAAGATTGATTTAGGTGACTCACACTCATTCATGTTTAGATAAGTTCTGATGAGGAATTTACTGGCCGACTGATTCTTTTTAACATGTTAGTATTTATTTTCTGTATGTATTTTAGACATGATCCATCTTTTGACACCATTTGCCCCCAAATATGCTACACAGGTTCACCTGAGTTGGATTGCAATAATAGTAATTTTGTGCTTTTCAAGTTTCAAAGGACAATGTTGGAAATACTTGGTATTAACTATGGCATTGCTGGGTCCATTCTTAAATGTTACCTGGTAACATTTATGAAGTTGCACAAACAATTTGAACATGACCAGCATGAGCGCACAGTTCCAAAACAGACTGTAAATGGAGGAGTTGTCATCTTAAATGTGTTCCATTTTGCTTGCATGATGAAATGCCACTAACTCTGTCAGCGATAACCTTGAAAGTTTTGAGGGCGTCTGCTAAACTGAGTGAATCAGGTAAAGCAGAAAAGCAGTTTGGAATTATGAGTAAAATGGCTAGGACAAAAATAACCGTGTTTCAGTCTCAGTGAAACGCTCCCCTTAGTGATAACCTGAGAACTAAACTCATACAGTTACCTCCACCTGGACGGTAAGAGTAAGATAAAATATCAAATGAGAACTGTTAGTAAACTGATAAAAGATCTAATAAAAGACATAACACAAATAATAGACATAACACTCTCCTCCTAACCTGACACTGTTCCTCGACTTTCTATGCTGACACTGATAATACGACACTTACAATCTTCAGAACAACCAGAAAAAAAAAAAATCAATCTGCATGGGGGCTTGTGCTTAAACTAGAAACAAGTAAGTGGATGACTGAAATGTGGGACCGTAAATAATTGGACAAATGTGAGCAACCCAGTGTTCAGCTGAAGATCCAGGCAGCCATCCACAATCAGTGCTTTTTGGAATCGCCATTCATGTGATTCTTCTCATTGGTGTGGTTTGTCTGGACGTTGTAGACATCAGTGCTGTAGAGGCAGTCCAGGAAGCCACATGACACCTCTGTCACCATTGACCGATCGGGAATGGACTGTGCCATGCCATAGACTGCTCCCTGAAAAAGATTCATCTTTGGTCAATAAATATGCCAACACATGCCCTATTCTGTGTGGTCTTACTGCTTGATGTAATGCAGTAGGTAACAAGATCTCCTCTCCTATGGGGGACTGGGATTCAGTCCCCCATATGGGCAAGTCCTTGGGCAAGACTTCTAACACTGTATTTGCCTCTCTATGTCACATGATTGAAATAGTAAATTTCTCTAGATAAGAACTCCTATGTTAACGTAAATGTCCAAAGAAAGGCAAAGTAATACCAAGTTTCTCTTGCCCCAGTTTTATGTAGACGTTCAAGTCATTTAGACGTCATCCAATTGTTTCCAGTAATTACTAAATATTGGCTTAAGGCTAATAAGCAAATCCATTTAAATTAGCAAATGCAGACACTTTAAACTCACCATCCCAGTTGTCTTCTCTTTTGGATTTTTCATGATAATGGCTACTTCTTCTTTTACATCTCTGATAAAATGCTCGGCCACACCTGGCTTTGTGTGCAGCATAGTAACACAAATATGGATGCTGTGAAGGGACAAACAGGGCTCAATGACACACAGGCAAGTATTGCTGACAAGTTTTTTTTTTTTCAAGAAATGATCGCAAATGCCTGTGTTTCAAATGCCTCTGTCTCAGCCAAATAAAGCATGTTCTTCCAAACTAATGAATATGTAATAAATCCTGATTTAAGCCCAGTATAGTGGAACAGAGTATCACTAAAACAGAGTTCCACTTCCATTACATAATTTACAGTAATTATGCAACAGTTTAAAGTCGATAAACTGTGGAAATGTATTGTATTCACTCTTACCTAGATGGAAACTGCAATGTGTTGAGATTCCAACCCTTTGATGTGAGTGCATTGGATAAACGGAAGATATCAAAGATGCTGGAGCCTATGGCCACCACTGACACCTCTGGGTTTCCAAACACAAACACCCCCTCCACCTTACGGATGCTAAGAATGGAAAAAAAACCCAAGAAATACAGTCACAAGTTCAGGTTATGATGACAATATAGCATCAGTTCCTTTGTCACAAAAGATACCATGTATTAGTCATTGTGATCTCAGTTTAGTTACTGCACCACAACAAAATATTTTTAGCAACATTCTCTCTGCATGGTCGGTCTCACCCTGCTGCAATAAGACGAGCAGTCTGAACAACCTTCCTGGTGGCCTCCATGTAGCCGTTCTCTCCCATGTGCATCATGGTGGCCCAGCAGGCAGCGATGATGCCTCCAGGTCGAGAACCAGCCATTGAAGGAGATGCATAAATTCCTCCCTGCCAGTCTGGGGCCACAAAGTATTGATAGTGGCGATATTTTTTGTCCCTGTAGAGTATCACCGAGGAGCCTTTGGGAGCATAGCCATACTGTGAAAAAAACAAACATTTTAGAGAAAGGCCTGGTAACACATTCTAAAGAATATCGTATTACTTAACAACTATAAATTGTTTATATATTATTCAAAAGCAAAAAAGAAATGTTTGGTTTTAAATTTATTTTATTCATTGACATGGTAACTGCAGGCCTGAAATTCTGGAACATTTACGTCTAAATCAATGTGCAATAAAAATACCATTCACTAATCTTCCAAAAAAAAAGGATATTCAGCCTGTGTACTGAATGATTTGAACCTCTCACCTTGTGTGTGTCTGCTGAGATGCTTGTTACGCTTGTGATCCGGAAGTCAAATGGTTCCAGTTTAAATCCTGCCTTTCCCATGAATACTATAAGGAATCCACCCAAGCAAGCGTCCACGTGGAAAGGAATGTTGTACTTTTCTGCCAACTTAAAAAAATGAATGAATCTTTCTCATTTTGTAATTCCAACATTCTTAAACAGAACCGAAGCATTTCAAACTTATTACTAATATCCTTAAGGACAGCTTGTCCCACAGAAGATATGAAGCAAAATGGCTTGAAAAGTAGAGATGTTGGAGTTCTGTACCTTCCCTACTTCCACAACAGGGTCTATGATTCCATGAGGGAACTGAGGAGCGGAACACACTAACATGGCTGTGTTCTTTGAGATAGCTCTTTTCATGGCCTGGAAGAAAAAGACACAGATCCACAAAAGAACAATCATTACTGATCTTAAGTATCCTACTTACAACCTCGCAGGTGGTCATGTTTAGCATGTGTATAACGTTACCTGCACGTTAACTTTCATGGTCTTCTTATCCAAAGGTATATGAATGAGTTTCATTCCAAAATAGTGTGCTGCTTTGTCAAATGCTGCATGGACACTCACTGGCGCAATTCTTCAACAATAATAATTTATGCACAAACACTGTTAGACTAGAAATCTTTACTTTCTAGTTACCTATTAGATTACCATCAGTTCACATGACAGGATGAAGCAATATGTGACTATCAGCAGGTCTTATTTAAAAAAAACTGTTATGCAGGATTAATCTAAAGTCCATTCTTATGCAGGACAGAATAATGTTTGTGAGCAGGATCACTGAGCAGATTTGGGCGTACATCTCTGGATGTTTGATTCCTCGCTCATAAGCCAGGTCTCTGTATGCTTTACAGGCCATCAAAATGCTTTCAGTTCCACCAGAGGTGACCTAGGAAAACATACAAGCAACACAGAGAAGGTATGAAATGATGTCAAGATAATAATTTGGATATCATAGTGGCAATATGGTGCTGTGTGGAAGTTGGAGAACTCCGATACTGTCTGCATTTATAAATGACAGCACAAATTCTATTACATGTTTCACTTCACATATTAACGCCACAATTTGAATAGTGGTTGGTTTTAATCAACTAACATACTGCAGAATTCACAAAGTTTCACATGAACATCAAGATTTGTTCAAAATGCAATAAAATCAAAACTTACTGTGCCACAGGAGTCTGGCCCGCCATTGAAGAGGGAACAAGTCATCCGTACCACCTCTGCCTCCATCTTTCTTACTCCAGGGAAGATATCTGGGTGGAGAGGATTACTCCATGCAAACTCACCATATACCTGGACATAAACAAGTCATAATTAACATATATACATACATACAGATATACTTGAACTAGACTTTGGATGTCATAATTAAATTCATAATCAACATACGCTATACTCATAGACCCTGTGTTAAAGCTTGAACTGGACTTTGGATTTGATATGGCTGAGTGCTGGATATAGGGATTTGTCATTTCTAATAACAAAGACAGAATACTGAATGCACTCAGTACTGGGTTCAGAAGAAGAGAGTACTGAGAGTACACAACACCTTAACCAGGAGTTCAGTAAGCTTTTCATCACCCCAATAGACAGCCCCAGACACCTTGCCTTTGTCCCACTGCACTTCATCTGAAACAGAAAAAGACTAAAATGTGGAATTTCAGGGGGGGGGACGACGACGACTGTGGAGTCACAGTGTAAAACACGCACAACATGGCACAAGAGCATCATTAACGGTGAGCTTAATTTTTCATTTACAAAATAAAGCGCTCATAACATGAAAAAGGCATTTTTTCCCACTTTCCCAGTTGCCTGAACAGACTCACTCAGAGTTTGATACTGCCTGATGCTGTCCAGGACTTGTTCTTGGGCGAGTCCTTGTGCTGGCAGGTGTTTAGCGTAGCTCATTCCCTCCTTCAGCGTGCACAGGCTCATTGACATGTCATCCAGTGCCTTGTTTAGCTGGTTCTGAATCTACAAGAGCAAACAAGAGAGAGGATGCCAATTAAAAAATGTTCTTCTGCAATTCCCTGTGTTCCTTTAATTTAGTATAGAGAAAGTATGAGGTGACTGAATTTTCACTTCAGCAATAAGAATAAAAAAAATGTAAACTTTCCTAAAAACAAAAATATTAAGTAAAATATTAAATATTAATATAGAAATAATAAGTACAAATTTCCAGAGACTTGCAGCAGGACACATCAGATATGGCCTTGAAGCTAATGACCTCAAGTAAACTCTGGCATTATCACAGCGTCATGACATAAATTGTGACAAACAGTATTGCTCCTCTTAGAGCATGATGGGAATGAGTCAGACTGTTCCAGATGAGCAACAGAGAAAACCCTGAAGGCACTTTTAAGGAAGCATTAAAGAACTGAAAACCACAAGACACTTACTGACGTGCCAACAAACGGGATTTTTCTGATGAGACGAAAGAACTGCTTCTTGGTTCGAGATGTCAGACCTGAAAATACACAAACAGTCAGCAGACTGTGGTAAAGGTGCTGCACATTCTGAGGACAGACTTGTGTAATCATGCAAAACAAGACCTTTGTTATGACAACTTAAACAACACAGTGATTAAGTACTTTATTATAATTAAACAGAAAGTCTGTTTATAGTATGTTTAAAGGCCACAACCTCAGATCGGAATATTGAACAAAGAGAAATGCAGGGAAAACAATGTATAGTAAAATTCAAGCATCTGCATTAACAAGTTTTTAATTTATTTTAATGCATCGTAATGCAATATTTTCACGTTACTCAACCACTTGCATAACAAGACGATAATGTACAGTAATACAAGTTACAATTAAAGTGTAAAAGGGTTAAATTCATACCCCTAGCTATCTAGGCAAGTGCTGGCCTCATACTGAGCTGTAAGCCAGTGCCTACAAAATATGCATTATCCATGTTAAACTAGATTAATAAAATTCGCCCACACCTACTCACTGCTTATTTTGCTGTGATTATGCTGTGATAGTCAATATTTGTTTATCTTAGATTTTAGATCTTTCAAAGTAAGCCACATTTTACTGTCCTCCTCAGCCCCACACTAGTGATGTTCTCCAGCTGCATGAGGAAGCCACCTATGATGATTTTCCATCAGTCTTGAAGAAATTCTCATATGGGCAGAGCACTTGAAGGGTGAAGGGCTAAGGTTCTTAAAGAAATTTTTTTTTGCTGAAAATGCATCTACAATTAATCGTTTGTGCATGTGTGTGTGCATGTGAGTGCATGTGTGCGTTTTGAAGATCAGTTTATATGTAGTTAACACCTTTAGCAATTTATATTTGCCTTAGAAACAAATGTAAGCATAATCCATCAGATTAAAATGTCTTTGTTACTATTAAAAACATACATTCAGTTCGGTCTGTCCGAACATTTTACTGGTACTGTAAGTACATGCATGAATACATACATAAGGATAGCAGTTTGAATGCACTTACTTTCCTGCTGAAAGAAAAAGCCCTTGACCCACACTGCCCCAAGGGAGGTCAGCAGTGTTAGTGCAATGATTTGCCATGGCTCCAGACCAGCACACTGAGAGTTGATGTAGTGTCTAGCTTCCTGGGCGTACAGCACAAGCATCTCCATATACACCTCCAAGGCGCCCTGAGAAGACAAGCAAAGTGAAGCCCGCAATAAATCAAGAGTGCTCGAGTCTGCTGAGCCTGCACTGCCTCGTGCTGCAAACCACTGTGGCTGGAACATGCCTGGCCTGTCCACACTTTACCTGACTTGCTCTCTAAACTCAGGCACCACCTATCAGGCACCAATCTAAAGAGACACATTTTGAGTCATGTTTACCTCTAGAAACATCTTGAAAAAAGCACCTCCAGCTGCTCCTACACAAATTTGAACATTTTGGAAAATCTAGTAAAGGCCCATATTTGTCCAGTTAGTTATCTTACTGATAGTTATATTAATTATCAGTAAACCTGTGACCAACTAACCTGACACATTGATTTTTAGTTGAAGCAGATAACAGACACATGCAAATCTTTATACTAAATTAAATGCAGGACAGATTAATTTTGTGTGCAGTGAAGCTATATACAAAAAACTCTCTTTGTAAAATTATGAACACCTAATAACACCTTTCATAAGAGCAGTAATTTTAAAAATGCACTTCTCTTTTATCTCTTTCACAACACAAGACATTCTTCTAGATAACAGTTTTAATAATCCAGCAGAAGAAGGCTAAAGGTCCATTAGATAATAACTTAAATAACATCTTTCATAATCATGGAGAGAAAAATGTTAGCCATAAGGCTATATTAAACAGGGTACAGGTCTCTAAAGGAGGTATTTAATAAAAATTTAAAAATTATCCTAAGCAAGTAATATTATTCCTTAAAACCTGAAGTACAACATTTTAACAGTTGAGGAATCTGAATAGACAGGCACTTGAACATCCCCAGATAAAAAACTAATATTTTACTGGGTAATTCAACCTAAATTTCTTTCACACCTTACTCCCCTGAAATTAAATTCACATTCAACAAAACACTTACACTGTTATTATGATTGTCAAAGGAATAATAAATCAATTAATGAGTGACTACAAATTGTAATCATTGCCTAGAACAACACTCAATGTCTCGAGGGTTAAGACCTACTCAAAGCTCTCCAACAGGTTTGACAGGGTTAGTCAAAAATAAATAGCAGGTAAACTGGTCACAAGAAACTGTTGGAAACTTCAGTGATGAATGGTCAATGACTTCAGAATCCAGGGGTAATGCATGAACATCTGTGCACCACCTGGCCCTAGGCAAAAATGTCAAGTGGTTCTACATGTTGATTCAATGTTGTCATTGTAGTGTGACACAGAACCAGTGCTTTTGGCCCTCCAGCCATTACAACGAACACAATAGCAGTAGAAACCAGATAGTAACAGCATTTTCATTTCATGGGCACCTTTTCTGCTTGCCTGAAAAGCAGTTTGATCTCATACGTTTATTTGAACATATTCATATTCTTTAACACAGCAAGCCAAGAGCTAACAAAAGGTCAACCTGACATGTTCAGTGCATCCTAGGTCCTGCCATTCACAGAACAGACTGGCATACAAACTGAAGCATGAGCTACCATAAACAGACAAGATAATGTTATCTTGTCAAGGACAAAAGGTAAAGAGAGTATCAATATGTTTCAAAGATGAAACTTTATACATGTCTGCTTTTTATCCAGCACAACCTATTTGGCCTCTGTATTTATAACACAACTGATTTGTGAGAAAAAGAACAAGGAGAATGCAACAGCTTTTTATGGAGAACCATTTGGTCAGTTTTACAAGAGACATGACTTTACAAGAAATTGTTTTTAAATGTCCCATTGTGTTGCAGACACAAACATCCTTGTTCCTCCCAAACTCAATGGGTTTTGTAAGGACGCCTTTGTGAGGCTTGAAGATCATATTTCTAATAGAGATGTACCCGTGTTTATAAGGAAACAAACATAATCTGACAATGTCCCACCATTATTTATTCCTTTCCAGCTGAGTCATTTTAAGCATGTACGTTTTATAGACATGTAAACTCTATTCAAAGTTCTCTTCCCTCAAGAACAGCAAGCTTACAACATATAAAGGCATCTATTTCTATTCGATCCAAAACAGAGAATGCTAAATCAGACCCATGTAACATGATAGAAACACGAATTATTGCTCAACACAATGCACCATGGCAAAACACTGCATGACACAACAGGAGTGCTATGAAACAGACCAGTGTCAGATCTGTCCATTGCCTTTAATGTACAGTAAATACTTCTTTGACAATAGCAGAACTTCCTATCTGTCAGTGGATCATACAGAAAAACTCGCACACAACCAACTATTTAAGTGTAAAATTTCACTTGCACCTGAAACTAAAACAACTGAGCAGAAAAATTAAACAACAATGGAAGTATTCAATTAAATATTTTATTAACATCATATCAGCCTGAAATCGTAAATTACATGGAGATTATTTAAACCATAACCTCCAGCTAACGGAGGTTGTACAAATCTACACACATTCAGCAATATTAAACTTCCCACATTATAACGAGAATATTTGCGCTAATGACAGCGCAATCTATAACATCGTTTAACTCAATTTAGGCACACTAACAACATAACTTGTTGACAACGAAGCCGAGATGCCGATAAATCACTGTGAGGTTCTGCGCATAAAAATACGATGTTCAAAGTAAAAAAAAACTCACTACACGCGTATGTGCTTCAATATGTCAAAGTCACTCACGTAGCCTATCGAGTTGCAAGCAGCTGATTAGACTGCGATAGTCTAGACTACATCCATCCTTATACGCGCAGTAACTTTATGAGGGTAACTAACAACTTGTTTAAAACTGAACAAGTCTATAGCCACGCAACTAGCTAAACAAATGTATATAATCTCAACTTCGATGAGCTACAGGCTCAACTGCCATTCGCATGGACCTTTACAATAACACTGTTTAAATATAATGCTTCAGTTATTTTGAAACAGATAGGCTACGTTCTTCCATTAAACACACTTACCCAGTAGTCCATGCTGTTTATCAGGATACACCAGGGAAAATATCTCTCTATTGCTTAACGAATCTATGTAAAAATGAACTAGGAAGGTCTTTTGTTTGAGGTGTGTGAAGCCCGACGATCGATTTACATGAGACAATCACAGGCTCGACCTTACATCAGGAAGTACACAGCAATAGGCAATACGATTCGCTTCGAAGCGTACCTTACGGGGTAGATCCGCGTTGAGAAGATCTGTATGTCATTTTGACTTCCTGATATACTTGACAGTATTACTACGTATGATGCAGAGATCGGCGCCACAGAAAGCCACGCCCCTATCCTCCGCGCCGAGTAGTTACCAAAGCACTTTCGTCAAATTACGCTTTCCCAGAAGGATGATCGGGATTTCAATGATGGCTTGCAAGTTCTGAGAAAACTCGATCAGTTTCAATTCCGTGGCGCAATGGAGGTTATATTGTTCAAGTACGTCTTTGGATATAGGCTACTTAGCTGTAAAAATTGTCGCATGTTTTATGTAGTTGTTTGGCCAGTGACTCCTGTTGGAACTCCTGCTTTGAACAAGCATTTAGATGCCTTTTTTTTAAAGCACCAACGAACGATACAGATGACGTGCCATTATCTTAAATCAGTCATGATCGCAAAAAGTGAATAAACAAGTGAAATGAAAACTTTCTTTCTGTTATCATTTTATCTATTTACTGAGAAATAAGGAGGTATTTTCTTTTTAACACTGAATTCCTAACATAATTGAATGTAACGTACAATTTAAAAGCAAGTAATTTTAACGAAACTGAAGTAGGTCATTGTTTTTCATTTTAGAACGTAAAATATTACGTCAATAGTGTCCAGGAATCGAACCGGTCTGAAATGTAACCACCTGTCAATCACATCCTATGGACATAAAAGTACCAAAACGTAATATATTCGTGAATTGTTAGTCGAATCCGTACATCAGCCTTTTAATGTAAGATTACAAACAAATAGTAGGTTATGTTCCATTTTCGCATCTAAAAAATTGCATTTAATGTGCATTACCGACATGTGTACTTTTCACTATTTTAGATAATTTTTGTTATTTTGTTATGTGAAAACTTTTGACTTCTTTGGTGTACCACTGTCAGTACCGTAATTATAAACCCTGGAGAACTGTGAAGCTCGTAACTGTACTACCTTAAACAATATCACTTCCTGGTCAATATTGCGTTATACATTTTATAATAAAAGACTTGACCATGCTCAGAAGCCTGTAGTTGTTATTTGCATAATATGTCAGTCACATTTGTGCCGAGTAACTACAGCCTAACAACACAATATACAAAATACTTTGCTACTCAAAGTACTGAGGAATAAGAATATATGCAGCATCAATATAAATACTATGAAAAAATGAGCAAACATTTCTTCTGTGCAATGACTAATGTAACATTATTATGGTTGTGCAAGAAAGAGACTACTATCAAAAAGCAATAAAGATTCATTAATAGAATATGAATACATAATGAATATGCATTGTATCAGCAGAAGAAGGCTAAAGGTCCATTAGATAATAACTTAAATAACATCTTTCATAATCATGGAGAGAAAAATGTTAGCCATAAGGCTATATTGAACTATGGTCATAATATGTAAGCAATTTCATAAAAAGCAACCGTTGAGAATTATGTGAAATGTGAAAAACTAAATAAAATCAGCAATATATAAAAGTATTTTCAAAGTTGTCCCAAATACTTGATTCTGAACCCAGGACCAATCCTGAGCTCATTTGGGGTTGATGTTCATTATAGCTGGTTTGCTTTCCCAGAGAAGAATTCTATTGGAACCATGGATCGATTTTGTAATTTCATATATCACTTTTCTTTTTTCCTTGGATACAAACACTCAAGAAACAAATAACAGTGCTTATTGGTAAGAGTGTTTCACCATGCAGCTTATTACTGTAATCTTGTTCCAGTCTTATGAATGTGTGATTATTAGACACTAATACATGTAGTGTTACTATGAGGCTATTATATGGCTTAAATACACTGCCATCCTTTCCATGCTATCATGATGCTTGAAAAGTGAAGTGATAAGTTCATGCCATGCCATCACATTATCATATAGTCATGTGTTAACATAGCCAGATGTTTTTCTGAAAATTCATTTACCTTTTAGTTAGCAAATTACTTATAAACGAACAATTAATGTTACATTCTGAGTGTCAGTAACTGACAACTCTCTGTACGTGTACATTTCTACTTGCTTAGACATCAGAGTTTGCTTGAAAGGAACTCCTACACTTCTATAGATTGTTGAAAATATGCTTTAACTCATGTTGAACAAATTTATTAATTGTATCAAATATTACACTTGCTTTATAATTACAGGTAATACTGTAAAACATGCTAAAATAGTTTCTTACTATTAGATATCTGCTTATCAAAATTGTTTACATTGCATTTTAGTCACCAAGTAAAACGTAGCCTGCACCTACATATTCTCATGTTCACAAACACTGTTCACAAATACTGTTCTGTCAATGAACTGTTCTTGAGAATTTTCAGAAAAATATTCATAATGAAACTAATAGTTGGTGGATTTACCATAAAATGTCATCCATTTACATGAGTACTGTAAATAATAGTGCAATGATCATTAGCTTTACCTAGCAAGAATACTTTGATAAAAAATTTCAAAGTTTAACAGCAAAACCAACAGTAAAGATAGGTTTTTATTGTGTCAAGCAATATCCACCAGGAAGTGATTTTGTTTGGGCGTCCATTGTTGCCGCCTTCACAAAGTTCTCTAGACTGTATGATTACAACTATGCTGCCAAAAATTTAGACATAAACTGACAAGCAGACTTCTACAACTTGATCTGAATGAATGAAAGGTAACGTAGGTAAAAGACAAATGTAGATAAAATAATGTAGGTAAAATACACATTTTCAGACCCTAAAATGGACCTGAATGCATATAAGTTATTTTTTGTATTTGGCACTTTTAATAAATTTCCATTCAAAGGCTGATGTATGCCTTCGACTAACACGACATATTTTTTGATTAAATCTAACACCAGTTGCCAAAGTTGCCGAATCAGAGCTTTTGTTAGCTAGCTTTGACTCAAGTTTAGTAAGTCAGTTGACTGACTACGTAATGCCTAACTATGTCGCTATTGTAGTAGCCAGCGCTAGATGTCGCTTCTATATGTGAGTGTGAGTGAAAATGTACCCCCCCCCCTCCAGCTTCACAAGCCTTTTTTTTTTAGTTCCATGGATATATTTTGTCCCGAAAGGCAAGTTCTACCTTGCTATGTGCTGTTATTTGCTAAAGCAGAATTGAACTAAAACAGCATAACTTTGGGCATTATCATAGATTTGGTGGTTTGCATGTTTGTCTCTGTGCCAGTGTCTCAGGTTCATGTGCTCCTCTGATTTTCACCCAAAGTCAAAAAACATGAAAGTTAGGTCAAATTCGCTACCCAAATAAATTGTCCTGGTGTGAGTGATTGTATGTCTGCATGTCCAGTGATGACTACCCTAATAAAAAAAATATTATGAACTGTAAAGTGCCCTTAGATTCCTTAAAAACTGCTATATAAGCATGACTTCGTTGACACACACATGTTGGACCAGTGTGAAATT
>JAOXYF010000009.1:4909898-4951080 GCA_028565775.1 Sternarchorhynchus goeldii
AACAGCCATTATCATGAAGCATCTTTACAAGGCATGAGGAAAACTTCCTAAAGGCATGAAGAAGAAACCTTGAGAGGAACCAGCCTATTCTCCTCCAGCTGACACCGGACACCACATCAGGGGCAAAATAAACAAGAAAGAACAAAAGAAGTAATAACAACATGTAAGCATTGGAAGTCTGTTCCAGGTTCCTTGAATTCCTAGGCTGTGTTTGAAATACTGTATACTGTATACTGCACTATACTGGATACTGCATATTGGACCCTTTAGTAGTATGGAGTATAATATCCAGTATGTGATAAATGCAAACCTACTATGGTGTCACATGAATGTGCAAAGTTTCTGCTCACTTATGAATGATTTTCCTCCACCTTTGCAAGACGTGATGCAATACACCATGAAGATACCTCAGGTTTTCTGGGCATCTCTCCCATACTGGAAAAATTCATTTTGGTAATCTACTGTGATCACATACTTCATACTTTAGTATGTGAATGGTATGCGGTAGGCTATCAAATTGAAACGGCCAAAATCCTGACAGTGCAGTCAGGCCAGCACACTATAGAGCATCTACAGCTCATAAGTGTACATTAAAATTAATTTGACATTATCACAATGAATCAAGCAGTCAACATTCATAGCATCTCCACTGTTTTCAATGACCATCCCATACACCAGAGCCAAACTTGTCACTTCCTCATTGTGGAAACAAGTGCAGTTGGGCTTTGTTGACAATGTGATTCTTTTGTTTACCGTACCCTAGAATTCCGAGGATACCATGGTCCTCTCCACTTCATGTTATTTTGTTACATTTTATTATTTAAATGTATCCACTGTGATGAGAGCAGAGGTGTGGCCCATCACAGACCCAGGCAATAGACTCCTACAACACAGATATACTAGCACATACCAAACATGAAACCGATTTGGTACCAAAAGAGTGGCAGCCATGGAAGATTCATCTCTTGTACTGTTCAGAAGTGCCCATGACAAGACAAGAGTAGGGGGAGCTTTTGTTGACTTTTATTATACTTTTAAAATTGTAACGTGTGTGCACAAAGGACTGACATTGAAATACTGTATGGATTGATTTAATATTGATTTTATAATAACCTTGTAATATTGGTTTAGCCTGGGATGGGGCTTTTAGTATTTTATGTTTGTAAACTGGGGAACAGGAGACCTCATTTTTGTTATGACTGTTTACTGTCAAGCTAACTTTTGGTTTGTGCCACTGTTCTGGTGTCAGAACTGGAATGTTGCAGCTGACCTCAAGGAGATCTAATGATGAGATGTACAAACTTGAGGGCTAGCAGCAAAGAAGATGGAGAAGATGAAGGGAGTACTGAGCGATATGCCTATCCCATCCTGGATAGGTCAGCTTTAACAAAAGCAAAAGCAGTGGTTCTGGGAGTATCTGCATTATTGTAGTGACATCTTCACGGCCACAGGAGAAATTGTAATTGGACTGACTTAATGCAGCACAGCCTTAACACTTCAACTCCATCCAGGAATCATCTGTCAAATGATCTATCAAACATCCCCTGAGCAGCAGCAGTGGTCCTGACAAAAAAAGGAAAGCAGCTTGTACTTATACGTGGATTGGTAGATCACCCTGGACCAGCTTGATGGCTCAGTTTCCACCAACGAGGTACTGGACCTGTTCCTGTTCACATACCATGGTTCTGGGAACCGTGGTGCTATCGAGAGAATCGGCCTGCGTTTGTGCCAGTTTTTATTAAACCATGGATGAGTCATCAATGGAGGGCATGGCACAGCACACACAGGAGTAAACAGTAGCGGTGAAGAGTTCCACCACAACCAGAAATGGGATGTTGAGCTCTCTTGGGTGCACAGATGGTTCCAAGCAGGACAATAAAACAAGTTAGACGAATGTTACACCACACAGTACCATGGGTAAGGTGCTTCAGGCTGGCAGGGACTGCTGTTGGTTGCACAATGAGCTGGGGTACCATGTTTGGGAGGAGCCGATGCTTGGGAAACATATATGGCAGTTGCTGGTGCCATGGAGTCTAAGGAAACCTGTTTTGGGTGTGGTCCATGGGCCTGTAGGCATGGGGCAATTCTGCGTGTGAAAAATAGTTGGTATAGTGTAAAGGGTAACAACTTTCCAGTAGGGGACTGAGTTTCAGGCCCTGTCTGTGCAAGTGCTCTATGCTGTACTTATACGAGTCCTTGGCTAAGGCTCTTAACATTATGCTCACCTCCTTGTGTAGCATGACTGAAAATTGTTGGTTGCTCTGGGTAAGAGTGACTGCCAAATGCATAAGACGTCAATGTAAATTGCTGGAGTGGCTGCAGTGGTGATTTTACTGTATGAGCAGACACATGCTGTCAATTTACCGGTCAGTCTATATTCACCTGTGGTCACAATCAGTCTACATTCACCTGTGGTCACAAGCTGTGGGCAGCAACCAAAAGAAGGGGATCGCAGATGTTACCTGTGAGGGAATTTAATGATCCATGATTCATGTTACATTCTGAATTAAATGTCTCTCTCTAGGTAGACTAGATGGTGGTCGGGCTGACCCCAGTCCTACTGACATCTAAACTTTTAGACTGTCCTTCACCATACACACAACACCTTTCCTATGTGACAGTCGGTCTGACTCAGATCCGAACATAATCCAAACACCTTCTTAGTGGAGGCCACTTCTTGGTGTTTCTCACCCCATCCTTAAGACCAATCATCTAGTTGTTGATTCCACCTTAGACCAATCATGTCACCCCACACCATCACTCTCTTCTTCCACATCATCTCTTTCTTCTATTTAAACTTCTATATTGTTAATAAACTTTAGAGCATCTTCTTGACACCTGTGTGTTGTGAATTTGTTCTCCGAGATCTCATACCAAGGCATACTGAGGGCTGAACTAATCTCTGGTCGAACCCTGAAGGTACTCTGTGTCAGTCAGACTAAACAGAGGTTAAAAAACCTAACATTACCCCTTTGTCTTGGACTCAGATAAGCAACAGAGAATGGATGGATAGAGGTACATTTAAAATAGACAACTAAAGCACTTTTGTAAGTTACTCTGGAAAAGAGTGTCTGGTAAATGCCACACATCTAAATGTAAAAATAAAAATAAAACGCCTTATGTAATGACTTTTGTTTACACGTTTTATATTTAGTGTATTTAAAGCTATTGCTTATATTAAAATAGCAAACGTTTTATAGCATCAAAATCCCATTTATAAGTCCGTCCCATTTGGAGTTTGTACAGTCTGCAGCAGTACACTGATTTAACAGCCACCTTGCCTTGCACATGCTAAATAAAATAAGTTATGAGTTTGGATTCACAGACAAGTTCTGATACGAATTAATCATTGAACTCTTAAAAAGCATATTTTTTCAGTTAGGGCAGGAATATAAATGCGTTACTTCATATTTAAAGTGTAGTTTTCTTTTTTTAAACATGTTTTTGGTTTTAGGACAAAACGTCGCTAGCTCACAATATAATTTAGAGGATCCTTAACCTAAAGTCAAAAAGAGACTGACACCTACCGTTCAAATACTGGCCTCTAGGAATGTGGCCAGTAATCTCTCCTTTTAGTAGTCGCGCGCCTTACGAAATATGCTGCACTTTGAATCTTTGGTGTAGGTCGCAGGAATGCTTTTTAATGAGTGTTTTTAAGTAGAAGCACAAGATATGTTTTCGACTATGTCAAAATTATTTATACACAGTCATTTTATATATAGGCCTTTCTTAAATACGACATAATGGTGTCATATTTAATGGGGAAAAAATAAAAACCAGCGTATTGTTGCCTACACTGCATCGGTGGCAAAATAGCTACTCGTTAGCAGGGAGCCTTAAATTAGGCAATACAAAGGCCCGCCTATTCTCCTATCAACTTTGAAGTCTGACTGAAAAGCAAAAAATAACTTTACCGCACTGAAATAGGGCTCTATTTAAACTGTTTTTCTGGCCATCACATGAAAGGCGCTAAAATACGGCCCCGAAACCTTTTTTGTGCGTAAAACCATCATTATTCATGCATCATCACCTGCACGTTCATAGATTACAAAAAAGCCCCGCTAGTTCTTTTAGCAAGCAGGAATACACGGTGCACCTGTCAGAACAACAGTCATCTCCTAAACAAAAATCCCTCTAGGTAGCTTCAGCTGTAGCACTGTTTTTGGGATTCTGCATTCAGAGTTTACATTCATTCACTCTTAGTTTCCATAAAGCTACTTGCGCTAAATGCGCCCGAACCCTTGCTACTGTTTAACGTTGCTAGTAGTAATTAACACAATTTTGTTTTAAATTGGTGCTGGTGTCATTCTTGTTCATTCAGCATTCTTTGACATTCTTGAGCCAACATGAGAAGCCAACTTCAGACCACCAACTATTAATTATGATCCCAAATCAGTTTGAAATCCCAGTTGTTTGTTCCTTATTCTATTTTATAAGAGTTGTTTTTTAAATTACTTTTAATTAGGCCATTCAGTCTGAACTACGGGCGTTTCACCCTAAACTCAGTAAACACAAACTTTGCATTGTGTCGTTGTGCATTGTGGCTTATTAATTGTTGCTTATCATTTGCAGGAGGTCCTCGTGAGGGTTACGCTGTCCTACAAAGGACTATTTCCCTGCTATTGGGTAGACCCGAAGTGTTTCCAGTGTTAGCTTCACTTGTCTCTCGTGTGCTCTGTTTGGCTGACGAACAGCATATCCAAGGCATAGTCTGCTACGTGTGATAAAGATAAATAAATAAAAATTAAGCCTGTGTGTTTATAAAAAGGTAAATCTTTCTCAATCTGAAATTGTTCTGTTAGTTGACTATTATATGGTGGAAAGAAGTAGTACTGGTTGAAACACACTTCCTCGAAAACCGAACGACAGAGTTCAATATCCTGAACATTGCAGTTTACCACGGGAAAATACATGCAAGGTATGTAAAAAATTAGTAAATTAAAGCAGGATACTTATAGAAACGTTTCCTATATTTTCCATATTTATATAATATGGTGATTTTAAAAAATAGGGTTATAAATATAAATATTTGAAGTGACAAACTCTGGAGTTGCTATGCGGCACTCAAATGGGGCCCAGTGTCGAGACTCTCTGCCTTGAACTTACTCTTTCACAAGGCTACCGCTTGATTAATTCGCGTGACCCCAGTTGCTTAAACGAAACTGAGGTTTACCAAGGGGCTCTCCGCTATTCAATCATAATTGGAGTATTCTGTCATCACAAGCATATGCGTTATAGCACAATAGACCAACTCTAAAAAGAACCTCAACAGCACATTAAACTAGCATTACTTCTTCCAAGAAGTGTACTTAAGGTCATTCTGGTCTTGATGCGCACACCTCCCCAAAAGCGCACACGTCTCCAAAGCGCACGTTTTACCTCACAAAAGAGTTTACATTGTTTGAGTTTTTACAAGAGGTGTACATATGGCATCCGGGTTGTAATTAAATGTTTTAGGTTGTTTTTTTCCTTCAGAGCGAAGTTTCTTTTTCTTCTTTATGTGCACCCTTTCCCGTGTTTGAACAAGAGGGAAGAATTCAATAGCTTCTCTGCCAGTTTAGGACAAATGGATGGCAAAAAGCTGGTCAGCGAGTTTTAGTCTTTGATTGCCCTCTTCAAATGTCCTTCAAACAAAAGCTGAGGATGAAAATAAAGACCCACCTGGTACTTCTGTTTGCTAAAATAATAATAAATAGATTTAATAAATAATTACAACAGATTGCAAAGTGGAGTAGTTGAGGAAGTATTAATCAAGAAACCGAGGGCAGGTATCACCTGCTCTCGAGTAAGTCTCGTTTATTGTTAAATATTGTTAAATCGCGGTCGTACCGACTCTTTTCGATATCTCCGATTTCCACAGCAACTGGTCGCTTATGTTTGCCTATACTTTGCATAACAAGCAGGATATTACACGACACTGATAAAAATCGGAGGACAAAACTGACAGCCCCAAACTCACACCTGTCTGCGATATCCGAATATATATTTGGCATCAATTGTTATTTGTAAAGCGGTGAGATTTAGTTTGCTTTGGATTATTTCAAGCCTTTTATAACAGGACGGCAACATCTCCTATCTCTCTGTCTTATTTGTCGAGTTTATTGAAAGCATATGGTTATCAGATATCCTACAAAATACATATTTAGTTAGACTGTAGATGAGTGCTTTTACGAAGACTTCGTGGACAATAGCAAATATATTTCGTCCGCAGTAACATAATGTGGTCTCTTCAATAAACTAAGATTTATCAAGACTTGAGGCAGAGAGTAAACCTACGCCAGTCATTCATGTTTAAAGGCCTTTTATCCGCTACTGCGACTAGATTCAAAATGCGCACTGGACGTAAGTAAACAGGAACTCCAAATGGAGACACCAGTGCGCACGCCAATTTTTATAATCATTTTGCATATGTAGTGCGGTTTTGTAATTGATCAAGAATGGTACGGCCCAAAGACCGCGTCATTAAAGAAATAACTCCACTAAAAGATTTCCCTCTCTACTTTCCGTTCAAAACTAACTGCGCACTATTAAATTTATTGCGCACCACGAAGAGGTCACTTGAAAAGTTATACTTGTTTAGTTTTTAATAAAAATCACTTATTGTTTAGGCAATTTTAGAGGAGCCTCTTGTCATTTTTTTATTAATGTCATATATAGATAGTAGCCGCTCTCAAAAACAGCTAGCGTTGAAGGCCGTTCCTAGAACAAGGGTAACTGCCCTAAACCCACTTTATTGACCACACGATACGCATAATATATATACGTATAATCCCGGGAATAGCTTTGATAGATATTTGATATAAGAAAATTTGTCATTCAGCGTCTCGTCGAGTATAAACACTGATGTGTCTATCACAAAGACACGTTTAAAGATGAAAAATAATTATTTTGAAATTCTGGTTAATCAGCCTATTGTGATATCCGATCATTTTAGTTTTAAAAATGTATGTATTACTAGTACTAAACCATTGAACACTCAAGATGAACATCATTAGTGGTCAAAACCTCAGATGACCGACAAATGGCAACACTAGCACGAAATATTCTGTGTATGCAACACGAGAAAACTAACGCGCAAGAGAAACACAAGAAAATGCTCGCTTAAATCTGATTGGTCACTTGATAGGCGCTTGTGGTCTTCCACAATCCACGCAGCCAGATAAGATAAAAGAAATGAAACGGGGGTGGAGGGGGTCACCTCCCCATTCATCCTGAAGATTTATATAGGGCGCATAGGAAACATTTTGCGTCAAATTCAATTTGTGCAACGTAAAAACCCCTTTCACTGAAGTGGACTTACTACTTAATACTTTATTAAGGTATGGCAATTACGTCATGTGTTCTTTGGAAGTTTTATGATATATATCCTATGTCATATTAAAGATTTTGTATGAATATATTAATGCCCTGTTTAACTTTACAGGATGCCCCACATATCAATGAGGACGTCCACGGAAAGAAATGTGACATGCGCTTTACATGTTCAGCCAACAAAGAATGTAATTCCACAACCCTCAAGCGTTACTAAAGGTGGACCAGTGAGCACATCCAACAGTGAACGTGACCTGGTGAAGAGATATGTGACAAGTGATGAAGGCTCACTTACATCTTCTATCAGGAAGGGACGAAAAAGTCGCCTGAAGACAAAGTTGTCAGGAAAATCCATACACAGACAATCTGGGGTTCGAAGGGCTAAGGCAAATGACAGAGAAAGACATCGCATGCACAACTTAAATTCAGCCCTGGATGCGCTAAGGAGCGTTCTTCCAACGTTTCCTGAGGAAACGAAGCTAACAAAAATTGAGACATTACGATTTGCTCACAATTATATCTGGGCATTGACCGAAACACTCAGAATTACTGACCATGTTCGACACATATCAAATCTCGAGAGGGATCAGGAATATCTGCATTCTTCGATTGAAGCGATGACTTTGCACGGCACCTCCTCTGGCGCTTGTGCGTACAAATGGTGCCCTACAATTTACTCGGAAAATCCGCAAGGACCGCATAGCGATTACACGGATTTATTAGTTGAACAATGTGACTGCAGTTTTCAAGAAAATCTGACGCTTGGATTTGATAAAGTTGGTTTATTTCTGAGTAATGAATTAGCTTGTTTTCAAAGGCAAATAGCTTGAATATTAGTGACTGTAGTTTGTGAAGGGCCCATTAGAAATTAGAATATAACGCGCTTTAGGCTTCATGTGCTTCCCAGATTTGAACAGCAGGAGATGATTTACAGTGTCCTCTGATTATTCTCCATATAAACAGTTTTACATTGAATTAAGGAAATGATGCAATAGATAAAATGTAATCTCTTAAGCATTTTTAACCACAAAGCAATTTCGATTTTTTTTTGTTAATATGTTAATTATTTTAATACTGCAACAGTTCAGTTTCTTTGTTCTCCATCAAAAATAATATTTAAAATTAAGGAACTCTCATAGTACATTATACCCATTATACCCATTGTAATAGGTTATTCACCATAATCTATGATGCCTTATTGTGGTGGATTCTAAGAAGTGATCTGGTAATGTCAGTGTGTTTGGCAAGACACAAGGCATTAAGTTTTCAGAAAGTATTAGTTTGTTCGAAGACTATTGCTTGTTTTAGCTTGTGAAGGAGCCTGTTTGTAGAAGCCAGATATTTACCAGGCCTTTTCAGTATAACAAATCAACCAATAAATAAACGAAGACAAAACGAATGTATATTGCATACTGCTTACAGAACTGTAGTGGGATAATCGGATTAAGGTTATGAATTCTGTTACTACTATATTAACCTGAAATATCAGTACATCTGCGGCTAAAAGTCAGGTTAAGAGAAGAGAATTAGCACATGCTAGAACTTGACCGGGATGACAGAGTGGGCGTGGTTTTCGCTTCATTAAGTTATTCTTTTGGGGGAACGACGCACCCCACCGTGTGGCCTGTGGGGAACAGAGAGCAACCCTGCTTGAAAAGGTGTGGCTAATCAAAACAGAGAATCTTTATTCATGTCTTTGTATGATTTCCACATTAATGGGAAAACTTATTACGCTTTACTTCAAGTTAAAAAAAGAAAGAAGAAACCACTTCGTACTTCGATGTACATGTAAAATCCCTTAAAAACACATTTATATACACATTTTATTCATTGAACAATTATGCAAGTTGTACAAGAGAGAGTACAAGAGCCATAAAAGATGTCTACTGTTCAGTCAATTTAATACAAAAGTTGCAGCAAAGGTATTTTACACAACAGTTCAGTCCCTAAGAAAATCACTTGAGACGACAGAATGGGTGTGATGTTGTTCATATATGGCTTCCAGAGAAAACAGAATCTTGGAGATGGTATGTTTCCAGTAAAATGACAATAGTTGGTCCCTGATTTTTTTAGGGGTGGGAGGCCAGAAGACAGAGTGGTAAATACATTTTAGATACAGTAAATGTGCCAAAATGGTCGATGTTCACTACAGTGATTTGTTCACACATTCCATTTTCAATCCCTACTGAATTTAAAGCTCATGTGCAAAAAAGTTGAGACAATGTGGTACTTTGTCTTTTTCAGTCTTCAGCCCATTTTTATAACATCTGTGCCAGACATTTAGTGCTAAAAATATGTTTTTTCACTACCCCACATACAGAATGAGTACAATACTGGAATGTCTTAGTACCACTTCATATGAACAGTCTGCAAAGAAACATGTGGGAAGTAACCAAATACTGTAACTGATGCCCAGGTGTTCTCAAAAACTCTCTAGACAACTATTGAAATTAAATGGTAGAGATGTTTTATATAAGAAAAATGTGCAGATCTGAAGCAGCTTTCCAGAAGGATCTATTTTGGGAAAACGGTGACGACATCATAACCTTCAGGTGGAGTCACTCGCTCACGTGCATGTTTTTCGCAGTAAATCTTGTCCCCGACGAAAAAGTGTCCCTTCTGTTTCAGACTGACCTGGCAGTCTGAGCACACATAGCACTCAGGGTGCCGGAACTTATCTCGGAGTTTGACAACCATTCCCCTATATTCACAAAAGAAACAAATACACAAGAGCAAGTTGAAGCACAAAAGGAGAAAAAGACCAATTATAACCTTAAAAAACATGCAATTTCATATATCTACAAAAAAGACAAAACTGGAACAGTAACAAAATCCAGAGAGAAAAGTCAGTCCAGTAAATACAAAGTACTCAGATGTCCCACAGAAATAAGAACATTGCCCCTTCACAAGCCATGTCCCTTTACATCCATCACACCCTTAGGTCAAGTTTTGGTCACTGCAGAACAAACACTTTTAAGCTGTAATTGTTGTAAACGGTTGTGCCCGTTTTAATTGTTAGCACTTTTCTGTCCACTATGAGAACAGCAGCCTGAAGTGCAGCATTAGGGAGGTGGGTAATTGAGTATTTTTATCCGTAAATAGAATAGAACATATTAGAACAAAACAAAAAAAAAAGACTACATGTTACTTCATCTCAGTCCAAGCACTGCAAGGGAAAACCAAATTAATGCACTTTTGTCTCTACACTAAAATGAAGATGTGGAAAGAATCCACATCTTGTACCAAAGGTTAATTCTGCTTACATAACCAATCCAAATGGGTGTGAAAACAGAGATGCAGTGCATTACAAAACTGAAAGCTTACAAATCATCAGGATGGTGAGGTTTTTTGCCATTATTGTCAATAAAATTATAGATACAGATCTATATGAATGAATGCGTATGAAGGATAAAATAAAATTCACTTTCACTGGTGACAAATCCACCAACCACAAGATGCTTTCTCTAAAATCTAAGAATGCTTTACAGAGTTACTTACACAATGCCTGATCCACATTTGTCACAAATGGATAGTTTCTCAGTACTGCCCACAGAGGAAGCCATCTTTGTAGTGGGAGCTTTCACGCTTCTAAAACCAGAAGGTTTATCGGAATCCCCTATAAAGACACGCAAAAAAAACCCACCATGTTTCATGGTTTCACAAAACATACCCATATTTTTATTTCCACGCACATGCATCAGTGGTATGTCTGACTGAGTAATTACATGAATGACAGGAAGCCATTCTGAGATGGGATGCTCAGGTTTAGACACACAATCACATATTAATGATGTATGTAAAGAACATGCTATGTGCTGTTAGATATATGTAGTTTATAAACTACACAAGTCAAAGCCCCGTGTGGTGTTATACCTGTCTCAAGGATCTCCTGGAGGACTTTGAACGAAGCAGACTGACGTGGAGGCTCATCTGCCTCTTGGTTCTCCTTCAGCATTTTGTAAACCTCAGAGTCAGCAGTCAGTGGTGGTCTAGCCTGGCCAGATCTGGATTGATCTGGGCTAGAGCAGAATAATTGAGAACATGCACACATTAAGTCCAAAGAATAATAGACATGGGTGTATTTTTAGTCCAGAAGAAGAACCCAAACTTAAGGCAACAACTCAAATTTTAAATATTCATAACATTGAAGAGTAAAATACAAAGCCTATATTCATATCTAAAGATTAAAGAGAAAAGGAACTCACAATTGACTATCAAGAGAGACCAGCACCACATAAAACCAATCACCACAGAAACTAAATAGAAATCTGTGCCATGCTTGCTTACTTATTACTGGATTCACTAGATGTGGGAGTGGTTTTGACACCATCGACAGCGCTGTTAAAGCTCTTGATGTTCTCAGAAGAGTACAAGCCAGCAGGATTATTGTACTGACTAGTAACCACCTTCGAACCACCCGAAGCAAATGGCAGAGCACTCCTGTTGTGAGCAGAGCCTATGTGTTTCACTTCCTACAGAGAGTGGAAGAAGAGCTATGACTTATCTAGTCGATAAACGTATCTAGTTTATAAAGTACACTGATTTTGTGTATTTAGACATGACTATTAGGCACATCAATTTTTTAGTGTTTTTAATGAATCAAAATCTGCACATGTACAATGTCTGTAATAAAGAAGATTAAGTTCATAATCAAAGCAATATGCATGAAAAGCCAGAATATGCTCGAATTAATTTTTGTAAAGATGTCTTATAAATGTATGTGGATTACAGCAAAAATTATTTTAGTACAGACAGTAAGTAAAGTAACTTCATTTATTTCCATCAGTCTCTCTTCAGAGTTTGCCTTAAAACACACAGAACAAAATAACATTCTGGAAAGCATTACACCATAAATAAACACACCAGTACAATTTGCCTTTCCTGCACATTATTCTAAGATAAAGTATTCAGCCTAACTTAGGAAACGTTTTATCTTGTAAATGCCTTTCCCACTGAGGAAGTAGGCATTTGAAACATTAGACAAGCCTGTCCTCTGAGGCACATACACACCAGGACTTTCTCACTCTTTGACCTCAAATTTCCAAGTTAGCCTTCAGGAACCGAGTCTTGCATCATGGCTTGGCTCATAAACTCTGGTCTCCATGGATATGGTTTGTTGGGACATAAATAATGACTTCATTTTTGGCAACATGCACTGCCCTGCCCCTGTTTGTTTTTTTGGATATGCAAAAGGCTCTGCTTTGTATGACTGCCTCTCCACCTTTCTCAGGACATCGTAAAAATGTTATGAATGGGTCAAAGGTCCTTCTAAAAGCCATTCAAAGGAAACTATTGCAAGCTAACATTGCACACCACCCAAACAAACACACACACACACACACCTGTGGTTCTGATGCCAGATTCATCTTGTATGGATGGGATTTCCCTTCTTCTGAGACAAGAGGAGACCACATTTTTGAATCTGATCTAAGGAAAAGTAGAAGAAACATTAGACATGCAAACGTGGCTTGGGAACTGAAAATACTTCCGGTTTTCAGCAGCTCAGGTTTACTTGAAAACATTACTAAGAGGAAACTCTAGGGCCTGCAACACCAGACAGTTGCAGAAAGTAAAGATTGTAACTACTAATCATACTACTAAACCTTGGTACTAAACCTTCAGAGAGAATCAGAAAAAGAAAGTGTCCTAGACTGTGAGCAGTGGCAGTTGTGCGATCATACTGGAATTTAGACCAATGCTCCTAGCTTTGGATTTGGCTGTTGAGTGCATGTACAGTCAGAAACAGGCTAGCCTTGTTTGCACTGCACATAGCTCCAGACAGGTGCATTTGATGTTTTTAATGATCAGTAACCCAGACATTATTTCCACAAAAGCATACTATGCTGCATACCTGTCAACGGAGAGGACCATTTCCTCCACACACCCTTTTATTTTATTTTGTGCTTCCAAATGCGTCATGCTCTCTGTCGGCTCTCCATCGATGGCAAGGATCATGTCCCCGATACAAAGATTGGCCTGGGCAGCTTTACTTCCTGGAGTGACCTGGAGAAGTAATAATACTTTCAGATGGGCTTAGATGAGATAAATACTTTATACTTTACATTCTTGCCATGCATCAGTGTAAAACTACGTACAGATGCCCTCATTAAGTAAACTTTCTACCAACCTAAACTTTTACTTATCACAGGATTTCTTTCTTTACAAATAAGAGAAGTTCTACAACCAGACAGCCTCTCCTTTTCCGTTCCAAAACAACTTGTCATCTTTAGGAAACAGTTATGAGATGAGTCAAATGAAAACGCACTTACAAGGGTTTCAGATTACATGCATGCATTTCAAATATTTAAATATGTTTCAACGGAATCTGCAAAAACCTTAATTAAAAACTTAATTAAACATGGCTAACTATACTCTTTGAATAGCAGTGAATATTCCTGCTAACAATAAGAAAATATATTAGCTAATAACATTACTTGGTTTTCCATAGCACAAGCCATCGTATGATTCTGGCCAGATGGAGCATTCGAGCTCTTCTTTTGGCAGAGATGTTAAATTATGCCCGTAATACCAAAAACGAAAATAACAACAATGTACTTATGTTTCCGCTTGGTGACCTAACGCTATCTAGCTTAGTTATATCTAGCCAAGTGATAACGTTTTCATGTAACGTTAGCTAGCTAGGTATGTAGGTACACTACGCTACACGGCGCATTTCTAAAGTTTTTTGAACGTTAAACTTTTCAAACCGTAATTTTTATTCAAGAGTTATTTTTATACAAGAGTTTACACTGTAAAATAATACAGTGAAAAACGTTTGTGGCTATTTCCCGTTCTTTTGCCGTGTACTCTGTACTATGCACTTACCCGTGAAATAGTCAGCGGCTGTTCGAAGTCTTTGCCACCGACCAGTCTAAATCCCCACGGCCCGGGACCTTGCATGACAACACGTAGTGGCATATTTAAATGCTTTTTTTCACTGTTTACTGCACACTTTATAAACCGAATGTTCCCACGAACGTGAGCGATCACTGCGAAATGAAATCTTTCTTGTAATTTAAATGGGACAGGGAGGTAACTTTGTAAAAGTGTGGAACGGGGCGGGGCTTCTACAAAAATGAGCGAATGAATTCGGGTCTTTACTGATAAGAACTTGTTTCCTATGTTTGTTTAGGGGTGGGACGTTATGTCATCATATTGAAGCTTACCATTTATGGTAGAGCCAAATCCCAGGATGTGGAATGTGCCACTCCCGACCTCGAATTCCTAGCAGCAGCAGCAGGGCACACAGAAACATGTTGGACTGCGAATCACATCGTCGGCGTATCGATCATTGGTTTAAACTAAACCAAAATGGGGGAAATGTGTGGCTGTGATGTATTCTGCTTTACTCTGTCATACACAAGGATCTGACAGATCTGAGAATGTATACGATTCATTAGAGCATTCATAAACCTCAATGTGTAAAATAATCTCTCTCTCTCTCTGTCATCACCCCCCCCCCGCACACACACACACACACACACACACACACACACACACACACACACACACACACACACACACACCTTTCCACCAATTAAAATAATCCCCCAAACAACCCTAAACCACAAGAGGGGAACACTTAAAAAAGTCTTAATGATTAAATAAATAAACAATAATTTTAACTTTATTTCTGTATTTACATTCATGGCTGCTACTTAGGCCTGCAACACATTCCAAAAATGTTCCTCAAAGAGATGTAAGAAGGGATTGGAATATTTCATATTTGAGATATATAATTAAAAGGTACAAGGAATCTAAAGTAATTTTACTGCTTAAATGGCAAGGGCATAAGTGTAAAATGAATAACCGTAATCCCTAATCACCTATCACATGGACAGAACTGCATCAAAACCAGTCATTCCTCTACAATTGATCATTGGAACTGGAATGTGTGTGACGAGCTGACTGTTTTTTCTGATTTGGGGTAATAGCATCAGTATAATCTTGCAGTTTTATATTGTATAATGTATAACATTGTATACTGTATAAAGTATAATGGATTCTGGAAGTGTGATTAATTCCTTAACCAAAGCATATTTATTTGGACATTAATGATACTAATTTAACCCCAGTGCAGCAAGAGACCCCTTTCTAAGGTGCTGGATTCACACACACAGTGGTGATAATCTTTTACAGCCAGCAGAGGTCATGCTCCTTCTGCCTCCAGATCAAAGGCAGGTGCAGCTCTTATGTTTCCACGTTCTAGATTCTTTTTTTTTCATTATTGCATTGTAAAGGGTCACAGGAAGAAATAACAACTGAAAATACTAAAATAGTTGTTTGGTAAGCAACTAACTGTGAAAAACATACAATTGTAGAGAACTGATGTATTTGATGTGCTCATAAAAACCTTTCTATTGGTAGAATGGAATTTCTGACAGTGGAAAAATGTAAACATATTTAAAGTAAAAAAATATTTTGAACAATAGATAACGTTACTGACATTCAGCCCATAAAAACATATATTTTGGTTTGCTCTCTTTATGGCTTAACTTGGTTAGGCAGGTGTGCTGTAATTGTAGTTCCCCTTTGAAAATGTATACAAATGAAAAGCAGAAGTGAACCATGAGATTTGGGTAAGTGAGTGGGAGGAAGGTAAAATAATAGCCTTTGCGCTCTGCTTGGATTTTGGTTAGCCACAGCATACTGGTATTCTCAGATAGAAAGACGTTTTGATGATAAAGTGTGGGCCTGGGGACTCGAATGATGGACAGGAAACTAAAAAATGATATTTGATGTCATAGCAGGGGTGTGAAAGTGAGTTTGATGGTTGTGGTTTTGAGCTCACATCTTACAGTGACATTTTGAACTGTAAGATATGATGCGAAAGGACTTGACCACTGTTTGAGCAGGTGTAGAGACTTTCTCAAATCATACCACAGGGTTACTTTTGAAATGCCACCTAATATCAAATGATGTGAAACAGAGGCAGCACTGCCAGTGGGTTTTTGCTGAACCTATGCAAAATGGAGTCATGAACAAATGGCAAAGAGTATGTGCTAAATCACGGTTAATTAATTTAATATTGAAGTTGAAATCAAATAGAACTCATTTAAAGTTTTAAAAATTATTTTGTCAAATCCAAGCAATTTATCACAAGATTGTACCATATCAATATTCCTAGAAATCAGTTTAGAAAAATGCACATACATCTTTGTAAGCATATTTGACAGCTTTTTTTTAAGGTTAAATTCTATTTGTTTGAATTGAAATTAAAATTCTACTTTTTGTTTGATGCTAAATTTGAAGGCACATTTAAATAATTAAAATAAGGTTAAATAAAGTCACAATATTCTGTCTGACACTAACTATTCATGAGGTTTCAAACATTTGTACATTGGTTTCATTTGCATAGTAAGTGTTAAGACATTAACACCTGTTTATGAGTATAAGGACTGAGCAGACTGGCAGTTAATCTAATTTATCAGCTGCTCTCTCTTGAGAACATTTGTCCTGTTGCCTTCTAAATAGTCAAAGGAAGTTACTAGAAGTTATAGATTAGTTTAACAGACATACCCAAAAGCTGTAAGAGCTTTGCATGTATACAGGGCAGTCTATACAGAGTTAAGCAATGACACAGGTCTTGTTATTTAGAGTATGCATTGTAGCAGAATGGATTTCAGATAAAAAAGGACTATGAAATTAAAGTGCAGAGTCTCAATAAGAGTGTATGTACACACATATTGTATCATCTGTACAGGAGCAGAACTGGAGGTGACCATACGTAATTGAACAATAGTTGCTCAGTTGTTTCTTGCCAAACATAATTTCTGTATCATAAGTGAAAAGCTGGATCTAACATCTAGTTTAGAGTTAGATGTTAGTGTTTGGTGTATGCTATTGACATACAAGGACAAACACAGTGTTAATGCCGGATCAAGAAGCAATAACAAGGCTGAAAAATCTGAACAAATCAATCAGAGATAGAGTATCATGGATGTGGGCACAGATAACACAAAGAATACTATGCAAGATGCAAACCACTGGTAAGCCTCAAGAACAGTAAGGCCTGGTCATAGTTTGCAAAAGGTACTTTAAAAATAAAGTTTTAAACCATCATCATATAGACAGCTGAAATATCCTGAGTGGTGAGAGAGCATTCAATGAATGGCAGAAAAAGTCAGATGTTCTTGACTGGCTAAGATAGTCATGGGATCTAAACTCCATTGAAGGTTTTAAAATAGTTGCCCTAGATGCCTCCATCAGCATGGAAGATGCATCTGGTGATATATGATTGCTTGATTTGCAACCAATTGGTAAACAATTTTTTCTTTTCAGGAATGAGGATTTTGAAACAGTAAATAAGTGCTCCAAGGCATTGAAAAATGCTTTCTGTGCAAATTAGCACAAAAGAATGCAAGTACAAAATGTCCTTCTGTCAGAGCTACCTGTAAAAATGTCGGGATTTTCCCTGTGCTCTGAAATCTGAGATTACTTGTATGAGGTAAGCATTCACAGCCAAACAGACAGGCAGTATGTAATTAAGCAGAGCTTCAGAGCTTTTTTTTTTTTTTTACCAAACTGTTTCTTGGGAGACAGAAATATGGTTACAGCATCATAGTCTCCTCAAATTGATTAAGTTTTTATGTAGCAAGTGAATTTAACAAAATGTCATCTAGATTTGCATGACACCTTTTCGTGCACAGTAAAGAGCATATACATAAGATCAAAGCAGTCTTTCTCAGGCTTGTGCACCTTGTGTGCGTATTGTAACCTGATCCCCTAACTTCCTCATTCTCCTAGAAAGAACTGAGGCACACACTAAGCAAGTATTTGTGATTTGCCATCGTAAGTTATGTGTGTGGGGCCTTATGACGAAGCACAAGGGCGGAGCATGACAGGAACTGATAGAGTTGATTGTGATTATGCTTTTGCCCTAGTGGTGTTCCAAGTCAGTGGAACAATTCACACATTTCATTGAAAGAATCTGGCGTACAAAAATAACAGTTAAACTCTAGATACTACTTTCCCTCTCACTTCAACATGTGTATTGCAAGAGATTATTTTCCAGACTTTCTTTTATACCTACAAACTATACTGATTATCCCCTTACATACACTTATATAACAGCAAGGTAAGAAGATCTTTTTTTTTTTCATTTGGACTTTACAACAGTTGGATCCTTGTTGTTGTCGTTTCCATAGTTACTGTCTTGCAGTCTTTAGTTTTATTTCTTGGTTAGAGCTTACAAATTAAATGAAGACAAACAAGCATACCTCTTACCTGCTTTCGGCTACATTGCTGCAGTGGAAGTGTCTCTCATTAAAACAAACTTCATACTTAATGAACTGAATTACTTCTATCATATAGACAAATTACAAGAAAAGGAAAACACCTTTTAGCTGATTTGTTTCTGTGTTTGTGCCTCCATATGGTCGGATTGTCTTGCTGTTTGTGGTTTGCTGTGCTACAGACAGGAAGCTGCAATTTTAAACTGCACAACTTGATAAGACACAAAAAGGAGACTCACTCAGTATGGCCTGAATTTAATGGCACTGATGGGGAAAGTATTCAGATTTGCTGAAGCAAATGAGGTGAGTAGAACCTTAGTACACAGAAACACTACATCTCCTACTTCATAATTCAGTGTAATTTGTAATTTAGTAGACATTCGCAAAACTTTATTAATCTTTACAATGCGAATCATATTTCATGACTTTACAATTTTTTCCAAACCATTAGCCCTTGCTCTGCAAATATCTGCACTGCTCTTTGTGACGTGATTCAACAAACCCCATGTACAAATCTGCACAGGAGGTTATTAGAGAACATGCCAGATCATGTTGGTGTGTCATAAAAGAAGAATCACACACACTGCAGCTGCTGGAATACTCAGGTAGAAGTGCTTTCTTTCACAAGCCATTGGCCTGAGTAAATCAATGGCCCTTTCTCTCAGTTATTCTTGTTTGTGCTTGTACTGCAACAAGCTAGATATCCTCATGTTTTTATGCCCCTCACAAATGAGGTTCAGGGTATTTCATGTATTCCAATAGTTTTAAGCAATGGAATGTAGTGATTATGAGTGAATATCAAAGTTTAAGTTTATTAAATTTTAAGTCTATTTTTATTTATTTACTGTTGTGTACTTTAACTGATGTCAGGGGATCTGTTGTCAGATCTTGTGGTAAGTGCCACAGAACCAAAAGAAATTTTAAAATGTCACATTTCAGGATGGATCCTAACATGGTGTGGTGGAAGTTAAATATACAAGTAATTATCTGCATGTATGATTTTCTGTATTAGTGCATCATCAGTATTCACTTTACAGCCTGTCACCAAGGGAACTCCAGGCAAAGCTTCCAGATTCTTCACTTATGTAACATTTCTAATCATTTCTTGTTTAAGTGTCTTAAAATGTTCAGAATGCAGAAGAAATATCAAACAAAAGAGAAAGTGAAAGGAAAGATTTTAGGTTACTTCATGTGGTCATATGGCAAACATTCCAGAATTGCAAAAAAGACCAGGCAGCTGACCACCCTAAAATGCAATTTGTGTTGCAATTACACAAAGCATAGGTTGTTGTTACTCAGAAAATCACTACATTGACTGCAATAAATACAGTGAATAACTAATACACTAAGTACAGGAGTGTGTCAGTCCTAGCATAAGCAGAAGGACCAGGGCCTGCTTCATTCTCAGCAGCCTTTCCACAGGAAAAAGTTCATGCCTGCAGGGGAAAGTGTCAGGTACAACAATTATGTCATACCAGCTCCGGGGACACGGTGTAGTGGTCCCTCAGACAGCTCTTCATTAAAGTGTCTTTAAAAGTGAATGTGTCAGGGTTGTTGGTACTGGATGGCTGGTCTGAGTAGTTCAGAAACTGCCTTGTTGATGCAAGAGGCCAGAGGAGAATTCCCTGGTTGATGACTGTAACTCAAATAACCACTCAATATGGCTGAGGCATACAGAAAAGCTTCTCAAAATGGATAACACGTTAAATCTTGAAGCAGCATAAGACCACACTGGATGACACTCCTGTGAGCTAAAAACACACAACAGTTTGCACAGGATCACCAAAATTGGACAATAGAAGAATGGAAATAAGTTTCCTGGGCATAAACAACCTGAAAGCATGGATCCATCCTGCCTTATATTCATGATTCAGGCTGCTGGTGGTGGTGTAATGGAGTGGGGTGTATTTTCTTAACACACTTTAACCCCTTAAGTTGTTTTCTTTTTTAATTATTAATACTTTCTGATTTTTCTAAGATAATTACTTCTAAAATAATTATAAATGGTCATTATACCATTGCTACAATAATAGTAGGGTACTGTATATACACACACTGTATACACCACCATGCTGCCAATTATCATATGTGTATGTATATGTGTGGATAGCTGGATGTGCACACATTTCTTACTTGGAGAAGAGATGAGCTGCTGAGGCAGTACAGTACTGAGCCAGTACAGTGCTGAGGCAGTACAGTGCTGAGGCAGTATGGTGCTCTGAACACTGTTTTCCTGGGAAACACTGGGTCCTGTCATTCATGTGGATACTGGACACATACCACCTACCTAAGCATTGCTGGATGCATACACCTTCATGGAAATAAAATAGGATTTAAAAACCCAAGTTAGAGATTTTCTTACATCTTTGTGTGGAAAAAACAAGGGTAACCAGTATTTACATGGCTGCTACAACCACTGTGGACAACTCAAGCTGAAGATTAAATCACTTTATCAATTCAATATCACTTTACTAAAATGTTCTACAAAATGGCACCTGATAAATTTTCAGTGGAATATATTTTTATTGTAGAAAAATACATGGTCACAGTGCATTCAGAAAAGTACAACGTTTAATTTGAAAATCATCTTGATTTCACTGTGAAGCTGAAACAAATACACCACACCAGAATAAGCAACAAAAACATTATTTTCCAGTTCATAACAAAATAGGAAAAATATTAACAATGTTGTAAAGGCATAACATAACTTTAGTTGTTTTTGAAAGGCCACTTGTAAGAAGCTGTCTAACGTTTTAAACACAGTATTCTGAGAACTTTGGATTGCTTAATATGGCATAGCCATTACCCAGGGTCTGAGAACCCCTGCAAGTTCCAGAGAACAGATTTACTCTGCCATACTTGAGAAAGTTTGGACAAGTTTTCCATATATTCCCAAATATGACCATCAGCAACTATGTACATAAATGTTCATTAAAGTCATGCTGCCTTTTCAGTACCACAGTGGTGTCCTACAGTAATGGCTGCTACATATAAATATGAGCTGACCTGATCTTGGGAAAATAAAAGTAAAACGAAAAGCATGTAACACAGCCAGTATTACCAAAATTATTGTTTTGGTTTCCAAATTTCATAATCTAAATCCAAAATCACAAATATTTCTTATTCTCTGAAGTTCAATTCCATGATAAAGTCCTAAGTATTCTTCCACCAAACTTTGATATGCCATTACTCTGGAAAAAAGGGCCAGGTCATGCCCTCCAGATGACCCTCGTGTGCCATGCCACTGATGGGATATGATGGAGCCTGAGAGTTTCTCTGCCCTGGACCACCCACCGCACCACTGATTGCCTGTCTCATTGTTTCCTGACCACTACCATTGGCAGCTGGGTAGTTGAGCACAGTGTAGGACTGCGTGCAGTCAGAGTTGTTAGCACCCAGCATAGCCAGATGACTCTGCCCCTGAGGCTCTTGTTTTAAACTGAGAGTCGTCTGAGGGACTACCAGGCTCTGGAGCATCTCACTGCCATCCTGGCTCTCTCTGTATGGGTAACCCATCATCATAACCCCACTTGTGCTTGCTGCACCATTCTGTGTCCCTGGAGCTGGCGAGACATAGTTGTTGTACCAGATGCTTTCCCCTGTAGGCATGGGCTCCTTCCTGTGGAGAGGCTGCTGAGAATGAAGCAGGCCCTGGTCGTGCTGTTCCTGCTGGGACTGGTTAGCTGAGGGGTCAAGAAACTCCAGATCCATTGTATCCAGTACAGGTAAGCTGCTTCCACCCTCCCCTGTAGTGGTCAGGGTGGGAGCCGGGGTAACTGGGTTCAACTGTTGCATGGGAATGCCATTGCTGGGCCCAGGGCTGATACTTGCTGTGTTGAAGTGAAGTGAGGAACTGGGCCACTGAGCATGACTGAATGGTGTTTGAGCTGGAGAAGCTGAAGGTGGGTTCACCACGACGCGAGACTGATAGGGACTGCTGTAAAGGTTTTGTTGATTTTGTCTCATCATACCAGTGCTAGAGTGCTTTGGAAAGAAATTTGTTGGCTCTGTGGAAAGTAAAAGGAGGGCCGTATTATACACAGCAGTGAGTGTGGCTTTCTGAACATCAGGACCAGTATTTAAATGGTGCCAAAAACCCAACCCCTCACCAGTTTTAATTCTTGGGGTCATCCCTGATTTTGGTGCAAAACTGGAGAAGGACTTCATCAGATTCTCTATTTTGCGTTTCTTCTCTCGGCAGCCATAAGGATCTGAATGAGATGAAAGTATTGTGAGCTTGAAAACAGCTTGCAGTCAGTGACACAACACATAAAAGCTTCAACATTCATATGTCAATTGTCCTTCAAGAGCCTCTGCCCCCCCCCCCCATACAGTTATAAATTCATAACAGATGCGGATTTTACATGCTAGGTAACATATCGTCCCACGTAGGGCTTTAAGTGTTACGTTACAGAAGTGAAAGGAAGAGAAGCCTTACCTTTGTCGTCAGGCAGGTAGCGGAATTCCATTGGTTCGCTCACCTCCTGGTCAGTGGGACGACGAAGCTGCATGTGCACAGTGACGGGAGATGTGATGGAGGTGTCGCGGTAGGCAGGTGTGCGGAACACGATGGCTACCTGCCTGTGCACGTCCGCCTGGGAGAAGGAGCCGCGGGCCTCCCAGGTCTGGGTGAAGAAGCGCACCTCTATGTCATCTAGTGAGGGAGCATGGATGGAGGGGGTAAAAGATGGATGACTTATTGAAGCGTTACAAGCATGAGGAAGGGCACGGCTTTGCACATTCACAAATGAATCAACGCACTGCAGTGTGAAGATGAGATGAAACGAAAAAATTAATGAAAAAAGGGAAAATAGATGAAAGAACAAAACTCCTCAGTACGAGAACGATTTAGAATTGTTCTAGGTGGAATGCAAAAAAAAAAAATAAAAAAAATAGGTTTGTACCTTTTTGCACTTTGTCGCAGAGCAGGAAGATCTCATCACCACCCTTCACACTGCCACTGTTTTTATTGACCCGGCAGATACGCAGCTCAGCTGTGTTTGGGGCCCCTGTAGAGCAAAGGGAGTCAGTGAGATCACAGCTTTAAAGGTCAACTTAGTATTCTTAACATGAGGGGCCCTTGAGACCATGAGAACACAGATGAGTATGAGCTCTGATAAGAAGGCTGGGGATTCCTGTGTCACTAATGTAACTGTCACTTAGAGGTTCAAAAATCCCAAACTCTCTTACACCAGGAAGTGAGTGAAGTGAGTCTATACAAGACAGATAAGGTCCTGTTTTCTTGTTTCAGGGTGGGGCTGACTAGCACTTCCTCTTTTGAGTTTTTATGTATAAAGGTGTCTGCGAGAGGGAGATTAGCATGTCTTAACAACAGTGTGATTCATAAGTCTGGTCTGTCTCTTATAATATTTTTCTATCCTCCTAACCTGAATTACACATACCACTTAAATCCTTCAAATGCTTTCCTCAGCTCCAGCCTGCATTGCGCTACCCTCTGTGACTGCGCTTGTAGTGTGGACAGGTGCAATGGCCATAAAAAGAACTGGCTTCCGCTGTGCACTGTACACACGCTGCTCGAGACTCAGGAAGTGCTGAATGAGGTTATGCCTCACTTCCTGTGATGTGATATATCCCACTGACAGCTTTATTACATCTGCAACATCATAGCAGACAGACTGGGCCAAAGCACTAGTCCATATCGTTCGGCCGAAAACCTCCAAAACCTGAGATTGAGAACCCAAATAAAAATCCTTCTTGATGCCCCATTTTTACATCCAGTATTCTAGAGGCTAAAGCTGAGTTTATTCATGAACCACAGGACAGACTAAATTCCTCAGCACATTACAAAGATAACAAACCAAATCTGCCAGGCACTATTTGCTTCCAGCACTCTCCAGTTACTGTGGGAGGTGTGTTTGGTAGTCAGACTCACGGTTGTCATAGATGGGGTTAGAGACAACAGGAGGTACGACAATGCTGTAGCATCCCCTTTCATCCTGCAAAAGGACCTGGAAGCACAGACGCACCACGTTCAGGTCATACTCCTCCGTCTGCAAGAGCTGCTCCCGGGGCACTGAACATAGAAACACACACACACGCACACACACACACACACACACACACACAGAGTAGTAGTATTAGTATACATTACTAAGTCCTCCCTGTACTTTTCCGTTATCTCTCCTTAAGGAAGAGGTTAAAAGTAAGTGGAAAGTAAATAAAAATCCAGTGTTAGCACTATACATATAGAGGATGACTTGTCATGTTGATAACGGATGCAGGAGTGTGATAAACCAATAAATGATTTAATTCAACATCTGATTATCTTGAATAACTGTCAGCGGCACTACGTCATACTGTGGCAAAGACTACTCAGCGGTATCCCCAGGTATGTCACTCCGACACACTGGCGTACATCTAGTGATGTGTGCGCACACTCACACGCACTTCCCACACAAAATGCGTGTTAAGACACTTCGCAGTGCGTGAACAGAACACCCACTCTTTCTCTCTTTCAGGAGCTTGTCTACTGCGCTCAGTGTGGCGTGAGGCGCGGGTGACAGCCTGAGGTGAGATCATGGCAGGTGGAAATATCACAGCGAACCGAAAACCAAGAGGGCCCGAGGAAGGATGACGACTCAGCAGTGAAGAGGCAGCTAACCTGACACTGAGAACCCCGCCTCCACAAGCCCCAGAAAAGGAAAAAAGAGAGGGAGAGGTGGATAGAAGAAAAAAACAGTGTGCATGAAGAGAGACCCACACGCAGAAACACGTACTGCTAGATAGACCATAAACAGAGAGAAGGTGGGCGAGGGCAGTAGGTGAACAACATAGAGGCAGAGTGTGAAAATGCAGAGGTAGTATGGAGGTATGTGTGCACATATATATATATATATATATATATGTGTGTGTGTGTGTGGGGGTGTGTGTGTGTAAGCAGGCTAAAGAGTAGTTGCTCTTCCGTCCAGTTATTTCATGTTCATGCCAACCATGTTCATATTCATAACTCACTGTCAGATATTGCCTAGATTTTCAGAAGTTAATTATAAGTCATATGCACTGTTATGCATGATTCGGAAAGGCCAATGACAGCATTAATGAAAGTGAGATCATTGTTGGCAGGTCCTCCCCTCTACATATGACGAAAACAATTACTAAGATCAAAAGTAATCTCAGTAATATAATGTAACCAGAAAACTTCATTTACTATTCACATATATGCTTCACATATCTGAACAGAAAGCATTCTACTGCCTTTAAGGAGGAGCTGAATGGGCCAATATCACCAGTTCAGGAAGTGCTGAACTCTCACAGCAGAAGTGAGAGGGATCAGCAAGTCACCTTGGAGACAAAAAACGTGGCCAAGAGGAAGTATTAACAGGACAACGTCTGTTGTGAAATGTCCATCTCCACTGACAAACTGACATGATACTCTTAGTACCTTCCCTATCCTGAGTTACTACTGGGGCTTCAGTGTCCCTGAGGGCTCAAAGATGTGTGAAAACCTTCCAGCGTCCAGCCTTTAGGGCTGCTCTGTAGTATGACAAACCACAGCAACACAGCACCTCTAAAGAAATCTAGATGCTGTGGTGCCAAGGACACAAATCCGCAACTAAAGGGGGGAAAAGCTTTTGTTCACCAGCGTCACGTCTGTGTTTTATGTGATCCTTGTTCTACCATTCTGTCACTGAAACATGAATAAAGCACTAACCACATGCTGAGAATAAATCATTACTTCTGAAGGCTGAAGATAATGTTTTAGTGTGAGCCACAGCCATTATTTGACAGTCCTTACAGTCCTTTTCTAGCCAACCTGATACTAAGTGAATCTTTGGTTCTGCTAACACCCTTTTAAAAGTGTGCTAACAGCAATACATTAATGCCAATACATCATTACCAAGATGCTACTCATGCCTGGCTATTTCTAACGTTGCCATTTTTAAAATATTTTGCTTTATTGTTCATATGTAAAATTTTATCATTTTGACAATTACTTCCAAAACACGAAGATCACTACTTAATATATCAAACAGTATGAATAAATATTTTTACACACAATTCTTGCTCTGAATAAATTCCCCCTGATCACATGCCATGCAACACCACAGCCAATTGTGAAACATCACTGCCTAAAAAGAGAACTGACTTTGCTTCTGTTACCCTAGTGATACCACTATAGCCTCAGAACAAAGTACTTACAACAGGAATCAAATGACAGTCACTGGTAAGTACATTGTAATGATTTATAGAGACTTAATCCAGATTTACTCATATTTGTAAGGCTGATGTTCTTGACGCATTATATAAAACAGAAAGTAAGACTTCAGGAAAAACATCACAGGAATCAGATCTCACCACTGAAAGGGTTGAGGCCACGGTTTACCCTCTGCATAATGGCATCCCTAACTTCTCTTCTTCTTACACACTGGATGCCCAGGTTCTGAAAACTGGGAAACAAATGATAGTGATAGTTCAATTGAGACCACAGACGCAGAGAGCAATTCCATATATTCATAAGAGTCCATAGTTAAATGCCAGTAACTTATACCAATACTAATCAAACCAAATTTAATTCTAGAGAATTCTAAAATTTTAAACCACGAGAGATGGATAGGCAGATTATTCTGAGGGCTGGACAGAATGCTGCATTTTTTGCATACTAGGGGATTCCCCTCACTGCTTCCCTTCCCTAAAACAAAAATTTTTATATTAAAAAAAGATGGACAGACCTTTAAAGAAGATCTGTAGAAGCATGTGTATGGGATGCTAGGTGGGTGTATTGCATTCTGACATTAAACTCCACAAAGAGAATAGGCGGGCAGGAATGACTTTGATGTGGAGCACAGTAATATTTTAATGTCATCAGGAAAAAAATGGAGACAGGACAAAAAGATATTCTAGACAAAATAGAAATGCATTTTCTAGTCTTCCTCAGCACTGAAAAAAATGAATGTTTAAGAAGTTTGTATGGTGTAGTGTGAACACACACTTAGAATGCATATGAGAATCTGGTCATTCCACTTTAATGCTTTGACGGTGTAATTGGTTGGTAGAGTTAAACTTACGCAATGACTCTGCGCTCAGGTCCAAACTCGGCCTCATAGTAACCATCCTTGCAGTCTTTTCCCACGAGGTCATGTGGATGTGGTCTGTACGGCTCGTTTTTGGTCACCAGAGACACACGCACTTTCCCTTTGCCACAGGTATTCAAAATCTATCAGCAAAAAGATAAGAAGTTAGGTTAAGAAGACCTGTCAGCACAGGGACAATGACCAGCAAATAACTGCAAGAATCTTTAAGGCAGGGTTCCTGGGGGTTATGTACTACCTGAATACTAGGGTATGTCCTGTTATTGTCAGAGCTTCTTTCTCCAGGTATGCTTCCAGCTGAACGGCCCTCACACTTATATCGGAAGCGCATACCTCTTTGTTTGGGTTGTTCAAAGATCTGAACACAGGGCTCTCCCACTAATTATAAATAGGGACAGACAGAATAGAGGTAAGATAGTTTCATTTAATACTGCACGGTCTACGTCTGCAAGCTTTACAACACAGTGAGACGTAGACAAATCTCTCTGCAAAATAAAAGTCAACACAAAGAGGTTGCATATTGACAGAAATTAGTAAGCATGATCTATTAGCTGGAATTTACAAGTCACGTGAAGGACTAGTAAACTCTAAACATCTGCAAACAACAGCATTTTTCTCAGAACCTGATCAAAACCACAGTCAACACATAACATCAAATAATTTCCCTCATGCTACACCTGTTAGTACACACCACACACAAGCTCTCCCCTGTGTCAGAAGACCACAGAGTTAGATTATGATTATCAAGGGTTCTTCACACATCTGTTTAGATACAGATGTTGGACACAGGTGTGTGGCAAGAGCTGTTCCTGTTTTCCTTTTCTTGGTACAAATACAGCCATTAAAACCACCAGGCATTATGCCTGCCTGTATTTACACATTAAGAATTTTTTAGCAACGCTTACTGAACAGAATTCTAAAATTGCTGAAGTATGCTGAGCTTTACACATTGTGCACGCAGGAACCATTGTCCAGTTTTCCGTGAGATAGATACAGGAAGTGTTGTAGTGCAATGACTATACGGAGTTGACCTCACTCACTTATACCTGCTCTACATGCAGTACACAGGAAGTGACAAACTCAGCAAACCACCCATAGAAAAAGAGGGAAGTAGTTATAAAAAAAAAGGGGGGAGGGCATGTTAGTTGTAGATTTTTTTAAATCTACAACGAACTTGCTAAGGCGGTAGTCGTATTGTTAACTTACTGTTCAGTGCGGGAAAATGAGCTGTGCAAGAAAAAAATAAAATAAATTAATCCTGAATACATGAAATAAATCCATAAAATAAAAGCAAAATAAAGACATCCGCTATCAATACAGCTAATGGGAACTTGAACGAACAGTTGACAGGTTCCTCATTTTGATTTCCTGGTATGGATTTGTCCGTCATGGATTTCATACAAATCGCTCATACCTTCTGTAAACTTCGTCAAGCAGTTTTAAATGCGAAGGTAATTTGTGATAAGGGTAAGTGTTTAATGTTGTTTCTATGTGATACTTTCTTTCAGTTGTGAAACAAGAACATTACTTTTAATGAACCAACTATGTATTTGGTTAAGTAAAATACTAAACTCGCAAAATTACTGATATTAAATAACTTTGTCGTAAATAAGACACTTTACTAAAAAGACCTTTTATTTTTAAAGAATCTAAAAGAATTTTGTCATTGCAGCCAGTCAAACATAATAACGCTCAGTCTAAAAACTGCTCTAGTTTTGGAAGGCTGTGGAGCACAGTTAATTCTGTTTATGAAGAAAATGGTTATGAATCCAAAGTAAGTATTGAAGTTGAATTAATCTACTTAATCTTTAAACAGTTACTTACCATCCATTTTTGTGGACACTCTTAGGGAACCTTACTGTACGTGTGTCAGGTCTCAACTAAATGAGCGATGTGTTACTCCACAATCCAAGGCGACTGGGAATTCCCCACACCGACGCAGATTACGTAGTTACTGCAGCGTCAAATTATAAATAACTGTAGTTTATTTTCATGAAATATAGAAATCAATATAACAATTGGATCAAAAAATAAAAATGGTAAATGTATTTACAATGGTCCAAAGAAGTACTTTAGAGACTTTAGACTTTGAGTTTTTGGATCCATTTGACGCAAAAAGTGAATAAAAAAGTTATGGCCATAGTTTAAACTAACAAGCAAGCAAAAAAAACCACGCGTGATCTACATTTAGAATCAGAATGGACAAAAATCCGCTGCACAGCAAGCATTATAAAGATGTACATAAAAGCATTTTTATGTACAAATGCACTAACCGTAGCGCTTCAACAAACAGCTTACCTCCTATGTCTGGTTTAAAATATAAACTATGTTGACACTGGTCTGTTAAACGTTTAGCCAGAAACACCGTTCTATTCACACATAAACGTGGACTTATGAAATATGAAATATCCTATTCGCGTTAGTTAAAAAGTCGTCACGAAGGGTAATTCCCTTGCGACGTCACTCGCTTAGACGGAGGAATGGGAATCTCCCAGAAAACACCACGAACAAGGAAGTTTATTTCGGAAAATGAAAAATAAAACCAAAGTGGTTGTCACTTTCTCAATATACAAGTCTTCAAAACATATGTACATTCATGAAAATAAGTAGCTTGTGGAAACATAGCAAAGAGAAGATCGACTGTAAATTTGAACTCGGTCAGAAGGGCTGATCCCTATTGCAGGCTAAAACATATGTACACAAGTATATTCAACTTTTCCTCCGCATACTTTTCGCAAATTTAAAAAGAATCAAAGCAACCATCTGGAAAGTCTAAGGATTGTAAATTCTTGTTAGGCGAGACCTAAAGCGACATAGGCCCATTATGAAAGACAACCCATAAAATAGGCAAGTACAAATGCAATAAGTCAGATAAATGTATTTAAGAGGCCCGCGAGAATGAGATTTTCCCGTGGTCGTTCATCGCATGCACACTTTTCTCGTCTATATGCCAAAGCAGTTGATTGTTTGCGTTATGGTTTCTTCTAAATGAGGGCAAAAAGAGCCAAAAGCATCATTCCACAAAACTTCCTATGAGGAAACATTTTTCTATGCAACAAAAGTGGAATTTACAGAGTTCTATTTAACAGATAGACGAGAAGACAGCAGACTCGTTATGGGGTTTTGTGAAATTTATGATCTGTTTAAAGGAGGCAGAATACATTACATACAAAAATATGTTTTGAAATACAACTTTTGCCCTACAAAAGAAAAAAAAACCTAATCAAAAACCCACAACTGGACATGTGAATATATATATATTTTTTTTTTTGGAAGTGATGATATTCAAAGCTGTGTATAACTGACATTCTGAAGAAACTGTAACTGCAATGCCTGCGATATAAAAATTACATGGTACAAATAAGCAAATGTAAATAAAAGGTTTAAGGAACCCCAAAAATGAACAGTAAGCTTCTTTAAATACATATAGGTGACTCTCTCAATACCTATGGGGCAGAACAATGGTTTGTGGAAAGGAAAAAACAGCAGCATCAGGAAATGCACATTTCTCCATTCGTCTTTGTTCACACTGAAATTAAGATGATGCTTCCAAAGAAACCTCCACGGGAGGCGCAGGGGTGAAGCCCTAAACTCAGGGAATAAATCTCACATACATTCACTTCCACACACTCACACATTTCAGTCTGAGGTCATTCAACAAAGCTATAAACCATTTCTGCAAAAAAACAAAACCAAAAACAAAAAAAACACAAACAACAAAAAAATTAAATCACAAGCTCAGTCACCATGACCCCACAGACCAAAGCCAGAGGGCGCGTGCACTTCGTAGCAGTATAGTACATGCATCCGGGAGACTGAGTGGGGCTCAGTAAACTGGTCATGGTTATGACACCGCAGGCCCACTTGCACCTCCCCAGTCTGCCTGAAAACCCTATCAGACCCTACGGTGATGAGACTGAGGAGGAAAAACTGACAAAACATTCTATTTTACAGAAAGAAACAGCTTTTTTTTTTCTTTTTTGTTAGTAAAAACTACATCAGAATGTTATAGAAAGACTAACAATGATTTTTAAAGGCATTATATACAAACTACATCTACTGTACAATCACACACTCGTTCACTTAGCAAGCATTTTGACACATTAAGGCGATATAAAAAAATTTCAATACTTTACACTCATAACATCTTACGTCATCACAAAGATCAGAGGAGTGCCCGTGGCAGCCAGAATTTAAAAGCACTCTTGATGACCACAGTAGTCTGGCTCTCACAAGCAGCCTTTATGCACACAGCTCTCTGAAGGACGTTAATTTATGAAGCAGGAAAATAATGGGAAAAATAATCCCGGAGTGGCTGCCACAACAAGCATTACCTGTGGAGAGTTCACTGCTATCGGTTAAGAGTGAGCCTGATTGAGTTTTTAATGACGCGCAAGTTGCTTGTAGGAACCGGAGAAGAAGAATCTGGGAGCTCCTTACTGGGGAGTCTCTGAAAACATGGACATGCTAGATCACAATTCATTCTTCTTATTCAATGTTGTGAATAAAAGAGAACATGATAAAATACCTGCGTCCTTGACGTATCAATAGTCGGAATGGGCATAGGTTTTGTAATTGCAAGTCCCTCCTGTTAGAAATAGATTGTGGAGCAGATTTATATATTAATATTCTTCTGTTGTTGGGTGATAAAGTTTAGGGGGATATAGTGAAACACTAACATAGGCTAATAAAAATGAACTTGGATTAAAATTACCACTGTTGTGCCATCTGCTAGAGCCTGTCCATTACTGGGAGGTGGGTATGGTTCTTTAAATGCACAATCGTCAGAGAACATCTGGTAAACAAAAAGAAGTTGCACATAGCTAATATATGTAGTAAGATACAATACTTTGTGAGAATGCAAAATAACCTGGAAGGCTATACTGATAAATTTCACCTCCGTTTCATTATTTGGTATGATGGAGAATGACAAGACAAAAACGAAGACATTTACAAAAACGGTGGAATAGACAAAAACTTATGCTGCTGATTTACCTCATTGTTACATTTAAAAGTAGGCAGACAATTGTGCCATACAAATGCCTGGGCACTCCAGTGGTAATGAAATGAACATAAAATTGAAATTACCTGCTCTGTGTCTTTGAGTTTTTTGGGTGGCTCCTCCAGTGAAGGGGAGTGGGGTCTCTTGGGGGCAACACCATTGAGGCCGTTGGGCAGGTCAGCTGGGCTGGAACCGGGTGAGCTCATGCGCGGGATCACATTTCGGCCCACCACAGTGGGAATTGTGCTGCCAGCAGGGGGTGCTGTGGGCTTTGATGAGGGCTCTGATAAGGATGAGAGGAGGTGTGAAGCGTGGTCTGATTAAATACGCTCATATTGTTCTTTCCGTACAGGGTTACATGCAAGTCATGAGCTAATAATAAAAAAATAAATAAATAAAAAAAAAAAAATTCAGATGCTAAATAAAGCACCACCATCAGCAATGGAAAAAAAACCAACACTAAGCACTTACTTGCTCCAATGACTGGTATGGACATTCCCTGTTCCTGCTTTGGAGAAGAAGAAGAGTCGGAGACTGGGGAGCCATCCACAAACAGTGGTACTGGAGGCTTCGGAGGGCTGACGCTGATCCAAATATCACAACACACCCATGAATAAGCATGCGACAAACGAGAATAACTTAACTGACAGGTTCATTTATGAATCAGAACAAGTCATAGCGATGGCAGTTGTAACTACCCGTCATCTGGGCTGGAAGAAGCCTTGAAGGCTTTGCAAACTGGGATGGGAGAGCTGAAGGGAGTTCCTGTATCGGTGTCCCTGGAGCTGTCCAGCTGACTGTTGTCCAGAGAGCAGCGCTTTGACCCACCACCGTTAGAACTGCGGTTCAGATCACCCAGGCTCTGAAGCAACAGCACACACACACACACACACACACAATCAGATGTGAAACGTTTCCCCCGGTTGCCTGTAGCGAGTGTTCTAGCAGTTACTTCCATCCTGAGATGAGTGTTCATCTACCTTCTTCTTTCCCCGCTGAACCAGCTCAGCAGGCAGGTACTGGTGCAGCTGCTTTTTCCTAACGTGTGTGGCTTCGATGGTCATCCCATCTTTCAGCATGTTGATGTTGTTAGCCTGCCTGTACACTGCACAAAAAGTAACACCTTCAGTTCAACACAATTTAATTCCCTTCACAGAGGAACTGTCTAATAAATGGTATGTAGCAAGGAAATAAAACTGGGGGGAGGGGGGAGGGAAGGATTTACCAGTGTCTGTAAAGGACTGGATGTCGTAAGTCAAATCAATGTTCACACAGTCTGCATTCTCCAGCTTTTTGAAGATGATTCCAATAAACCACATTGAGACAAATTCACTCCTGTTAAAACAACATGAAAGAGAAGTCCACTGAAGGAGGAACAAAGCTTGTTCTGCTTCCTATGGAGATGTGTTACGCTGCAGGAAACACTGCTGGGTATGGACAAGATGAAAGCTTGGGCCTTAGTTTGCAAAGTCTCACAGCCTTTTTTTTTTTTTGTTTGTGCAAACCCAGCAGTTGAGTACAGAGCATGTTCAGATTTTTAATTTGAAAGCGTTTATGTAAACTCACTCGCTTCGACTCTCCTTTGACCAAGGGAACGACTGTGGGTTCACGTGAGCAAGGGTAATGTATTCATTGCGCTCCAGATTACCAACCAGAACCCTGATCTTGGACTCTACCAGTCCAACCCTGTGGAGATGAACACTGAGCTTAATAGGCCTGAATAAATATGTATAAAGAACCGTCAGAGTAGATTAGAATTATTTTTTTTAGACCAAGCAGTGCAGCCTAAAGAATTTTGCATGCATACTAGAACCTTGATCCATGCACCACAAACAGTAAATATACTTTATCTGATACAGGTAACAACAAACAAGTCACCACCGCTAAAGTAATTACCATTCTAAGTGGTTGTCCTCAGTGGATGCACTGGCAGTGAGAACAATATAATGCCTGTAAGAAAGAAAGAAAAAAGTGGTTGAAGGCCTCAGTACACAGTGAGGTTAAGTATTTAGAGTAGCATTGCAACAGGACACTGCAATCAGCTACTTACTTGTACTTCTGGAAAAAGTTCGGTGGCTCAAACAGCTTGGACCATTCAGCCTTACCCTGTAGGATTTCATCCGTAACCGCAAGTCCTGATCACAGAGTCGGGAAAGAAGGTTGTAAGCACGGCTGCACAATATGGGCAAAAATTTATATCACGATATTTCTTCATTTTGCTCGATATAATTCAGAGATCAACATTAAATACAAAAGTCACAGAAAAACTACCAAGAATGATCACAACGCATGTCTGTATCTACAAACGTCTGAAAAATAAATGTCAAGTCTATGAAAGCTGCTCCTATAAAACTATTAACTTTAGAAATAACAATGGTACAAATCAATGTTGACCTTTTATTTGCATTGAGCCTTCAGATATGAACACAAAACATAACATCAAAAACTTCTCGGCTTGGTCAATATTAATATCTTCAACCACCACCACAGGCTGATTCTTATTCTTATGTACATAGGTTGAAACAAAAGTGCTTCAGCTAGGATAAGGAATATGATAAGTGCTCCAGAATACTGAAAAAAAGAGAGCAACAATACACACACGTTGCTGGGGGAGGGACATGTCTGAGGGTTGATGATGGGTCCCATGATGGGTCCTAGAGCTCTCTGACAAAAAGTAAGCTGCTCTACATTATCGATAGCTGAACCACTTCCACTGAATTAGTCTTTCCTCAACTATCTCGTCTGCTTCATCATTACTCATGGAAGCTCATTCATTTGTATTGCGGTCAGCGATCACCCAACACACAAAACAAAAGCGACATAGTTAAGAATTAAACACTTTCCTATTGACTATCACTATCAGCAGCTCGGATATTAGCCTACTAACGAGAACACATCTTTTCCAAGAATAAAAATCACTATTACAACTTGAAACGTTGCTCACACTTCAGGAGAGTATTATTAAGTAGCCATATTATTGTGATCATGTTTATTGCCATAATTTGACAAAACGCAAGGCCCTATGTAAAATGTACCTCCCTCAGTTAGGTTGACTGCACTCACTTCACAGAGATTGTGCAACAAAATGTTCACAGAAAGACCAATATAGGAATAATACCAACCACCACTGAACCAAATGAACGGAGTTATATATATATAAAAAAAAAACAAAAAAACGAAAAGAAGGATTTCCCATAAAATTAAAACAGGAATAATATAGGGGACGAATTTTTTTTTCTTAACACCTGTTTAACTAGAACACGACGCGTTGGCGCCAAAGCGAACCTAGCCTAGCCTGCTATTGCTGAGCGCCGTCTGCGCGTCTGAGGCGCACGTCGTCAATTACAGCGTTTTGCTTTTTCAGCTCGGCTTGAATGCAATGAACTGATGGCAGCGCCCTGTAATTTACGTCCGTCATCGCAGATGTTGTAAATAATGTTAGGAACAAAATATTGGAAATGCATTCAAAAAAATAAATAAATAAAATAAGTCACCATTACTGAAACATTTATCAAGATATTTATTGATACAGCGTTATTGTCGAGCCCTAGCTGTAAGGTCGTGAAAAAAAAAAAAGCTTTGGTGAGTGGGTAAAGCGGAAATCCATTCTGCAATACAAACCATATTTGAACTCCTCGCTCATAATGGTCCGTGTGGATGTGGAGACATTGTAGGTGGAATTTTGCTGGGGGTATGCAGGCGTGATGATGGGCATTAAATGGTATCGGTCCGAAGGGTTTACCTACAGAATGGAACACAAGAAGTCAGATCTGTGCATTACAGTGAAAATCGGTGGTGACGTTCACAGCCATCGTCATTTACTGTTTTAATTTAACAAACAAAACAGCAGCAACTTCCCCACACGCACTCACCCGTGGGTCCCAGACTGGCAGGTTTAAGTTGCTATCTTCAGGCTGTTTTAAAAGCACTGGATTTGGCCATTCCCTGATGCATAAACATAAGAATCGAGGAGAAAAGCCACTGGTTATACTCAGAATAGCCAGGCCAATTCTGACAACTATTTTTGAGTCTTATTTTTTATGAGCACTGACCACTTGGAGAAGACGAGGAAAAACTTGTGCACAAGTGTCGCAGCCACAGCATTTGGGTAAAGCTGGCATGTCCGGGCCACCAACATGGCCCAGGACACACCACCGAGGAAGCCAAGCATGTTGGAGTAGATCCCACGTCCTAGGGGAAAAGGTTCCAAGTAATAAGGGCACAGAAGGGCACTCAAATGCAGTTTTGGTTCCCAGCTTGCTTACAGGCCATTTCATTTAGACTTATTAGTCTAAAGCCAATGGTAATAAACTATTTTAAGTGTTGGCTCATCTCCTCATATTTATGTCAAGTCACTTTGAGATACATTGGCTCACGTCAATTCTAAAAGTGTAATTTATCTACTATAAGTAATCAGCAATATTTGCCTTTAATGAGTAATTCTGACATGGTTGACAGCACAGACCCTGACCTCAGGGTACAAATTCACCAGCTGTGCTCTGCAGCCCCCTGGTGGGCCATTTAGGTATTAATTCAGAAAAGAGGAGAACTTAAAATAGTAATTGCACAAGTTTGTGTATTTTCACTAACTGATGAGTCTCAAACTCAATTTACAATAATTGAAGAGAAAAAAATAAGACAACAATTTAGAAGTATTTAATAAAGCAGCAAAAAAAACCAAACAAACCTGGATGTTCAACTGAATAGGAAAAATACTATATATGGGGGGGGGGGGGGGATGACAATTTGAGTAGCCAGGTCAGTTTACCAAGAGCACCAAGAGTAAGCAAGTCCATGCAGCATGTGCGTTCTGTTAGCAGGACCGCATGCTGTGTGTCCAGACAAGGACTCTGCATTACTGATGCAATATGCCACTTTCGCACAGAATCCATGTTGCTTTCTTTTGTAAATGGTCATCTCTACTGTTCAAATGAGCATTTCCATTGGCAGAAATGAACGAACTGCAAGATATGCATAACCACACATACCCTGCTTCACATCCTCAGGTACGGTTAAAACCCTGAATCATAACTCTTACACAACATATGCTGTTAATGTGTGCATTCACCAGAACCTCTAGCAGAGGAAGATGGCAGTTTTTTTTTTTCTTTACTTTCAGTGACGTACAAAGATGTGTTAAACACACTTGCCCATTATGGAGAAAGTTTAGCCTGCTAAAACTAAGTTACAAGGCAGATCTACAAGGTACTGCTATACTTCAATTTATGAGACACTATGCAGTTCAATAATGCTCAGTCAGATACAGCCTTCATTTTATGCACTTTTCAGCCTGATCTTATTCATTTTAATTGAGAGTTGGAGGAGACCTGAAACAATATGCAAAATGACTAAAAGAAGCTTAATGGAACACTAACAACACTTACGCTTAGCCCAAAGTTTGATGGCTCGCAGGGTGAGTCTGAAGTTTTCTTTATTGGGCACCAAGTAGAGGATCTCATCAGTAACACGGCAACCTGTGCAACAAGTAGCATGTGGTGGTTGGGGTGACAAAATTAAGCATAATACAAAAACAAACACCCCACCAAACGTGGGGGAATTACCGTTAAGACTGCGGATGCATCTGATGTCCAGGTTTCTGAGCAGAGAGTCCCCTCTCAGGTCCAGGTTATCAGGGATGGACTGCAAAGCAAGTCTCGCAAAGAGAAGATCAATCTGTGAAAGAAAATGTTGAAGTTGAATTCAGGAAACCTCTCTTTCATACTGAACAGCAAGCTCACTGCAACTAACTTACCTCAATCCCATCAAATTTGAATTTTATCACAGGTACAAATGCATCTTCTACGGCCTACAATACAAGTTTACAAATGATTCAGAGTCATATAAAAAAAAAAAGATGCAGACAGCGAATAGTGCACCAGAATAAGTCCAGGGGAAATACTCACTCGTAGGTCCTTGATCTCATCATGCTGTTTGAGTTTTTCAAAGAAAGATGAAAAAAAGTCGATCCTTTCAACGTGACGAGGTGCGACACACAGAGCATCAATATCAGCCCCTGCACCACAACAGTACATTTGACTGGATATGCGCTTTTAAATGGGAAGTCACATAGCACAAGACAAATGCTAAACTTTACATATTTTATGTGATGGTAGCCAATATGACTAAGCATACCTTTTGTGTGCACTCCCAGTCTATAGGACCCAAAGGTAAAGATTTTGCCCCCAACATTCGCTACAGCTGAAGGTGGCAGGTTCTGAACATGGGACATGTTAATTTAGAAATCTTATACTAGTTGCTGAAAGCCAAAAGAAAGCAGTGCAAAACAGATGTAGCTTTTTCCTCATGTAACTTTACCTTTGATTCACTGATCTCTGCAATCCATTCCTTCACAAATGAATTAAGTTTTCCAAGAACTGCAAGCCTGGAAGAAAAACACATTACATGTATAAATATCGTTTAGTCAGAAGACGAGCATATGCTCAGATAATGCAGATTAGTCAGTAACCAATACACCTTAAATGTAAATGTAATCAAACATCAAACAATGTAAATAATTGTAAAACACCCTATGCAACACCCAGTGGTGTACACATGTTGCTTCCTGGCAAAAGATGCATACATATCCAATTATAAATTAATATCTACAGTTCTTTAAAAATATTACTGGGATACCAACAATAGCTTTAGGAATGGACATAAAAGGAACTTGAATGTCAAACATTAGAAATTAAATGAATAACTTTATTGTCCATTACTGGAAATGTGTCTTTGGCTTCAACACCACCAGGGAGCAAAGAGAAAAAAAATATTTATATGCAGATAAAAATACAACATTTAAAAAATTAAACCATACATTGAAGTACATACCAGCTTCAAACAGACCAATTAACAATCAGCTAGAAATGGCAAATAACTCTTTACAGAGATTCTGTGAGGAACATCATAAGAATTATGTTTACAGAATATCTATAAAAAGATATTGTTGATTGAGGTACACCAACAACAGGAAAGATCTTATATAACAAAAAAAAAATATGTTTACTATGATTTAGTCCTATTAAAGAACAACCATGTCTTACATATATTTAGTGAGAAATAGTATGCAACACCAGTAAGACAAGACCTTACTAGCAAGAGACAAACTCATTCTGAACACATTACAGTGAGCACTACACCACCAGGACCAATGCACACAAATGAAAATATGACCGACAGCCCTCACCTGTGATTGAGCTCATCTTCATCCTCAAAGACTCCAAAAGGTTTCATAGCCTCTATGAGTTTCTGAGTGTACATATGGTCAATCTCCCTGGGAAATGCCAGGCTGATTGAGGAAGTGATACCATAGTGTTTCTGAGGCTGCTGCCCGCTAAGCATATTGTTACTGGTTCTGAAGATCGGAAAGAAAGACGTATGTTGGACATCGAATTAACAAAAAGTCAAAACTACACAAGCTACCAATAAGAAGGAACCTAACTCGAGATACCATTAACGCGCAGAGCCACTTCCGAGATGGCTGGTACGATACTATTTAGCCACAAGTAAGACGATGACCACAGACACACATGTAGCTAGACAAAATACCAAGACAGAATCAACATACCGCTGCTAACATATCCAAGAGGCATAATGCATGCCTCAACTGTGCGAGTTTGCTATAGCTAGCTAGTTAGCACATCTAGCAAGCTTGGTTGCAAAATCATCACAATTTATTTCACGTCGATTCATGCATACATCCAACTGTTTCACAAAATCCTACCGCTTTTAATATTCGTAGCCAAGGCTGCTAACCTTTATAACAAACGCTAGTTGAGGTTAGCAGCAAGTGGTCAGCCTGAAGTTAACGGTTAAGCCAAGTCATATTTAACAAGTTGCTGTAAAAGTACGTTACAATAAAACTCCCGAATAAGAACTAAAACATTTATCAAATGTCACTGGATATGCGTGTTTTCATGTAGTTATTTAGCAATAGCCACAAGCAATATAACTAGCTATTAAGATAGCTAAGGTTAGCTGGCTAGCTAACTTTGACTCGCTCTACTTTAACTTGACTATCTAATTTGGCCTGTAAATAAACATATAGCATTAAAACAGAAATTGTGTGCAATAATCATATACGGTCGTGTGGTCCGTGGTCTTCATTCTAAGCGAAAGGGGGGATGTGAAAAGTTGGAAGAACTATTTTCATAAAAACACTGCTCCTTGTTGATGTTAAACCTGCTAGCATGCTACAAACATGTTAGCTGCTAGCCTAGCCACGACTATTTTGTTAACTCGCCATCATTAGGACACAAAATATAACATTGCTGCTCATATGTGGTGACTTACGCTGACATTTCTTTCATGACCCCTCGTAGGAAATACCTTATATTTTCAGATCACAACAGCAGAAAACATAAACTCAGCCAGCAGCAGCCCCGTCTCTTTTTATAACAATAGTTGTACTCCAATATGGCGCCCACCGGTCCTGAGTATCCCGACAAGCTTTGCGCTAAAATAGCAGCGATGACAGAGCGGGTCTGTCCCAAAGTCCGCAGTTTTCTACCCTTGTAAGAATGTTTATGCTGTGCTCTATCATGTATATCATGGTCTCTCTCTCTTTTTCTCTGCATTTAATTGTTCAC